>JAQJVL010001406.1:135000-196011 GCA_035578905.1 Stictocephala bisonia | reverse complement strand
ACCAACCGTATATTTTTTCTTAGCTGGGTATAAAATTTATTAATCCTTCATTTCTGGAGTTCTTGAACTACGAGTAGTAAAGTAGTGACTACCTGGAACTTAAATATAACTTAATTTAAGAAAACTATAAAAGAACTAAAACTAAAGGTTTTTTGTCCAGTTAGGTTCATACATCTTACTTTAAAATGTCACTTTTAATCGACCGATGGTAAATAAATGAATAATAATTGTTGTGGCAATAAAATAAATAATTTACTTTCAATGTCAATTGAATAGCAGCAATAAACAATATATTCTATTTGTATGCTTATACATCTTTAACACCTACGTAAATTTAGGAGGAATATACAGGAATTACACATTTCAAGCAGGTAATACAGTTTTCATACTACTAATATTTGTAATAATTTCAAAAGTTTCGAATTTCTGAATTATATTTATGAAAAGTTTCTATAACTGATCATGTAGATTGCAATGTTATGTATTTATCTAATATTTATTGATTGAAGATGAAAAATAATTCCTTATAAGTACAGCAATGTTGTATGTATAACTTAATTAATTACACTTATATAACTTGTACTCGTTTATGTGTATATTAGTTTAAGCAACCAACTCCGTTAATAAGAACTGTTTATTTTTTATATAGTTTAGCAAATAATATTGTGGAATTAATTTATATCTTACTTATATAAGTAGCTACTATATATTTTAAATACAACGCAAGGAATGCATTTTACTTATTCCAGCAAAACAGGACCGATTTAAATGGGTATTGACAAAATTCTTTAACTATAGATGTGTTATGAATATTTTATGTTGAAAATAATCCTTACTCGTTTATAAATGACCATTAACTTGTAGGCTCTTAGTGTGCATCACATAATATCAATAAAGGCCATTCTGTAAGACCATCAGAAACAGAACTTTTAACCATATACAACTGATTTTTAATTTAAGCTAAAGGTTTTAAACTGTTCAGACATTTAAAAAATATAATGTTACTGTTGTATCATTATAAAAACAAATAACATTCACAATACTTTGAAAGGGTCAATATTTGGGTTATATGTTATAAATAAAATATATCAGTATTCCACGCTATAAAACAACAACAAAAATACAAATATTCTAATATATATATATATATATATATATATATATATATATATATATATATATATATATTAGAATACAATATACATATATATATATATATAAAATACAACAAATACAAATATAATAATACTCTAATACAAACATATTCTTCCACACTTGTTCATGAATAAGTGGTTAGTTAAAAAGCAACAACAACAACAAAAATCAACTTACCTAACCCTCTAAATATAGTATAATTAATATTAAAATACCAGAATGTAAAAACAACTATAAATCAGCCTGTAATAGATTTACTTGTAATTTCAAAAATCTTGGATTTCCACGTTTATTTTGTTAGTAATAATTTAATCTCTTGCATTTTATGGCTTTGCATTGTATTAGAGCATGTATAAAATCTAGTGTTGTATAAATACTAGCTAGGACTGTGACGTAATACTGTACCCATCTACTTGGGAACAGTGTTGTGTTAGAAAGTAGGACATCAGTCCTCTTAGTATCAACACTATCCATCTATAGTTACTATCGCCAGTGAACACTAGGTTGTCGTTATGGGGTGATGGTTAGAGTCCAGATCCTGTCCAGAGGGTACCAGACCCAGCAGTCTGATGTAGTCAGATCAGGGTGAAAGTCATCATTCGATCTCCATGACAAGTCTTAGTAAGAAAATTCTTTATTTTACCAGGCTGTTTGTTAATTAACAAATGACCCTTCTCAAATCGTTATCTTAGTTAGTAACAAAGACTACACTCATTTATATAAACTTATTATTTCCTTTCCATCTTGACATTCTCTTGTTATTTTCAATAATTTGTTTAAATTTCCAAATTGTCCAAAAAAATGGCTTTCCACACAAATATAAATAAAATACATCATTGTATCATCCCTTTACAGACACCGCTTTACAGCTCGTATCTATTCAAGTCTTGAAGTTAGAACCTGCCATGAATCGTGTTCTCTCTTGCAGTGGTTTGATACATATCCCTTTAAAGATTAATTGTTACAAGACTCAGTTAGTAAAATTCAGTTTGACCATTTAGAAATAAAATAATAATGTTCTACTTTTGCAATAATTATTTTTACTTACTCAATTTAACTCAAAGATAACCAAATATCTGATCATATTAATTGATCCTCGTTTAAAATTCTATGAACATATCAAACAGTTTGTAAAAACGTTAGTTTTGTAATGTATGTACTTAAAATACAGTCCTCGTTTATTTTCTTCAGTTCACAAACTACTGTTAACTGCTTATTGCGGAATAAGTTTCCCACATCTAAAATAAGCTGTCGCAATCTGGGGACAAGATAGCACTAATGCTAAATGTTTTGTTAAAAATAATTGTTAGAATTATTTTAGATGCCCAGGTAGTACACTTTCAAGGAATTCTCTACCTGGAATAAGTTAACATTTCCATCTATATACATTCTAAACTGTGTCCTTTTTTTTATAAGAAGAACTTAAATATGTTTGGAGACAATCCTCGAATGTTCCAATGTTCCAATAAAATTAGAGGGGGGGGGAGAGAGAGAGAGAGAGAGAGAGAGAGAGAGAGAGAGAGAGAGAGAGAGAGAGAGAGAGAGAGAGAGAGAGAGAGAGAGAGAGAGAGAGAGAGAGAGAGGAGAGAGGAGAGAGAGAGAGAGAGAGAGAGAGAGAGAGAGAGAGAGAGAGAGAGAGAGAGAGAGAGAGAGAGAGAGAGAGAGAGAGAGAGAGAGAGAGAGAGAGAGAGAGAGAGAGAGAGAGAGAGAGAGAGAGAGAGAGAGAGAGAGAGAGAGAGAGAGAAACACTTTCCGTGTGCCACGTCACAAAACTGCCTTTTTTTGAAAAAGCATTGATTTCAGCATTAAAAACTCGCTACCAGGTGTGAGAGTGGCCCAAACTCAAATAGCGTACCATCCCGCTGCTTTCATGTTGTTAGGAAACATTTGAAATAAGGGTAGGTTTAACTGGTGGTATAGCTTAACCAGTTATTAGTTTCAAGATTATTATTTGAAGATTAATAATACTGTAGATAATATAATATAATACAGTACAAGAAAACGTCACACAACACAAATTTATTACAATATAAGCACAAAATGCACAAATACCATGCTTCACAGAGGGATTCATTCTTTTGTGAATCCCTCTGGTCTGAGGAAGGTGAGCGTGGTTCACTGAAATCGATCACCATAATATTTGTGCATTTTGTGCTTGTATTGTAGTATATTTGTGCACTTTGTGCTTATATTGTAATAAATTTGTGTTGTGTGACGTTTACTTGTACTGTATATGTACCAACACGTATTATGCTAATTAAAAAACTATTTATAATATAATATAATAATTATTGTAGATAATTTTATTAGGCCCCTAGTTTAAAAACGAAGATTTAGAAAATGTTTGTTTTGATGTAATTTAGTTTTTAGGACTTGAAAAAAAGTTGGGTTTTATCAAATTGAAACGTCGTGATTATTATTTTTCACGTAATGATAGCAAATGTCCAACAACCTTTGTCTCCCTCAAAATGAAGTAAATACATAAATATACACATATGTTGTGTATTAATCACTTTTTGAAACAATCATTGGATGATCTTTTTTTTTCATTCCAACGTATTGTAATTGGATAGTTACTAAACTCTGATTCGAGCTTTTACCACATTGCTAAGTTGAATATTTTCAAACAAACAGAAGATAAGTATAAATAAATGTTATTCTGGTTCTTCAAAGAAACTCCTCACAACTATTTGGAAACATCGGAATGAACGTTGTCTTAGAATCGTCGGTTAGTGTTCTTACAAAGGGGCTGACGAACTCTTTAAAGTATTTTTCTTATTGAAAATGGCTTTCAACATATTATTTTTTACTTGAGATGGAAAAACAATGGAATGTTTTTAACAATATTCCATCTAAAACCATCCAACTCAGGTGCTTCCTATAAATAATTCGGAATTCTCTACTATAATATTTTGAAAATAAATTCAAGCAATTTAGTAATTTTTATTTTTCCTCACCCCGTTGGTAATTTTTAGTATAAATTATTACTCCAATATTCCAATATTTTATGTATATTTGTTAGACAATTGTCAGTCGTATAGTCGCATGTTTGCCTTGTTATGTATATTTGATAAAGAAAAATCAATTAGTATTCGAAAAATGATTCGAAATTATTGTATTTCATTTTTTATAAACTAAAAATGATAAATCTAAATATATTACACTTTTTTTTATTTTTTTACTTAAAGTATTACATAAAATTTACGAACAGTTAAAATAGATTAACAATTAATTAAAACTATATTAGTCTTTGATTTTCAAAATTTAATCATAAATTGCTGAGAAGCACGCATTTGATCTTTGTAAGTGGTTCTGGTGAGAAATGCATTGACTCAAACTGTACCGGGTCTTTTGACCGGTACATTTTTTTTTCTTTTTCGTCGTTGTCTGCCGGGCTGCCTGAGATTCGCTTGTGCCCGGCGATTCACGTACTTTGGTGGCCGTTGGCTTGGACTCGGTCGTTCCGTGTTCCAGCCTTCGTCGGTCCGGTTGGCCAGTTTTCTAGTCGTTTCTCTGCAGCTGCTCGGCAAGTTCACGATGTCAGGCTAGAGACTCCTAAACGTAAGTGTTCATTTGTAATTTCTAATATCTAATCACCCTTTTGGTGAAAATACTTTGTTTAAATAATATTCAACGGGCTTACTTGTGTTTTCAGAGTTTTGTTAAATTTGTGTTCTTTGTCTAGATGTTTCTCAGACTAGGTTAAAGCCATGTGCTCAATGTTACAGTTGTACCAGTAATTGCTTTATTATAGCTTGTTTTATTTTCAATTGTAATTCTGTATAATGTTTATTGAGCCTTTTTTCAGTTGAAGTTACCGATATATCGTATTTTTGTTCATTGACAATAACCTAGCCTATCTGTGTAGTTTGATTTTCATGTTATAACCTTTTGCTCCTGTTTCAATAGCCTAGTTTTCAGTTTGTCATTTTTAGTTCCATATACCTAATTAATTCTTGGTAATTTGTTAAGTCATAATTTGTTTTAAATCTGATTTTTCAACATAATTATTCATAGTCTAAAAATGGATCTTTTATTTTCTAGGGTGCTCCAATCATGTACAATTTTGTCTGTTCTTGTTTTGTTTTGCCATTTCATGTTTATGAGTTGTTATGTGTAATTTTTTTTTTTTTTTGTGGCTGGACTGTTTTTAATGTGCTGTGGTGTTGCCTTGCAGTCCAGGGTCCTTGAGTGGGACGTTCAGCCCTCGGCCTGCCGTCCGGGGATGGTCAACCATTCTACCACTGCGAGCCTGGCCTGGGGACCATGTGATTGAGCGAGCTCTGCCCCTCACTGCCCTCTCTACTTCTCGGGGCAATTTTCTTCAGTCCTCAGGTCAGTGCGTTCCTTTTCGTTTCCCGGCGGCTGAGCTGGGGGGGGGGGGGTTCTGATGGCATTAAAGAAAAAACAGAAGAAAAAAAATGTTTGTGGAACTTTATGTGGCCTAGGCCTAAACTTGAACAGTGATATGCAACACAGCCATTGGGGACTTATATATTTTTTTTTTATTAAAGGGAAAAGACAACTTGAAATACAAAAAGAACTTTTGGATGTTAATATTTATTTATATTTCTTGTTATTAATTGATTAGTTTTATTTGTTGTTATATTTTTTAGATTTTATAGTTGTTAGGTCCCCATTGTTAAATCATGTTATTATTTATTTATATGTTTAGGCCTAGTTATTGTTATTTATTTTTTTGTTAAGTGTCTTAGGAGTGTTTTGAAGTGAATTTTTACTCGAACGGTACCATTTATATATTTTTTTTAAATTGTTTAATTTTTAAACTCACCAAGAGGGGATTATCGTACTTTCACGTAACTTCTAATTCGGAGCTGCCCAGGGATTCCGGCTTACTCCCTGGCCTCGGTGGAATCATGGGATGTGGGCTAAATTGCCGGTTTTAATTGTTGTGAGCCAAAAGTTCTAAATTTTCACTTTTATTTGGGCATTAAAATTTTCTTACGTTTTGGGTGTATCTGGCTAGGCTGCAGATAGGCCATACAGTTTGTTAATTGTTAAATTTGGTATTTGTAGAGTTTGTTGTTTTGTAGCTTTTGTGTATTATCTTGTTAATTTTAGGGTTTGTTATTATTTATTTAACTGCGAATTAATATTGTGGCCTTCTGTCGTTTTTTGATTAATTAAATATTGCTTTC
The DNA here is from genome assembly GCA_035578905.1 of Stictocephala bisonia. Lineage (NCBI taxonomy): Eukaryota > Metazoa > Arthropoda > Insecta > Hemiptera > Membracidae > Stictocephala > Stictocephala bisonia. The sequence goes on along the minus strand of JAQJVL010001406.1, from coordinate 189,697 downwards.
TTGATAATAAAATTAGTTTTGCTCAGCTGCCGAGTGTTATTTTGACCCTCCAACTGCCACCCGTGATCCCATCGCTTGACTTGTTTTGAGCCATCCCCCAGTTGGCACGCTTTCCAGCTTTGATGGGGGGATGGGTCTCAAAACACAGCAAACCTAACTGAAAAAGAGCATTTCAATATATAACACAAAAGGCATTTCTTTCCATTATAGCTCATATCTTTCTTCAACATTACGCACAGGTAATACTGTATTTTGTACGTAAGTACATTTTCATAAATGAACTATTTTAGGGAATACTACTTGAGTGATAAAATATTCTAATATCTTATTGTTTAAAATGAACATTGAAAACAAAAAGGACTGTAAAGATATTGAGTAAAAAACACGTTACAGTCAGTTGGCTTACTTTCTATCACCACATAAATTAGTGATGCTCAAGAATAGTAAACTATAGATTATTTACAATGACAATATCCCTCTATTTGTACAAAATGAGTTAAGACTTCTTCTACTATATTAATTCCAAGAAGGTACCTGGTATTTGCTGAATAACAGCGCTCAGTATCTAAAGGAGCATAACAAACACCACATCTGTTGACTACAATAACTGTTGGAATTCTATGAATCTAGTCTCTGCATAATTCAAAGGAGATATTAAACTTGGAACGGTTGCGCTCTGGCAATCTTACAACGCTGTTTCTACTAAAATGTTTGATCCTTTTAACAATATGTTTTGCTGTAACATAATTATAATAATGTATTTCGATAAGAAATATGTAAAGATTATATAATAGTTATATTCGTTACTATTATTATTCATTATTCATCTCTAAGACGCCGATCGTAAAGATATGGTCGAATATGAGAGGTGAATGTGTGTGATGAGTGTGATAAACGAGTGTAGTCATTGTTTCTATCTGAGTTCGACTTAGCTCAGAAAGGACTATTTATTTATAGCCCAATAGCCAGGGCAACTATGGGACCTACAGCTTTACGTGGAATCCGAACCACGTAAAGTTGGTCTGATTTTCAGCTAACTGACAAGTCTGACACTCAGTTCTCTTCCCTACACAACATCTGAACCTTGAATACCATTCAACACGGACACCCCAGACTTCTATAGTAGTGTCTACGTATATGGCAACCATTGAGCGGACGCCGTGTCGGTATTTAGAGAACCGAGCATGGAAACTACCACCTACAATCTCCCAAACACTTTGTCCCAAAGTAGCTGGGTTACAGCACTGCGCCACCAGTGCCGACATATATAAGAAATGTTATCTTGCTATATAATATAAATGTATGAAATTATATGCATTCTTATTTACCTTTGTGAAAATACTACATTTAGAGTACAAATAGAACTGTTATTATACTGTTAATATAACTGAGGAAGATACATCGTTCACTTCAACTCTATTTATATTTCCTTAGATACACGTGTTTATAGTCATTCTAATCACAAGATATATTACTAACACTGTCTATTGACCCGGAACTTCAACTCCGATAGTACCTTTTGGTTGTCTCCTCGGCCATGCATCAGCTGATTGAGAGATCTTCAGAAAAGCGCGATTTAAATCCTTACCAGACACTCATTGCAAAACCAGAATTACGATCAAACCCGGTGGGAAGTATAGCAGCGGCAGCATACAATATTATGAATATACAATAAAACGTAATTAAAATGTTGTATAAATATCTGTTTACAATTATAATATATACAACAAAAAGTAATATATCGATCCATTTTAAATTTCAGTAATTAAACGTACAGTTGTGGTAATAATTTATTAATTATAGGTTATAGATCTATAAGCCGAGTTATTATAGTATATATATAATCTACTTATGGCTTGTCAAGTAGTTTGTAGTATAAATAATACTAAACCCCTTGGATCTTACAGAGGTAAGCCTCCATTAGGGGCGGGTTTTGATAAGGCTGTTCTTTATAAGACCGTACGACGGCTGGTTATCGCCTAAACAAGGCAATATGTGACAAAACCATTTACAACCCAGCTTAGCCGGATAATGTAATTTAAGACATGACATAATATAGTTTAGTAAACAACAAACCTGAAGATTACTTAAAAGTGGGCCACAAATTCTTCTTAAGAAACTACTTAGGTCTCCTTCTATTTTATAGTAATAGTAGATTTCTGTACATAATGTATATATATATAGTAAATACCAATATTAAATGATTTATGTTCACCGCATATTATGGAAGAACCAATGCATAATGCAAGATTAATAATGTTGACAATACAATATCATGCCATAATTATTTTCTTCGATGAATACAAAACGTGTATTATCACGATATACACATTAGTGAATAATATTTATACCTGATACTACAGCTTGTCAGGCTAAATGTTTGTGTTATTATTTTCTTCAATGGATACAAAACGTGTATTATCTTGATATACACATTAGTAAATACTATTTACACCTGATACTACAGCTTGTCAGGCTAAATGTTTGTGTTATTATTTTCTTCGATGAATACAAAACGTGTATTATCTCGATATAGACATTAGTAAATACTATTTACACCTGATACTACAGCTTGTCAGGCTAAAAGCTTGTGTTATTATTTTCTTCAATGGATACAAAACGTATATTATCCTGATATACATATTATTTAATACTATTTACACCTGATACTACAGCTTGTCAGGCTAAAAGTTTGTGTTATTATTTTCTTCAATGGATACAAAACGTGTATTATCTCGATATACACATTAGTAAATACTATTTACACCTGATACTACAGCTTGTCAGGCTAAATGTTTGTGTTATTATTTTCTTCGATGAATACAAAACGTGTATTATCTCGATATAGACATTAGTAAATACTATTTACACCTGTTACTACAGCTTGTCAGGCTAAAAGTTTGTGTTATTATTTTCTTCAATGGATACAAAACGTGTATTATCACGATATACACATTAGTGAATAATATTTATACCTGATACTACAGCTTGTCAGGCTAAGAGTTTGTTTTATTATTTTCTTCAATGGATACAAAACGTGTATTATCACGATATACACATTAGTGAATAATATTTATACCTGATACTACAGCTTGTCAGGCTAAAAGTTTGTGTTATTATTTTCTTCAATGGATACAAAACGTGTATTATCACGATATACACATTAGTGAATAATATTTATACCTGATACTACAGCTTGTCAGGCTAAGAGTTTGTGTTATTATTTTCTTCAATGGATACAAAACGTGTATTATTACGATATACACATTAGTAAATAATATTTATACCTGATACTACAGCTTGTCAGGCTAAAAGTTTGTGTTATTATTTTTAACTATCTGTATAAAAAGATGTTTCTGCTTTTAGGTTAAATTGCCAGATACCATTAATACAGGTTCTTGAATTATTCTTAATAAATATATTAGCTTAGCTAGACTTATTATTTACAATAAAATGTAATAAATTAGGAAGACTATATACATAACAGTTTTGTGATAGTAAAATGTAAGATTGTACTTTATGTATTCTGTTATATCTATTGCTATATATTAAAAATTTCACAAAATATAGGGCAATACGATTTAAACTATGGTAATTATTTACCAATGAAATATGATGAGTCATGTTGTATAATAACCATGACTAAGGCTATCTCTAAGGCTAAGATTACATTTATCAAGGGATCACTTACTTAGATAAGCAGATGCACCTGAATTGTCAACTCACTTATAACGTATCTTACATTACAAGTCAACAAAGCTAATAGCAATCTCTAAGGCTAAGATTACATTTATCAAGGGATCACTTACTTAGATAAGCAGATGCACCTGAATTGTCAACTCACTTATAACGTATCTTACAAGTCAACAAAGCTAATAGCAATCTCTAAGGCTAAGATTACATTTATCAAGGGATCACTTACTTAGATAAGCAGATGCATCTGAATTGTCAACTTACTTATAACGTATCTTACAAGTCAACAAAGCTAATAGCAATCTCTAAGCTAAGATTACATTTATCAAGGGATCACTTACTTAGATAAGCAGATGCACCTGAATTGTCAACTTACTTATAACGTATCTTACATTACAAGTCAACAAAGCTAATAGCAATCTCTAAGGCTAAGATTACATTTATCAAGGGATCACTTACTTAGATAAGCAGATACACCTGAATTGTCAACTTACTTATAACGTATCTTACATCACAAGTCAACAAAGCTAATTTTATGGTTGATAAAGATTACTTGAGTTTGTTAATAAGTCATTCAAGAGGGGAAGTAGATGTAGAAAATACGTTTAATTTGTTATTTATAACTGTAAGGTATAAATTAACTACACAGGCAATTTGCAAACTTAAATCCACTGGGTTATAAGAACATGCAGTAAAGATAAGAGCACGTTTGTAATTTAAAAGGTTCGTGACGTCACGTCGTGAAGTCAATTGTTAGTGTCCTTCGTGTGGAACTGGGAATCCATGAGAACATTTACAATCATACCTTGTAATTTACGTAGGATTGCATCAAAGTGAAGAATATTTTGTTATATTTTTCTTAAAACAACAATAATATCGTGTATTAACCATTGGATGTATAAATATCAATATCAAATAAGATAATGTCATATACACAATATAAATTTGGGACATTACATATAATATTTTTCACTACCAATTTAGATACTAAAACTAATTAAAATTACTTTTTTATTTATCTGTGAATATTGATGTATCTAAGATGTTTTATGCTTTCTAATTTTAACTTTTAGAATGTGAAAGATTATTGTCCTTGTATACAACATTTATGAAATGTATCGAGAGAGAGAAGTAGGTAGCATTTTAAAAAGTAATAATATTATTAGAAAATATGTCTTTCTAAAACGCCAATAACGATACATATAATACCATTCCCTTACTATTAATCTAAAACAAGCTTTTCATTTTCATTTTTTACACTTAACATAGTGCTTACTGTCGGCGCAGAAATAATGTGCACTCGAGTTTGAAGGTTGTTTACTAAGAAACTAAGAGGCCTATGAAAACTCCAATCATAACATTGTTTTCCTTGTTTAATGTTTATTTATAAAATATTAAATTTAATATTTTACTATAAGCTTTAGTAATTTGTGTTCTAGTTTTAACAAAAAAGTGCCGGAACCCTAACTAGTTTTCTTTGTACTGTACATCAAATCTACACAGTAATTACTCAACAATACATTAATGTATCAAATTTATTGTAATATGTGGTTGATAGCTGTGTATTCTATGAGTTTTATAAATTTTAGAATTTTATCTTTTAAATAAAAAAAATTTCTTATAAATTACCTGAAAAATTGTTTTATATACTTCTAGAGGTCGTAAAATTAATTACTTGGTCTTGCTGAAATCCTTATTACGTATAGTTACGATAAATTATTTTTTATGTGTAAATAAATGAAGCGATTTATAATTGATTTAAATCAATTTAAAATATTTTTAAATTGATACATGTGAATTGATTTAAATCGACATGCATTTATGTACGCATATAAAAATAATGTATCGTATTTATAAGAATTTCAACAAGACGAAGTAATTAATTTTACGACCTCTAGAAGTCTATAAAACAACGTTCCGGGTAATTAATAAGAACTTTTTTCTTTAAAAGATAAAATTCTAAATTTTATCAAACTCATAGAAAACATAGCTATCAACCATGTATTACAATACATTAATGTATTTTTGGGTAATAATGGTTTAAATTTGATGGACAGTACAAAGAAAACTAATTAAAGTTCCGGCACCTTTGTTTGTTCTAAATGCTGTAATAACAATTATTAAAACTTACAATAAAATGCTAATTGTTATAAAGCAACATTAAACGAGGACAATTGCGTGATTGGATTTCCCGTAAGTATCTTAGCTTCTTAGAAAACAACATTCAGACTCTGTGGTTATGTGAATTTATATAATTTCACTAGTAATTCATAAATTGAAATATCAACATTTGCATTACATATACTCTATGCCCATTTGCATTGGTAAAGAAAATAAAAACAATTAATTTGATTATTTATTAGTAACTATTTACGAGTGAAATAAAGTAAATAAAGGTAAGGTCACAATTAAGGTGGCCGTTCTCCAAACTCCCGCGCCAGATCATATTATGAGTTTTTTTTTTTTTTTAATTGTAAACTCATCTATAAAGACAATTAAAGTTAAAAATTATAACTGAAAAACAAATATTTTAAAAATCAATTTTTCACAAAAAACCAACTTATGGTCAATTAAAATTTTTTTGTTACGATACGATTACTATTACAAATCAAAACATTGACATAGAAACCCATATTTTTGTGTTTTCTACGGCAGTAAAATATAGACAACTGAGATTGGCCAAGTATATAGTAAATTTTAGTAAGTTAGTGCGAAAAAAGATATGTTTTGCGAAATTTGAAAACTTAACAACTTCCTTACATAATATTTTTTTATACGCTTTACATTTTGAATTTACATAGTGTAGCCTATTACAATTTCTAGAGGTACGTATGATTATGGGAAGATAAAAAGAAATTCTTTGACAAAAGGTGAACATTCCTGTTTTGAAGAGTTTACCAGGATAGAAGAAAGACCACAGTTTCTTTGTATTTTATATTTCTTAGAGAACTATGCTCAGAATAGTTTCATAGAAACACAAAGGTTAGTTAGTTAGTTGAAAATATGTTTGTTATTCTCCTTTAAATGCAGAATATTCCTTTCCTGCGAATGCCAGATTCCTCAGACGGGCTGAAGCTTCTTACAATTTACAAGTTTCGTTTCTTTTACAACATTGATAATGAAACGTTTTTTTATGTTGTTTTTTTTTTCAAAAAGAACAAATATTAATCTTAAACTATCAGGCTATGAACATAAAATGATTTTCATACATTTATGTTGTAAGGAAAAATAAATGGAAATAATGTTTGTTTCAACTCACGAATATTTTTATCCGGACATCATTGATCTTCAAGTTAAAAATGGATATTATGTTTAGAAGTTCACAATACAAATGAATAGGATAGAATAATTTTTTGAAATTATTTTACATTTATATAGCCTCACTAAGTAAAAAAATAACTTGTCAATGTTAACAGGAAAATCCAAAATTAACAGGAAGGAGAACGAAATCAGTACTCAGCAGTAAAACATTATATATATGTTTCGTACATAACTGTATCAAGTGCATGATTTTCAACTTAAATATAATAATGTTAACATTATAAAAATACGTATTTTATTTATTAATTTTAAATTAATTTACATAGTGAGGCAAGGTTGCATGTATGTACTAGAGTGTATGTCTCTACACAAAATCATTTGTTTTAGCTTACTGATCATAAAACTGTTGTATACTGTGTTAAATCATCAATCATTGTTTTGCTTAGAGTCAGCCATATATCAGTTTGGTATTTTTTATGAAGGCACAAAAAATGATCTGTGAAAATTATTCCTTACAGATATCCAGAAAAAAGATGGCTGGGAGGGAACATTGGAATAAAGACTAACCGTATAAAAGTGATGAAGATCAGATAACGAATTAAATAAACCTGCAAGTTACAACTCTCACAAGGCACGCTTGGTTCCTTGTAAAACGTGAGGAAAGTTTCAAAATTATCTATGGACGAATGAGCAAGTAATATTAACTCAGAATCAGGTAAGAAAGTTAGCAAGTGAACAATCAGACAGTTTTGAAATTTTTTTACTATTATTCCTAATGAAGAGCTTTTAGGAAACATTTAGGAACTTTTTTGAATTGCAACTTGTTTAGTGTATTTATGTATTTTTTTTTTTTTATAAACATTCAATATATCGTAGACAGTTTGACAAATATTTTTTTTTTTTTTTTAGCTATGGGAGGCCAAAATCATATTAGTCTGTTTAAACACTAAGAAAATATCACTGACTAAATATTACCCAACTGAGTAATTATCAAATCAAATCAATTTATTTATTGCAGTATACAAATACATTGCATTGCAAACGTCATTTTTATCTGTAGTTCTATATATTTATAAAATGTTTTCACATTCACCCCACAAAACGCTCTACCTAAACACTGTTTAAATGGTTTGAAAATATTCCAGACATGAATCTTATATTCAAACATACAATGAAGGTCACTCAAACACCCCACACTCACTCTTGCCAATCATTCCCACTTTGACAAACGGTGTCAGTCACTGGTTATAAGGTATCTCAATTATTCGCCATAAACTCGGCAACACTATAAAAAGCGTGTGAGTTTAAAAAGCCCTTTAGGTGAGTTTTTAACGCCTTGGACGTTGTGGCGTATTTTATTGTGTTGGGCAGTTTGTTGATTAATCGAACACCTGCCTCTGAAGGCAAGTGTTCATACGTTACTGTTCTATGCATCCCAGTCCTGTAGTTATCCCTGCCTCTTGTGTTATGTTCATGCACGTCTCACCCCCCCCCCCAAACTAGTGCTTTTGCGGTACTAAATAGTATCGTTTCAAAAATGTAGAGGCTAGGGAATGTTATAATTCTGAGTTCTGAGTTTCTTAATAAAAGGCTTACAATAATTTCTGTATCCAACTTTAGCAACAAGGCGGATTGCCTTTTTTGGATTATAAACACTCTTAACAATTGATTCTTTGTTCCTGTTCCGCATAACATAACTCCATAGACAAGGTGGGGATATATCAAGCCATAATATGACATCATCAGTATCTGAGTAGGGCAGTATTTAGCTAGAGATCTCAGGATAAAATTATCTGATGACAATTTAGCACATAAAGCATCGATATGACAATTCCAAGTCAACCCCGATAAAGGTGTGTTCCAATGTATTAAATACATTTATATATGTTATTTAAGAGAGCAGTAATGTCAGTCAGTAGAACATTCTGAAAGTCGGTACTTGTAGCCATTGATGAATGAGAGTCAGATAGTGAGAGTTATAATGTCACCTACATTGTGAAGCTACGATTAAAATTATGGTACTTATATAATAAAAGATTGTCAAATTAAATGAATTTATAGGCTATATTAATATTGAAATGGATTATAGAACTAACAAAGGAATAATAAAATGACAATATTATTCGCAATATGCATATCCATTTCAAATTATGTTGGAAAAAATATTATCTATTTTAAAATGGAGTAACTGACCTGTACTATAAAGAAATGGAAAAATTCATAAAGCATTTTCGCCGTAACATTTGTTGGTAGAGTTTTGTGAACAGTCCATTATAATTGGCTTATTTGTGAGATCAATTTAAACAGTCGAAAAATATACGAACAGGGATGAAATGTTCGTGACACCCAGGAGGGTATCAGTATTACGTTCCAAAGGTCAGTTTATAATAGCTGAGGGTGGTGGCTAGGCCATACACGGTTTTGATGTTTAATGCCATAACTTTAACCTGGTAACGATTATGTGCTTTAGTGCAATTACAAAGGAAACTTGTTGACTATCTGTACCTGATGAGACATAACAAGGAACAGTTGTAGTATCTCTGATCTCCCTGGACCTGCCTCATTTAAGATGCCTCTAAATGTTCAATAATATGAAGAAACGGATGACGCATTTTCCTTAGACGGAGATTCCGAATTGGTTAGAAGATGGACATGGTGAATACAAAGGGAACTAAGTAATACATTAAGTCAGTGTTACTGTTGTATTTGGTAGAAGTAAAACCCTCACAACATTTCTTTAAAAGTGTAAATCTGTTGTCCAGTGTCACTCTTTCCATTAAAACGAGAGACCAGCCCTTATACTTGGCAAAGTACTCAGTTTATTTTATCTTTTTGAAAGTGTTGGTTGGTTTTTATTTGATTGAATTGATTATCTTTTCTCGTATTTGGGTTTCAATACATACAATGTATTCTACGTAACTTATCAATGCTAACAATCATTTTACTGACTTTTTATAGGATGTATTAAAGTACTTGCAAACTAAACACTTTTACTTCATTAAAATTTCTTTACCCTGTTTCGAATGCGTACAGCTTTATGTACAGTAAAAGCAATTTTATCATTAAACACTCCACCATGTAAATAATTTTCAAGTAAGTTTTCTCACGTTGCGCTTGAGACAACAAAAGACCCATTTTAGTTTTGAAAATTGAGGCTCAACTCCATAGCATGCTCACCTCAACCCACGAGAGAAGTTTTTTCAAATCCAAGTCATGCTTACCTCAAACCTAAGATGTGGGCATTTCAAATTCATTGGATGGGCACTTCAATAGTTATGCTCCTATTATAAACTTACATTTTAGAGCCATAGTTATGTTATACACATTGTCAACTCCATTTATGTTCAACACATTATAATTAACAAGTTAAATATTTAAATGTTAATGAGGAGCCATGGTATGGCTCTCTTTCAGAGAGCGTTTTTTAACAACTCACATTTTTTAATTATTTTACACACATTGTCAACCTAAAGTAGGTTTTTAAATGTAAGATTAGGAAGCATATATTGACTCTGTTTCTGTCAGCTACCTTTACCAACTTACATTTTGGAGACTGCTTTGTTACACACACTATCTTCATATACAGTACAACCATTTTATTTCGTTAAGCGTTGATGTTAAGTTGAAATGTATTTTGCTGCTAAAAGACGTGTCATTTTTAAATTAAGACAACCTTAAATTATTTCATGATGCGCATTATCAACTTAATTCGCCCCTATCTTGACGATCAGTATCTTAATTATAAAGAAACAAAACCATATTCAGTCTGATGCTGGAGAACTTTACAAACGGCAGTAATATCAGTGGTTTGATCAGCTTAGAATACTCCCTTAATTGAGATTAGTTTTTGTGTTTTCTACTTTTCTTGTATCTTGGTACTCAAAGTGCTTTTTTCAATGCTTATATAACTTGTTATATTATGATATTAGTATATTAAAATAGTCGAAAAGAAAGACAGGTTACAAGAGTGAGAATGGCTAAGAATTTATAAAATTAGTTTATATTCTCATATTTTATGAAACAATCTCTGTTTTTTAAGTTATTTCTATATTTTCACAACAATTGTAACCCATGTTAGAAGCAGACGCGCTGTCACAATTTTTTGACAGAACACAAAATAATTATTTTGACAGACATTAATTTTACAGGACTTTTCCTATTACACTTTATGACAGTTTTTTAATAAAAATGTTAACTTGAAGTATTAATACTCAACAAAGTCCTGTTTTGTATAGTGTCAAGTAAAAGAAGTGTATCCCGTGTTTGAGGATGCCAGTTCATATATTATTTATAATTGGCTGATAATGTATTTTATCCCAACTCCAAATAACACGGTGAATTATGAGACACGGTTGAATAATTTACTAACAATAAAAACTATGAAATCGTAAACATTTGATACTTTTTGCATTGTTTACCACTAAACATAGTAAAATTAATTTACTTCATATTAAAATAGTACATTTTGTAAAAATCTAACTTATACTTTTAGCGTGTTTTACCCTATTCAAATGGTACATATTAGGATGAAATAATCAATGTTTTTAGTAAATGTGGTTATAATGTTCCTAAGATGGATATAAAGTATTTTTTTCGTACACTTAAATCGAGATTTCAATAACTACAGTTTTAATGATATGTTGAACGAAATAAGAGCAATGTATGATATTTAAAAATCCATGTAAATATAGGTTATTCGTTACATGTCAAAAGATATTTTCAATTTAATTACTGCCATATACAAGGTTTCTAATCACATCATTACATGAAATGATAAAATAAACATCATTATTGCTTGGATATATATATATATGGTCAGACTATAAAATATGTTTTAGTGATATATTTGTTTTATATATGTCGATGTCTGAAATAGGGTGAACTTTTATGAAATAATATAATTTTAACCATATTACATCATTAATTTTAAAACTTATTAAAGGAGGATGTTGCTATTCGACATGTTGCAGATAGTTAAAAAACAAACTCAACGTTTCGACAAGTATAAGACACTTGTGTGGTCTTCAAGTGTTACTGTTTTCCTTATCCTACATTTAAATTGAAATATATATTAGAGTGAATAAAACTGTATGAGTATCAAAAATGTCAGACAACTACATACTTCGAAATTAAATGAAACCTCTCAGAATGTCATGTCTTCTTCCAAACAAATATGACAACATTTAAATACAATTTAAAACAAATACAATTAACAGGAGACGTAAAGAAAATGTTATTAGTAAAAACTAAACAAAATTGCTTTCAAAAAGTAATAATATACAACTAATCCTACTTTTTACTTAAAATTTGTAGCATTTTTACGTATTATCTCTAAAAGCTCTACATTAATCATGGCCTTAGTAAATAGTGATTTTATATAAAATCCATCATAGCCTTTGTCTCTACTTTATTTGTCTAAACAGCTGCTTGTGAGCCACTATTTGAAAAAAGCAAGACTTAAACAAGGACTTTGACCAAAACTTAATGGACGATAAAGGAAAAGGGATGCAATAAATAACATAGAATTTGGTATAGGAGAGTCACAGGGTTCACCGTTACAAAGGTGGTTTCCGGCCATTACTGGAATGGGAACCACCCTTTGCTGGGGAGAACATCCTTTACTCTGATAGCTTACTATTGAACGTTTTGTTCTAAAAGAGTTCGCAAAGATTAAATATGTCTTATTAACATTTATTGAACGTGAACGTAGTATCCGTTTTTGTCTGAGATTATTTTAAAAATGAATATTTATTGGTTCAAATTATTTAATGTGTAATTTGAATTAATCCTTCTTCCTGCCATTCCCGATTAAGCCTATATATTTCATAAATATACTATACTAACTACCACAAATTTACTGATGTATTAGCTACCTATAAATTAAATTATACATGACTGTAAATATATGACAAGTATCTGTACATTTACATATATTTACAACTAGCTGACTATGCACCAGTACTGTTTACGTATTAATGATAACTTTCGTAAATGTAGAGAGGCGAAAAGAGTATTTTCATTCTTGCTCCAAAATAAATTTATTGGCCTTATTTCCTTTCTCTCTTGGAGTGGCAATATTTAGATGGATGCAGAATTTATGTCACATACGAGTACAACAGAATAACATCAAAATTGTATGATACACCTAATTATAATTTCTTTACACATTATAAAGTCACTTACATTGTTGAACAAAGCTGTTTTAACACTACATCTTTAACACAAAGGAACATTTATATTAAATATAAATTAAGTTATATCGTTTTATATTATAAAGCACTTTGGTAATATAGTTTCTTTAAATGTTTTTAGAAACAAGACATATGCTTTAATCATAGTATTTTGAAAATATTACTAATCATTGTAAGGCATATTTTTATATATTTTAATTTGACAATCACTATTGAGAAGACCTTGCTTACCTTCTTATGTTTCTTGAGCCATTTCCGGAGGTCGTTAATAAACGATTGGTTAATTAATTATGAAACAAATATTTCTTCCAACACCTAATAAATCCTTGGTGTAACATATCTACTACTTATTACTTCGATAGATTTTCTAAAATACTTAAATACGTATGAAAATTAATTTTAATTCAACAATCATTCATGTAACAAGATTAATCGTTTTATCAATGATTTCAAGATTATCAACCTTGCCAAAAATGCATGTACTGAGAAACGTGTAGAACCCACAAAACTTCGTGTAATTACTTATATCAGATTGAAATTGGCAGTTTTATACGGGCGATTTGACCACAGATAACGTAGAGTTAATGGTAACTATAACTACGGTGGTTGTGAGCTGCATTAACCTCTGCTGAAAGTACTGTTCATTCACATCATAAGCTAAAGTTTGCCAGTTTCTACTTGAAGCGTGGTTTGTTAGTGTCAGGTCGGTTGAGGGCAGGGAAAGTATTTAAATGTAAAATGAGGAGCCAGAGAGCCTCTGTTTGTGACATTTCCCTTTGCTAACTTGCGTTTCTGGGTCTTTGTTAGAAACAAAAGTCTGTTTATTTACAACACCGTTCTTTGACTATTTAATGAACTTATTGACATTTCAGATGATAAGTTGCATTAACCGTATGCACTATTAAAATGAATTTACTTTAAATTTAAATAAATTGTATCTACAAAAACTGAACGAGTCAATGGCAATTAGAAAATTTGCATAACAAAATAATTCTGTCAAAGTTAAACCAATTAGCTAATATTAATTATATCATACTTTAATACAATATTACTTTATTGTTACAATCATCACATTCATAGACTCTGTCATATTCAATATTAAGCTAACTGTTAATATGTTACATTTGTAGTCGGAAGGGTTTCTTAATAAAATGTATGTGTGCTTGAAGTTAGGCCATAGCACGTCCTAAAGAACATCCATTCGAATTTCAGATGCTCTGTGCTTGAAGTCAGGCCACAGCACGGCCTAAACGAAATCCATTTAAATATCAGACGGTGTGTGCTTGAAGTCAGGCCACAGCTCGACCCAAACGACTTCCATTCAAATGTCAGACGTTGTGTGCTTGAATTCAGGCCAAAGCACGTCCTAAACGACATCCATTCGGCTATATGAAACGGCGATCGCCTTAGTAACTGCCTCTAAGACACAATAGACGTCCTCATTGGCGGTCACAGGCACCCCACGTATCTCCACAGTCTGTACTCTCGAGTATTGCTGCAACTCAATACTCTCGCTCGCTTTATTTCCTTAACCTCGTCTTTAATAGATTGATCGTCCCGACGCGGCATTACACATTCCCTCAATAAGTTCATACTTTCCGCCTCGATGGAAGCAAGTTTAGTCCTCAATTATATCATTGAATCCTGCACCGAGACCATAGTTTTGTCGAGCGAGGCAAAATTTTCCTTATTTGTTTGTTTGCTATGCGCTACTTCTCGCCTTGAGCAACTCCAGGATAGTAGGGGCCATCGGTGTCTGAGCGAATTACAGCCGATGCAAACTCCTGGTGACACTCATCACAGCGCCACGCAGCCAACATCTTATTGGATATGTGAGCCAGTTTCGCCGTGGTTCTGATACGGAAATATGTAACATGAAATTCCAAAGCGCACTCCGTGCATTTACAATTACACTTACCACAAACCATACTAGATAACATTTTGAGACAGAAATAAACAATATCACTATAATAAACACACTAATAAATTATAAGATAAATAAAGCAATAATAATAATGAGATGGTGAAACTAGGAACAAAATGTATCTAACAAAAAGTCACTGATAGCAGTATAAATCACGAATCGTCAGGTGGGTAGCCGAGCGTACTTGTCAACTCAAGCAAATGTTGGGACGACCGCTCACATCGGCTCACTGATAACAACTGAATTCAGTGAGCCAAATTCAGTGAATTTGAAGTCAGGCAGCAGCACGTTATATTAATGTATAATTAATTCAAATGTTAACTGCTGCAGTAAAGACAATATGTACTTTTGTTGATTTATTTAATAAATCTCATTTATAAAATGATAACCCTAGGCATCAAGTTAGCCCTAAGTATACGGAGACAAAATAATCCTTTAGTAAAGTATTAGCTCACAAGTTTGTGCATAAAACAATTTAAAGATTAAAATAAACAATGAAAGCGTAAATGGACATAGATTTAAAACAAACACTAAGACATACACAATAAATAATGAGAAAACAACAAAACAAGAAGTAAATATGTGAACAACATAGTTAATACACGTTTGCACATTATTAATTGTATTGAACATAATTAAACGTGACAAACTGACAAAAGAAGCACAAGGAATACTATACTTAGTCACTAGCAATTGAGATATCATCTTAAACAGTGATTCTAAAAAGCATCTTTTCTGTCTTCTACTGACAGAAGCCATTTTTAAGATACTTTGAAAAATAAATGATTGATTTTTGTTTTTTTATTCCATTTGGAATTAGATTAAACATTTTTGGTGCTAAATAGAAAAATGTTTTTGTAAAGTATGTATTTAACGGTTTAGGTATAAATAAACCTTCTGAATTTCTCAATCTCCTTTTATAATCATTTAATGATTTATGATTGTTGCTCCTCATTTAGAATATTTCCAAAGTTTTATACACATACATGTATCTTAGGGGAGGAACAGCTGTAAGTTCAAAAACAGCTGATATGATGGATCTGTCTTTTTTTCATAGTTAATCTTATATAATACTTTTGGGTAACGATTATTGTTTTTAAATTTGAAATATATGTTCTCCCCCAACATGAAATTCCATACTCTATTCTACTTTTAACAAGGGAAAAATATAACGTTCTTAAGAGGTCATTATTACACATATTTCTCATAATATAACAAATTCTCAAGACATTATTTAATTTTTGTTTTAATTTGTTCACATGAACTTTCCAGTTTAATTCCTTGTCTACCCATAGCTCTAAATATTTCAACGACTCAACTCCTAATATTGGTTTGCATTCATCTATACATTCACCATTACTACTAATACAATCTAAGCATTTGTATACAATGTTATTAGGCAAACAAACATTCCCTCTCAAGCAAAAGTTGATGTATTCAGTTTTTTTTCAGAACTTAGTACCATGTTATTTCTGGCAAACCACCATCTTAGTGCTTGCAGGTCTAAATTTATTTTAATTTCAACGTCATACCATGTATCTTCAACGTAACACAAGGTTGTATCATCTGCAAAGGAGGTTACCTTGGCATAAAAATTTCCCTCACAGAGGTCGTTGATATAAACTAAAAATAATGTTGCACCCAAAACTGACCCTTGGGGTACTCCGTACTTTATATCTCCGAATTGGCTTAGCTCACTTTTACATTTAATACGTTGTTTTCTCCCTGATAAATGACTTTTAAACCACTTGTATATGGGTCCCCTTATTCCGCAGTTATAAAGCTTAGTTTGAAGTATTTTATGATCAACCATGTCGAATGCTTTTGTAATATCTAAAAACATAGCTAAGACTTTTTTCCAATTATTTAGCCCATTAGCTACTCTACCCATGAAATCGAGTAAAGCCGTTCTGTGCCGATACCCTGTCTGAACCCATATTGATTGTTGCTTAAAATAACATTATCCTTCAAAAACCTGATCAGTTTTTGTTTCATAATTTTCTCATATACTTTGGAAAAAGATTACAACAAAGATATTGGTCTATAATTACTGCAACACGACCTGGAGTCTTTTTTATAAATTGGGATAGCGACAACCTCTTTCAATTTTTCCGGGAACTCTCCTGTCTCAAATCTTAAATTTATGATGTAGTAATACATTGATTATTTTATTATAAATTTGTTTAAGTAGTAAGGTGATAATACCATCAAGACCAGGTGAAGTGCCTATTTTTAAAGAGTTAACTGCTACTACAAGCTCATTTAGTGTGGCAGGGGTCAAAAACATTGACTTATTAACATATTTCCGTTTAAAACAGTTTTTTAAATCACATTGGTCAAGATTGTTTGGTTTCTTTATTTGTTTACCTAATTCCTAGAAAACTGACAAAAAATAGTTATTGAATTCACTGGCAACTATTTCAGGATCATTTACTTTTGTACCACCTACATCTAAGATTATTGCATCATTATTTCGTTTTTTCTGGCCTGTAATATCATTAATAATGTTTCATGTTTTTTTGGAGTTGTATTTATGTTTTTCAAAAAGGTTAGAAAAATAATAATTTTTTAAAACACGTATATAATTCTGCAATTTATTCCTATATTCTCTAAAATTCTTCTTTTTTTCTTCGTCATTGGGATTTTTCTTTATTGCTTTAAGCATATCATTCCTAATTTTAACACGCTTGCAGGTATTAAAGTCAATCCACGGTTTCAATTTTACAATATTTGGTCTTATATTCTTTATATCTATTTGTGAGTCTAAAATTAAATAGTTTAATTTTCCATAGAACAAGTCAAAAGCTTTAGATGCATTCTTCTCTTTATAAACAATACTCCAGTCAGCCGACTCTAAACTACTAATCAAACGCTATCTGTTGATACGGCAGTACACCCGTTTATCGCAGTACACCCGTTTATCGCAGTACACCCGTTTATCGCAGTACACCCGTTTATCGCAGTACACCCGTTTATCGCAGTACACCCGTTTATCGCAGTACACCCGTTTACTCAACCTTCCACGCATGATCGGTGTCTCCTTGTATAGGAACAGCTGTCATACAGTGGTCTGTTACACAACTGTCAATCACACAGGCTTCAAAGCTTAGTTTGTTTTTATTAGTAATTTTGGCTAGGATGTGATCAATACAGGTTTTTTAATTTTCTGTTATTCTAGTTGGCTCGGTAATTAATGTTTCTATTCCATTATGCACTAAGGTAAGTTTATATTCATCAACAATTTAATCATTATCTAAAATATTAAGATTCAAATGTCCTAAAATTAAAATATTTTTACATGACTTTATTTTTGGTTCTTCCAATTTGTGTTTTATTTCATCTATAAAGGTTAACCTGTAGTGTTCATGCCTTCTATATATAGCCAACAAATTTATCTCACAATTGAATATCGATAAATTAAGCATAATTACATCTGCTGTTTCAAAATGTATTGGAATTGTTTCAATTATATCAATACTGTTGTGAAAAAAAATTGCTATTCCTCCAGCCCTATAATCTTCATTAGTTTTAACATGTAGAATATAATTTGGAATCTTGTAAAATTTTTTCTCATTATTTTTAATCCATATCTCTGATAATATTATAATGTTCGTTAATGTAGATAATACTGATAACTCCACAATAAAAGCATAAAAATTAGCCCTCATACTTCGGAGCATATGTGAAAGTTAACTTACAGCATATGTGAAAGTTCTGATTGAATAAGACAGCGTCAGTATACTCGGCGTAATTCAGTGAAAGCTGTATCTGGGATTTATTGAAATAATAAAATGATATTATAAGTATAAGTACAATTGATTTTTATACCGTGAGCTTGATGAGTAAGTTAAATGATGTTTTGAAAGTCACCTACAGAAAACAGCAGCTGAAGTTGGAACCAGATATAATCCTGCAACAACTTGCTGGATCATCTTGGAGAACCGAAGCAAGTCCTGCGTACGACAGCTTCATCCCTGTTCTAGTCCACTGCTCCCATGCTAGGTGTTGATCTCCAACAAATTAGGGCTCTGGGGACTATCGGTTGTTCCTTCTTTGTCAGCACCCTACATTGCCTTCTGTGCTGTGCAACAGCTCCTACTGCAATACGGGAATATAAACTACAATAGAGTTTAATTATATCTTTTCTACTCTGGCGACTTTGATATAAAAGCCATCACTTTCAGTCAATTTCAAACATATTCTAATGAAAACGACTTTGACAGATAACTTTGACAGTTGGAGAAATAGTTACCAAGAGTGTGTGACATTATTAAAAGATGGCAAATGAAAAGTTACTATTTACGATTATGCAGAAATATAGTTTATTTTGTTAAATATGAATTAAAGCATTATGTATATTAAAAATATTTATCTAAAATAAAAATGTATTTTAAGGTATTCCATTTAAAGTTGTTTGTCAGACTTATGATTTCCACGATCACATTGGTGGAGTTTACATCAGACCTACTATTTGTATAAGCCAATAACATTTAACTACATGAAATATCTAGCTTTTATTTTATTATTTTAATGCAATTTTTGCTTCTTTACACAAATGTAATTAAAAAGAAAATATGTCAGAGCAAAGGGTTTCATCACTAATCGTTATCATATAATTATCAATATAAAATGTAAGGTTATTTATTTATTCTGATAATAGCTATCTTATGTAGCGAAATATTATGTATGAATCAACATTTCACAATGCCTTAAAATCATGCAAAAATGTTTAATACGCACTAAAATGAATGACTGTTACCAGCTAGGTGGTTGTGAGCCACGAACAATTAGATAAGACAATTATTAAACGAGTAATTTGACCAATATCTAATGGATAGTAAAGTAAAAGAGATGCTATAAATAACCAAGTCTTTAGTACAGAGGAAAGTTGCAGTGTTCGCCATTACAAAGGCGGTTTCCGGCAGTTACAGTGCTAACTCTACTAACTCACTCTGGACGGTTATCATCAACTTTACAAGGATGGGTCATATCCTGGTTTATTGTCTATGAGTTTTCATTCACTTTATTTCAAAAATTCTGAAAATGTATTTTCAGAAGGCTGAATAATTTTCATTTATAATGCCTTCGTTCATAAGTTATTAAATAAGGCTCATAACCTATTTGTTTATTTATACTTAATTTTTGCTTTCTATTCAAGGTTATATTACTTCAAACTTTAGAACCAAATAAATATAACATATAAGTAAGGATGGCATATACGTTACATACAAAATTGTTTTATCAATTTATTAAGATAGTGTAAAGAGCACAGGTGCAGCAGAGCCTAGTAAATCCCACCCACCTACCTATTCACAGAAATTGGTATTAACGCAACCACCCACCCTTACACGTACAGTAGTAAAGACCCACCCACTTACCATATACGTACAGTGGTATAGATCCACCAACCCACATAACTATACACAAAGAGTGGTATTAACGCACCCACACATCCTTTAACGTACAGTAGTAAAAATTCATCCACCCACCCATACACGTACAGAAGTACAAACCCACCCACCCATACACGTACAGTAGTACTGACTCACCTACCCACCCCTACACGTACAGTAGTACTGACTCACCCACCCATACTTGTAAAGTAGTACTGACTCATCCACCCACTTATACACGTACATAAGTACAAACTCATCCACCCACTTATACACATACATAAGTACAAACTCATCCACCCAATTATACAAGTACGTAAGTACAAACTCACCCACCCACCCATACACGTACAATAGTACTGACTCACCCACATACCCATACACTTAAAGTAGTACTGACTCATCCACCCACTTAAACACGTACAGAAGTACATACCCACCCACTCACCCATAAAGTACAGTAGTACAAACTCACCCAACCCACCCATACACGTATAGTAGTACTGACTCACCCACCCATACAAACACGTACAGTAGTACTGACTCACCTACCCACTTATACAGGTATAGAAGTACATACCCACCCACCCACCCATACACGTACAGTAGTACTAACTCACCCACCCACCTATACACGTAAAGTAGTACTGACTCACCCACCTACTTATATACGTACAGCAGTGCATATACACCCACTCACCCATACGTGTACAGTAGTACTGACTCACCTACCCATCCATACACGTACAGTAGTATTAACTCACCTACCCACTTATCACGACAGAAGTACATACCCACCCACCCACCCATAAACGTACAGTAGGACTGACTCACCCACCCATCCAAACACGTACAGTAGTACTGACTCAACCACTACCCACTTATACAGGTATAGAAGTACATACCCACCTACCCACTCATACATGTAAAGTAGTACTGACTCAACCACCCACCCATATACGTTCAGTAGTACATACCCATCCACCCACCCTTAAACTTACAATGGTATTGTCCAACCTGAATTTGAAAGATTGGACAACAAACCTTTGGAACTGTTTATTGAATTTATAAACAAAGTTGCAAATCAATTTCAAGGCCTAAAAACAAATGTTTAGTTTTTAAGACACAGATTGACAAATTAAACCAAATAAATAAATGCTCTAACAGAAATGTTTTATTAAAGTGTGCTTGCGAATAATGGGTGCACCGTAGACATTTAGCGTAATGTGCGTAAGTTTGCTTTTCGGTAGATCAAATTACCACCTTGATGAGTTTGTGTCAAACCCGAGTACCCTAACTCCTTGCAAATGCTTACATCAATACATTATGCGATACATTGCATGGGGTGTATCTATAACATTATTAGTTCACTACATTAAAATGAAACTACACTATTATACTAAATATATAAGCACATAGTTTTAGGTATATTGAAATAAAATAGGTTATAGACAGAGTGTGTTCCAATACGTTTAGAGATAAAAGTTATAAGCGATTATTGTATAAAAGGTTATATGCACTGACAAGAGTTAATTTTATTTTGTTGCTAGGTTTAGGTAATACAGTAATTCATAATTTTTTAATTTGGTATACATCTTAATTATAGTAAGGCAAACTTACGAAAAAAATTCAACATTCAACAAAATGGCGGCCATCCAATTTGTTCAAATACGAATAACTTTTATAATAATACTCGTATAACAAACACTTTTACTTATATAATTTGTTTAGACAATTTAAAGGCAAATATAACGATATGCTTTTTATTTAAATCAAATAAAAAATAAAAGAGCTATTTTATTATTATCATTATTATTATTATTGTTGGCTGTGTACAGTGACCCCCCTCATTTATTTTTAATTCGATCTAAATAAATAGGATATCCTTAGATTTGCCTTTAAATTGAATTAAAAAAATGTATTTTAGTAAACGTGTTATACTACTATTCTTTTAAAAGTTGTTTTTATTTGAAAAATTTGGATGGCCGCAATTTTGAATACCTACTTTAGAACATTTTGAATGTTTTCTTTAAGTTGGCCTTACTACAAATAAGGTGTATACCAAATTTCAAAATTTAACATTTTACGGATTTTGAGAAAAAAAATATAAAAAAACAAAATGGAGGCTCTGTGAGTAATTGAGGACTTTCAGATGATTTAAATCTGATATAGAGATTCACTCTTAGCCCAGAATCGATACCTCAAAGAGTTGGTAAAGAGTTCTGAAACGCCCTGTATACTGTTCTAACTTACGATGGCCTTACTAAGTACTGTGGATGATCTTTCCATCGTTATTGAACTATTTACATATATTAGCTCTTCGTGATCTTTCCACGTCAAATAAAACTCATAAGTTCTCTTCCGACGTTTCAGTCGTGTTCCAGCTGACCATCCTCAGGATAGAAAGCTGTAACGAAACCAAAACCAACAATCTCTGAGCTTTATCTAACGTGGTCAGAACGTGAAGACTTAGTGTTTGTGAGTTTATTTATGCTTAACGAGTATTTAGTTTGATTATGTCTTTGATTGGAACCAGTCCATTGTTATTGACATTTTTTGCATTCAAGGTAACCATGTGTATAAAAATAAGCATTAGAAATTTTTTACAACCATATTGAATTAAAATATAAACATTTCTCTAACTATTAAAAAAAACTACTTACTAGCAACCAATCCCAGTGCAACAACCAATGTACAGTATAATTGACCCACGTACCCACACATATACATGCAGTGATATTGACCCGCCCACCCACCCGTATTTCTACGGTGGTATTACTCACCCATATACGTACAGTGGCATTGGCGATTATATAGCGTCTTATGATTATATATCTAAAAATTTGCTCACATGATTGAAAATGTGTATTACATACGTAATAAATGCCTGTTTGTGTAAGAAGTTAGTAAATTCAAATCAAAGCGTAACTTTTATCTCAGTCTATCCTAGATCTTTATATCACATATCAACCCTAGCATGACCTTGAAAAGAAGGATTTTTTTATCTCAGAATAAATTATACAAATTTCAACAAAATTATATACATTTAAACAATAGTATTTAGAAGAAATACAAAAAATAATTAAGAGTAAATTCATTTCCGATAGTAAATAAGATAAAATAGAATCATAAGTCCAGTAAGAAGGGGTGGTAAAGAAAAGGAATCAATTGGATGTCGTGTCGGTGCACAAAGAGTGATATCTCAGTGGGGGTAACTGGCCGTTAGATGAACTCCATCTTTTAAGCGATAGAGGGATGGGTCTTTTACTTTCGAGTTTATGGTTTGTAGAAAAAATAAATATTCCTCGCCTACAGAAAAGCTTGAATACAATTATTTTAAATATAAAGCTCCTCATTTAAATAAAACACCTTAATAATTCGTATTCCAATCTCACTTTGATTGCTTTATAATTAGCTTAATATATATTTATTTAACTTAATTCAATATATTTAATTTAATATTTTAATTTATTCCTTTGTCACATTATATTTATATGCTAATTTAGAGTTAATACTTTGGTTTGTTTAAATACGGCTGATTTACTCTAAAAATTTATAAATACAGTTCCGTGAAACAGGTTTTCATGTGCCCTGTTTTACGGGGTGGGGGAGGGCAGTTTAAGCAGAACGGATCTGCAGTTGCAAGTTCGTCTGCACATTGATTATCGTTAAATTGTTAGTTGTTAGTGAATATAAACTTTTGTTAGCTCATAATTTGATCATTAACTTGTTCGTATTCTCAGTCGTCATGTTTCACTAACACTGGACCAGTCATGTCTCACTGAACCAGTTTCACTAACACTTCCTTACTGGTTAACAAAAGCTTCGAAATTTGAATTTCACAATAGATTGTAGTGTAGAATCTTGAACACTGGTTATTGAGCTTAGAGCGCATGCGTGGACACTCAACTCAAGCCCTTCTGGTCAGAGGTACTCCCTCTGCAAATTACCCTCGCCTAAAATAGCAGCTTGTACAGTAGGTACACATGTGCTACACCCCTCATGAACAATGCGACATATTGTAGCACTGTGTTTACAGCTTGGACAATCCACGAATGCGACATATTGTAGCATGGTGTTTACAACCTGGACAATCCACGAATGCGACATATTGTAGCATGGTGTTTACAACTTGGACAATCCACGAATGCGACATATTGTAGCATGGTGTTTACAACTTGGACAATCCACGAATGCGACATATTGTAGCATGGTGTTTACAACTTGGACAATCCACGAATGCGACATATTGTAGCATGGTGTTTACAACCTGGACAATCCACGAATGCGACATATTGTAGCATGGTGTTTACAACTTGGACAATCCACGAATGCGACATATTGTAGCATGGTGTTTACAACTTGGACAATCCACGAATGCGACATATTGTAGCATGGTGTTTACAACCTGGACAATCCACGAATGCGACATATTGTAGCATGGTGTTTACAACTTGGACAATCCACGAATGTGACATATTGTAGCATGGTGTTTACAACTTGGACAATCCACGAATGCTACATATTGTAGCATGGTGTTTACAACTTGGACAATCCACGAATGCGACATATTGTAGCATGGTATTTACAACTTGGACAATCCACGAATGCGACATATTGTAGCAGGGTATTTACAACTTGGACAATCCACGAATGCGACATATTGTAGCATGGTATTTACAACTTGGACAATCCACCAATGCGCCATATTGTAGCATGGTGTTTACAACTTGGACAATCCAAGAATGCGACATATTGTAGCATGGTATTTACAACTTGGACAATCCACGAATGCGACATATTGTAGCACGGTATTTACAACTTGGACAATCCTCGAATGCGACATATTGTAGCACGGTATTTACAACTTGGACAATCCACGAATGTGACATATTGTAGCACGGTATTTACAACTTGGACAATCCACGAATGCGACATATTGTAGCATGGTATTTACAACTTGGACAATCCACGAATGCGACATATTGTAGCATGGTGTTTACAACTTGGACAATCCAAGAATGCGACATATTGTAGCATGGTATTTACAACTTGGACAATCCACGAATGCGACATATTGTAGCATGGTGTTTACAACTTGGACAATCCAAGAATGCGACATATTGTAGCATGGTATTTACAACTTGGACAATCCACGAATGCGACATATTGTAGCACGGTATTTACAACTTGGACAATCCACGAATGTGACATATTGTAGCACGGTATTTACAACTTGGACAATCCACGAATGCGACATATTGTAGCATGGTATTTACAACTTGGACAATCCACGAATGTGACATATTGTAGCAGGGTATTTACAACTTGGACAATCCACGAATGCGACATATTGTAGCATGGTATTTACAACTTGGACAATCCACCAATGCGCCATATTGTAGCATGGTGTTTACAACTTGGACAATCCACGAATGCGACATATTGTAGCATGGTGTTTACAACTTGGACAATCCAAGAATGCGACATATTGTAGCATGGTATTTACAACTTGGACAATCCACGAATGCGACATATTGTAGCACGGTATTTACAACTTGGACAATCCACGAATGCGACATATTGTAGCACGATATTTACAACTTGGACAATCCACGAATGTGACATATTGTAGCACGGTATTTACAACTTGGACAATCCACGAATGCGACATATTGTAGCATGGTGTTTACAACTTGAACAATCCACGAATGCGCCATATTGTAGCATGCCATTTATAACATGACCAATATGAAGCGCCATCACTGCTTACGTCCTGAAGGCGCTTCATATCCTTGTGGCGGATCTTACAACTTGGACGGAACTTCGCAGATTTTGAATAAACAACAGTTTTATACTATTGCTGTGCAATATCAATTTTATATGTAAACAACACGTAATATTATGATCATTTTGTCACAGGTTTTAGTTGCCTATTTCTGTAATGTATATAATATTACACTGTATAATATTATATATTTTCGAAATATCTGTAATATCTAGATCC
Organism: Stictocephala bisonia; assembly: GCA_035578905.1. Classification (NCBI taxonomy): domain Eukaryota; kingdom Metazoa; phylum Arthropoda; class Insecta; order Hemiptera; family Membracidae; genus Stictocephala; species Stictocephala bisonia. The sequence goes on along the minus strand of JAQJVL010001406.1, from coordinate 163,228 downwards.
CAGATCAGAGAATATTGTACTGTCTTGGTAAGTAGTTCAAATGTGTTTGTAGCCAACTACTGTATTATGATTTAGACTTTATCTCTGTAATACGTAGTAAATGCTCACGGTTAACCGGATAAAAAAGTTCATCCTTATTGAAAAATAAAATTAACTAAATGAATCACTGGGAATCCAAGACCGTGTGGTTAAAGAAAAGAGTATTTATTCTATAATCTTAAATTTCTTAAGGGAATTCTTAACGTCAAGTAAAGGTACAAGGCGTTATGGAAGACAATCTAAAGTATTCAAGAGTGCTTCTAGTGTTAAATTGCTATTTCACAGCATTATGTTGGCTCTTTACTTAACTAAATCCACTAAGGTACTTTGTGCTTGGAACTAACTTATAGATCCCTGGAACTATTTCACTGTTCTTTAAGGACTAGTAGAAACCAACTACTATCTGGACTATGTGATTTTTTTTTAAATATACAAAAATAAAAATATACTAACGCATACATAACCTTTTAACACATTGTACAAAACGTCAATACCACCTACCTAACTAAACAAATTTGCCACGTTTATTGTAGTTATTATACTATACTTTTTATATCGTAATATTATTATTAATTATGCATAAACAAAAATATGTACATAGTTTTAGAATGATATGGATATAAAAATAATCCACATCCAAACATTTTGATACACACACTTCCGTTATTATCTATTAAAAATAAGTGTCAGAATTTATTTAATGTATGCCAAAAAAAGAACATAAAAATATAGGAGGCTAAGTACATCAACCTCGTCCTTTTAAAAAAGTAGAGCAAGTAAGGCCAATAGCGTGATCTCCCTCTCACTTTGAGCAATCAAGCTGGAAACACCAACGCCCTTTCCAAGACCTAATTGTAATGTTTACAGAAATATGAACGCGAAAATCCATTTTTACACAGATACAGAACAACTTTATTTGTGTGTTATATTAATTAAAATACAGATTATCAAAACACAAATAGAGTTCAATATTTGAAATACGTAGACATTTACAAATACTAATACATACATTTGTCTTAATTTCAAAACCATACAAAATACACATAACAAATATTAGAATCTCAATCAGATCACTTTATTTTGACAGTATAACTACTGTATAATCGCTTCATTAATGAAAACTAAACATTTTTATAAAAACTAAATAATACCTATTTGATCTGTTAATAAGTTCTTAAATCTACAATAACATTTTCTTAACAGAAGATTTTTCGCCACCTTTTCAAAGCTAATCCCATCAGTAACATTCTCCTTAAATGAGACAGGTAGAGCAATAAAAACTGTACAGAATTGTGATTAGTATGTCTCTTAAAAAAAGACGTTGTATGCCGGGGATTTCCAAGATAATGATTTCTAAAATTGCTCCAATTTTGCATATTAGATATGAAGAAATGTTAAATTTATTTTATTTCGGGAGGTTGTCTAAGAGACGAAAATTAGCGCAACTTTTTTACCTGCATGGTGTTATGAGAAGTATTGTGGATTACCCAATGACCTTAAGTAAGACAAACTGGTGTGTGCCGGCTTATGGTAGGCGCGCTGGCTATATGTTATACCCTGGTGGGGCACGTACTGCCGTTCCTGCTAACTCCTTTCTAAATTTCACAATCACATTATTTAATTCCATAGCTGGTGGTGTAGATGTAGACATATCACGGGCAGTCACCAGAGCAACATGTAAAGACTTGATACGTTGAAGGGTTGCTGGAACAATTAGGTTTCTCAACCTATATTAATTTAATTATTTAAACTCATTTCTTGAATTTTTTTATGTATTCAAATAAGCATTGTTGGAAGAGTAAAGAGTTTCTAATCCTTTAATTTTAAAAATTAATTATTGTTATTTTTTTGCACAGGCATGAAGTTCTTAATCATTAATATTTTTTTTCATGCGGCCCCTATTATTGGGCCCTTGGTCTGTTGGGGTCGCAGTTGTTTTTCACAGGTTTCAGTATACAGGGTGTCCCGTAAGTAACCAGCCAAACTTCTGGAGGTCATTCCTTGGGTTAAAACAAACAAAAAATTTCATGTGTACAAATCGTCTATCTCGCTCCATTATCCGGCTGTCTGTATGTGTTTTTTACTAAAAACTTAATATCTCTTAAGTTATTTAAGATAAAACCATGAACATTGGTATAAATGTTGATCTTTACAGTATCCATGTATTATTTAAATTTCATTTTTTACAACAATCTTTTTCAAAATGGCGGCCATTTTAAATTTTTAAAGCCAAATATCTTAATAACCTTAAATTTTACTAAAAACTTGTTAGTTACAAAAAAGTTTAAGAATTTATTTTTATAAATAATTATATAAAAATGTTTAAGATTGAACTACTATTAACTGAGAAATTTCAATTTTTATCAAATAAAAATATGCTTTATATTAATAAAATTGAAAACTTTATTTTTCAAATTTGATAAAAATTGTAATTTCTCAGTCAATAGCTCTTTAATCTTAAAACTTTTTATATAATTATTTATAGAAATAAATTCTTAACCTTTTTTGTAACATACAAGTTTTTAGTAAAATTTAAGGTTATTAGGATATTTGGCTTTAAATATTTAAAATGGCCGCCATTTTGAAAAAAAAGTTTGTAAAATAATGAAATTTAAATAATACATGGATACTGTAAAGATCAACATTCATACCAATGTTCATGGTTTTATCTTAAATAACTTTAGAGATATTACGTTTTTAGTAAAAAACACATACAGACAGATAGCCGGATAATGGAGCGAGATAGACGATTTGTACACATGTAATTTTTTGTTTGTTTTAACCTAAGGAATGACCTACAGAAGTTTGGCTGGTTAGTTACGGGACACCCTGTATATGTTTTCTGTGTTTTTTTTTTTTTTTTTTTTTTTTCACAAAAGAATCCCTCTGGTCTGAGGAAGGTGAACGTGGTTCACTGAAATCGATCACCATAATATTCGTGCATTTTGTACTTGTATTGTAATATATTTGTGCATTTTGTGCTTATATTGTAATAAATTTGTGTTTTGTGACGTTTACTTGTCCTGTATAATTATTATTATTATTATTATTATTATTATTATTATTATTATTATTATTATTATTATTATTATTATTATTATTATTATTATTATTATTATTATTATTATTATTATTATTATTATTATTATTATTATTATTATCATGGACATCTTGGAATTATTTTAGACTAAGATATGAAATTTCATTCACATATAGCCTATCTAACAAATTGCCTAAGAACAGTACTGTTTAAGTGTAGGAGGATTGGACAACTTTTTTCTGTAAGCACAAAGAGACTTATTCATTTTTCTCTAGTGCAAAGTATGTTTCAGTATGGAATAACTGTGTACTATTTAGCCCCTGAATATGTCAAAATACAATTTTAAAATGTCATAACAAGGATATTGAAAGTACTATTTTGTAGTATTCCATTGGAGTGTTTAGGAATAATGAAATTTGATTGTTTGGCTCGATACATAGACCTAAGTAAACATTATTTTAATGAGGATTATAGAATTCAGGGTGATGTGCAATATAATTTGAGGCATAGACAATATCAAGTGCAAAGGCATTACAATAATTATGGTAGGCTAGCTCTTGAATTTAGAATCCCATCACTAATTAACTCATTACCTCTAGATTTACAACATTTACACAATTACAGCCAGTTGAAAACACACCTTAAAAACTATTTCATTAGTTTACAAACATAACATAAAATATTAGTCCTACTCATCAATATACTTACTTACCAACCAACACCAAAAATGACTTTTAGGTTATACCAGGGCCGGATCTAGACAATTTTTGAGGGGGGGCAAACTAAAATTTGCCGCCCCTCCCCCCCTTCACCCACAACAAAAAATCCCTTACAAATTAAACAAAAATGGAATAGGTAAACAAATAAATTAAGAAAAGTTGACATAGTTTTTATAAAGTATTATAATTTATACAAATATTCACACTATAAATAACAATGGTATGTAGGTAGTAGTAGTATAGACTTTAGATGCGTCACAACTTAATCTCTAATGATTACTTTACGACTCTTTTTGGACGCAAATTCTTTGATCACTTTATCAAAGCTAATGTTTGAGAGCCTCAAACATCCCGCTTGTCGCGAGCCGCTTGTGTTCGATGGTAATAATGCTAAGATCAGTGAGTCTTTGTTGAGACATAGAACTTCTTAGGTGATTTTTGACTAACTTGAGCTTGCTGAAACTCCTTTCTCCGGTAGCAACTGATTCTGGTAGTGTGAGGAATATTTTAAGTCCTGTTGTAATATTCGGGTAAATTTCTTCTAGCTTGTTCTTTAAAATGAGTTCTAGTGTAGTGGAAGCACTAGACGTTTTTAAGTTACTATCTACTCCTAATGCAAAGCCTTTAAAACTTTCGATTTCAAATATCAACTCCTTTTTGTTCAAGTCTTCCTTATACGTATCTGCCAACTCACCTGCTTTGAGTTTTAAGTCATCTAAGGTCATTTCATTAATTTGGCCGCCATTCAAAAACCAGAACTTGTCATTGATATTCTCTAATGATTTAAATCTGGTGCTCATTTCCATGATCAACCTATCAGAAATTTGCAGCATGGATGCAATGAACAGCTCTTCAGGGGTGCGGGTTACAGCTTCATCTTCACAAAGTTCGTCATACATTGTTTTCCTTTTCCTCTTCCTTTTTTCTGTGAATTCTGGAGATATATCATTCATTTGTGCAATCAACTTTGCTTCAGAAAGTGCTTCAGACGGTGAATACTCTCGTGAAGTTTTCAGAAACTGACAAAGTCCTAGAATGTTTCTGGAAGCCTGATCAACTGTTAAGTCTTCTCTTTGTAGAAACTTATTAACACCATCAATCTTTTTCAGTTGTGAATACCAAAAACAACACAAAACAATTAATTCAAAAGTTTTCAACTTGTTAAGCAAAGATTTAGATTCTGATTTTGAGTCAGATGATGAGAAAGGGTGATCTAGGATTTCTTCTAGTGCCTCTATGACTTTGCCAAAGTGTTTGTACACAGCTTCAACAGCCTCGATTCTCGCAGACCATCTTGTTTTGCTTTGTTTTTAGAGTTGTCGGTACATGCTTCATTAGAATTTCCCATCGCGAAGTGGAAGCAACAAAAAAATTGTACAAACTCCCCAAAGTTCCAAAAAAGCTTTGTGCTTCAACTGAAGCGTCTGCTGCATGCACTCCTACCAGATTCAACGAATGGGCTACACAGGACACGAAATTGGCTGGTTCATTTTTCTCTAGAATTCTAGCCTGTACCCCTTTGTACTTCCCAGCCATGTTGGCTCCATTATCGTAGGACTGTCCTCTAAAATTTTTTATATCAAGTCCATCTTTTTCAACTTTTTCAAGAATTTCTTGTGTAAGTCCTTCGCCTGTTTTGTTGCTTACTGTAAAAAAATCCAAAAAACTTTCTTCAACCTCTGAGCTGTTTGGTTTGACATATCGAAGGATTTCAGTCATTTGTTCATTGTGACTGATATCAGGAGTGCAGTCAAATATCAATGAATAATACTTTGCATTGTTAATGTCCTTGACGATATCTGTTCTGATTTCGGTTGCTATAATATTTAGAAATTCATCCTGTATTTGATGTGAAAAGTAGGAGACCTGACCTTTCTTATGTCGCTCAATATGTTGACAAAGATGCACATTGTACCTCGAAATAAGGTCAATGGTGTTTAAAAAAGATCCACTATCTGGAGCACCAAAATCTTTAGTTTCATGTGTTCCTCTAAAAGATTTGCCTTGTTTAGCTAGGAACAAGATAGCATCAACTATGCTGTGCAAGACAGATTTCCAATGAGATATTTCTTTGTTTATTTGGTCTTGCAATTTTTTTGTCAATACCCCCTTTCCCTGGTAAAAGAGTAGCCTCTAGAGCCCTCCATTGGCCAAAGCAGTTTTGATGGTATGGTGCAGTGTCATGATCAGGTATTTTGTCACTTAGTTTCTTCCATGAAACAAATCCGGGGGGGGGCACGGCAGTGAGCAGGGCGGCATGGCGCCTTGACTGGGATGGCGATCATCTGAAATTGTAAACAAACTTTGCTGTGCTGCTAACTATGCTATTAGGGCTCTCAGTGTTTTCTACTCCGTTGCAATTATTATATTGATTGCTATTGTTAAATTATTGTTTGTTTATTACGTTATGCAGTTTTGAAATTACTTAATTGACGTTCCTTTATGACGTTTGGCTCATTAAAAACTTTTACAAACTGTATTAAACAAATTTTCTGCAACCAGAATTTGCCGCCCCTCAACACTGCCGCCCGGGGCAACCGCCCCCTCTGCCCCCCTCTTGTTCCGGCCCTGGGTTATACATCTCAATCACATGGGTTAATCACAATAAACACCAAACATAAAGAACTGATTATCACACATACACTGACACACATTTTTACAAATAATAGGAAAATACAATCATATTTCACGAATCAGACATCATATCATTTATTTGTCAACATAACCCTAAATAATCTGTTGCATATGAAAACAGTGCAGGAATGCAACTCGTTCAAGTTATGGTTTTTTTTAGATGTCACCCCTCTTTGGTGTACAGTCAGTTCCGTCCACAGTAGACCTTTGGTACAGTCCAAACATTTACACTATTATAGAACCTGAACTTTGTTGTGCCCTAAACTACTTTTGCAACTGTTTGTAAATGAATATTCCACCGAAGATTAATTTATTGTTTATTTTTGATTTATTGTTTTTGTTGTTGTTACTGTTATTGTAGTTATATATTTACTCTCGTTAATATTCCTAATATTTGGAGTGGTCGAGGTATTTATACTGTGTTCTGTTATGTTATGTTTTATTTGAATGTGTTAAGCTATATTATCTTACATTACTTTTCATATTTATGAATAAATAATGAATAAATGAATAAATGATTTATTTCCACAACAATTTCCAAACAATTTATTTGTTATACAAGAGTATAACAAATAAATTGTTTGGAAATGTACTTGGATTTTCCAAATAATTATATGTATTTGGATCTAATAAGATATTGGTTTTGAAATAATATAATTTTTTTATTGAATGTCTGATTTAATTGTTATCTAATTAATATCTTTTGATTGTATAAATGTTAAGAAACTTAGCAAGTTTGTTAATAAAGAAGAAGGAAACAAAAATGAATAATGATAAGTACTAATTGAAAAGTAACAATGAAAGAAATAAATGGATAAAAATGTATTTTATGATGTAAATATTATAGCAAATGTATTTATAAATAAGATTTTTCCTCAATTAGCCATTGGCTAGAGAAATAAATAAAAAAGACTACTTGTAAAATATTTGCTGTACAAAGAAATAAATAAATGAAATAAATGAAAAATGAAATTACTATTATTACTAACCTAAGAGAGGACATAATATATCAACAACAACATATTTTTACATAGAGCAGTATGTAAGCACAAGCACGTATATTTACGTGCTTGTTTGCATGGTACGCAATTATGTATAGTTACCGAGTGTAATTAATATACAGATAATAGTTATAATAAATAAAACTTTATTGTTATTATATGGATGAAAAGCAATGAGCTTACTTAAATAAACGTTACTATGACGCTATTTTTTATATATATTATCCTCTAAGCACATTTCGTTAGAAACTTGTTTTATATTTATATTATATATAATTAGAAAACAAATAACAGTCAAATATACTACTATAACTCATAAGGTAACTAATATATTTGTACTGATACTATAATGATTAAATAGTAACTATAACCTAGAATAATTCCAAACCAGTTTTTTTTCTTAACTATTTTAAATGACTTTTAAATTACACATGAAAAGTCTTAAAGTTAAAAATTGGAGCTGTGATGGAACAAACACTTTTGATAATTTTAAGACTTTAATTTACTAATCAACACACAATTCTACTACTAGTACTACCACACGCAATTCAAAGAACTACTATTATTAATATAGAAATACAAATATTTACGTCTTATTTGACAATGAAAATTTGTTCTTTCAATGTAGTTGGACGTTTAGAATAACATTTCATTTTTATTTCCTCAAAGAATAGTGTTAGATTTTTCACCAAAAACTGCGGATAAAAAAATCATTACATCAAGTCTTTGAAGGCTGGTCCTTTGTGATGTCCAGTTCCCTCGATCTATCTGTGATATCAGTCTTTGCGCTCCGACTCACGCCAATTGATTCCTTGCTCCACGGAGCTTCTTTACTGACTTTACCAAGTTGGACCTTGCAGTATTGCTCAAAATGGTTATATTCTGCTTCGGTTGTATCCTTTATTTATTTTGTTTCTGGGTTTAGTAAATATATTATACAATTATTTTAATACACTGTAGAATAATTAATTAATATTGATTAAATTTACATTTTAATGATTTGTAAATTTTTAAATTAGCTTTTTTTTAAATGACATGTTTTAAACATGTTAAACAGATTCTGTTATGGTCGTTGGTTTACAGATGGAATCGAAAAGTTCCGACGGTCAAGTGTATTGTTAGCAGCCTAGAACTGAGTGTCGTGTAAGCCATCCCTGATGAAAATCATCAAGTCCAATTTACACGAGACACTTTTTATTTATGTGTGTGAGTTTAAACCGATTTTTGCAACAGTTGCGAGATTTTATCAGCCATTTTCAAAGTAGATGGTTAATGATGAGTTACTTTTCGAGTCAATCTTACGTAAGAAATAAACAATACAAAAAACACACACACAAGTAAACACTTAAACTAACTAACCATATTGATAGTTTACACAAATTCACAAATAAGACATGATAATGTCATTGGAATTATATCGAAAACGGATAGGTATGAAATTTACCTCCGGCTAAATCTTTTCATATGAAAATGTCAACGCTCAAGGTATAAAAGATCTCCTTAAAAACTTCTTGCTCTATTGATGTTAAGGTATACAATCCAAAAGCATTTTTCACCGTAAAAAATATAAACCATTAATAAATATTCTGAGTTATTTCTAGCCATTTCGAATGTTGATAATTAGTCTTATAACACAAACGCATATATTAAAGTAAAACTCAATAATAACAATGCTTCAGGTTACTTATTATTTTTAAGTATCCGTGTAATTAGATCGAGAATAATATAACAAACAATGAAACAAACTATCAAGTAACCTGTCATTAAATACAGAATTGGTTAATTTCAACGGTAATTTAAAAGGACGAGTACCTAACATTATGAAAATATAAAAACAAAGTAAAAGCGTATTAAAAAATTGAGGATATCTTGTAAAAAATAAACAAAGCAGACTAGTAAAATAAATGACGTAATTTATTATAATAGTTTTAAGAACAAATAATATCCTAAGAAAAAATAGTTCTTATTTAATATTTTAAAAACGTTTTCAAATGAATTTTAATTTTTAAATAAGGGGATGCACAGCCATACTAAACATTGAAGACAAAACGTTATTGAAAAAACCCATATTCATCCAATAGTGCGTGAAAAAATATCTTTCATTAATTTGAAGAGCTGTTGATTATAAATTTATTAAGTATGAATCCACTAAACTGCAATGCCATATCCAAAGATAAGTGTCACGTTCGTGCGAAGATAAGTGTCACGTTCGTTCGAAGATAAGTGTCACGTTTGTGCAAAGATAAGTGTCACGTTCATGGGAAGATAAGTTTCACGTTCGTGCGAAGATAAGTTTCACGTTCGTGCAAAGATAAGTGTCACGTTCGTGCAAAGATAAGTGTTACGTTCGTGTGAAGATAAGTGTCACGTTCGTGCAAAGATAACTGTTATGTTCGTGCAAAGATAAGTGTCACGTGCATGAAGTTATACGAGTCACAGACAAATACTTCAGCCACGTTACTGTGTAGTTAAAAGTAATAAAAGTAGACAAACTATAAGCTTCCCATCAACGGTAAGGTTTAATATTCAGATCCTGGTATACGTTACAGCTGACCTCTTGGTTTCACGAGACAATATATGTGCAAATTGTTCAAATGTTTCAAAATTTTATATAAATCCAAAATGTTAAGTTATAAATGGTGGTTGGGGAGTTTTAATGGGCAACTAAGAGTCTAGTAGTGAGGGTCTATATATAAGTTACTGTAACCTGATCATAACAGTTCAAAGTTCTAATCATAATCAGTCTAAGATTTATAACTTTGTCACGATAGTTCAATGTTAAGCCCTCCAGCCTCAGTCTAGGAATCGATTCAACATCGACCTGTTACATAAGTCTAGGATGACCAATATCGATAGCCTGAGTTTTATTTTCATTCAATTGTAGTCTTTGTTTTAAAGCCCAACTTGATATGGCTTGTATGTCTTTACTAGTAAAACTGTCCGGTCTGTTTCATTGATAGAAAAATCATGATAAATTTTAAATCATCCACACACAAATGACACTTGTGGAGTGTTGTATTTGAGTTGTGATGTCATTTATCTATAATGAAAATAATAGTGGTCCTAATACTGATCCCTGTGGTACACCACGAGAGATAGTTTTCCAGTCAGACACTATAACCAGTACTCACACACTGCCTACGGACCTGACCCAGTCAACACAACCATCACAGCACTTTAGCTTTAGTAAAATAATTGAATGATAAACACAATCAAATGCCTGTGAAAAATCAAAGAGAGTTAAAATTGTAAGATGGTATTTGTCTAGAGCTTGACAAATGTCGTCAGTGATTTTAAGAAGTTCAGTTGTAGTACTATGGTGCTTACTGAAACCAGATTGATATTTAGATAATATGTTATAATCTTCTAAATAAGTAGTACGTTGGTAATGGACAATTCTCACAAGACAGTTGGACATGAAGGGGAATACTAATAGGTCTCAAGTCATATGGTGCCTGGGCGATTTGTGATGTGTCATATGGTGCCAGATTTTTTATGAAGAGGGCGAATTATTGCAGATTTCCAGGCAGTGGGGAGCTTTTTGGAAGTCAATGACCAATTGACAATAGCAGTAATTATGGGCAGAGTAACTGGCAAAGTTATCTTCAGGAACTCAATGGGAAGTTTGTCATCCCCAACTGCGTTATTAGTAGTGTGGTTAGTAGCCTTTAGAACATCGCTCTCAGACACAACTGAAAAAGAAAACTGATTTACTGGTCTTAAAATGGGGTCTCTTTGTAATTCATCAGTGTAATCCTGAGCTGCCTAAAAATCTATTGGGATATTAACAAAATAATCATTTATGGTATTTAGATCAATGGATATTGGAACAGATGTGCGAAACTTTCCAATACCCTTGAATTTTTATCACATAAATCGAGTAGACTTGTAATTATCTCAGAGTGATTGCTAATAATAACGAATGTTTGCATTACCTATTTGTTGCTATGCTTGATTCCTTAGTCTTTTATAAGCTGACCAGTCATCAGGACATTTTGTCCGTCTGACCTTGCGGAAGGACTTGTCACGGTTTTTCTGCATTTCACGAATGTGATCATTGATCCAGGGAGCCGGATCAATCATTTTAGGAAAACGTTTTGTGATTAAAGGAGCGTGATGTTCAATAAGGCCATTAAGAAGAAAATTAAACTGATTAACCATGTCATCAACATCCGAAAGTATGTCTTACTAAGGAAGAGACATGGCATCTAACAAAACTGCATCGTGATTCATTGCTTTAAAATCTCTGTATTTGATTAACTTAGATGTAGGCTTTTGAGGATAGAGTTTGTAAACGAAGTATATAAGGTCATGTTTGGAGAGACCTAGGGCAGAAACTTGTCTATGATGAGTGACCAGGTTTGGGTCACTGATTACCATTATATCAAACCAAGTATCAGCAATAGAAGTGTGGTGAGTAGTGTTCAGTGGCAGTAAACTCAAGTTGAACGAGTAACATATTGGTCAGAAAGTTTTGGTCATACATAGCAAGTCCCGGTAAGTCAGTATTTAGGTCACCCATAACAATGACATGACTGTAGCGAGTCATAAGGTCTAGCAGTACTTGTTCATAATCAGCTAGATACCCAAGATGAGGTGCCCTGTAACACACACTGATGAGCACAGGAGATTCGTTTACAACAACATCAAGAAAAATGAATTCTGGGAGATCAGGTCGAGATGTGTCAGAACAGTTTAAAATGGTAGTTTTGAGGTGAGATTTAATAAAAGCAGCAACACCTCCATCGCCCTTATGAAGTCTATCATTTATAAAAATATTAGAGCCACGCAACGCAACAGCCTTGTCAGGAATAATAGGTTTTAACCAGGTTTTACAAACTAAAATTACGTCAAATGAAGATGATTTAAATATACATTTAAATTCGTCAATATGACAATGCAGTGATTGTAAGTTGACATGAGCTATCTTAAGGAATTTATGAATAAGTGATAAAAAATGACCTATACACACAACATTCACACAATGACATTATTGCAAAAAAATATCAGAATCATGACACTTGAGGCAAAAAACTATTGTTATCCTGATAAAAACAAAACAAAACTAAAATAAATTCACTTTGGCTTCTTGGCTCAAATAAAAATTAAAATATGGTGTTTTCACATTGGAAAAGAGTGAAGTAAATTATTGTACTTAAGGAGAAAAACATAATATAGAAATTCAATTCCTGCCATAAACACTTATGTTAATAAACACTTATGCCATAAACACTTTTTAAGTTAAGTTAAAACGTATATCTAAGTAAACAAATAACAAAAATGTAATATATTTTTGAATAGCTTACTTTTGAATAGCTAAGAATGAAACTACAAAAAAAAAAACAGTGGAATCTTGAGAACAAATTCAATTACTCATATATCCACACAAATACATACTTAAAGAATCCACTCCGAAATCAGTTATAACATTACAGATTATACGAGGGCGGTTCAATAAGTCCTTAGAAAATACAAGATAAGTCGCAAAAAGTATCAATATTGTTTTATTTTTATTTACTATCATCTGTTGCTTGACAACTGTGAAAGTTTCAGTTGATTTCATCAGCTGATTTCATTGTTGTCGTTGATTGAATCAGGAAAGGTTTGTTTATTTAGAATGATGGACACAAGTGAGTTTCGTGCTGTGATTAAACACTTTCATTTGAAAGGCTTAACACCGAAGGAAATCAAAGTTGAGTTGGATGCTGTTCATGGTACATCTGCTCATGTGTTGGCAACTGTTTATAACTGGGTAAACGAGTTTAAACGTGGCCGTACATCCACAAAAGATGAACATCGTTCAGGGTGCCCAGTGGCAGTGACAACCCCAGAAATGGTTGACAAAATCCACGATATGGTTTTGAGTGATCGGCGAATCAAAGTGCGTGAAATAGTTGAAGCTACAGGCATATCACAAGGCACAGTGTTCACAATTTTGCATGAAAAATTAAATGTGAAAAAACTCTCTGCAAGATGGGTGCCGCGCTTGCTCACAGAGGAGAATAAACGCATTCGTGTGGTTGATTCTAAGGCTGTCTTGACAGTATTACGTCGCAATCATGGTGAGTTTCTGCGTCGATACATAACTGTAGATGAAACATGGATCCACCACTACACTCCAGAGTCAAAGGAACAGTCGAAACAGTGGGTTTTTGATGACGAACGGGCTCCAAAGAAGGCAAAGACAGTGAAATCCGCCGGCAAAGTTATGGCCACAGTTTTTTGGGATGCACAATGAGTAATCTGCATTGATTACTTGGAAAAGGGAAAAACGATAACTGGAGGAATATTATGCATCGTTATTGGACCGACTAAATGAAGAAATCAAGACAAAACGTCCGCACTTGAAAAAGAAAAAAGTTCTTCTGCATCAAAACAATGCACGTGTACACACCTGCGCAGTTGCCATGGCAAAAATAATGGAATTAAAGTATGAGTTGTTACCACATCCACCTTATTCACCAGATTTAGCCCCCAGTGACTTTTTCTTATTTCCAAACTTGAAAAAATGGCTCGGTGGACAAAGTTTTATGTCAAACGAAGAAGTGATTGCCCAAACGGATGCCTATTTTGAGGAATTGCCAAAATCCTACTTTTTAAATGGCTTATCCATGTTAGAGAAACGCCTAATGAAGTGTATAGAGCTAAAAGGAGATTATGTTGAAAAATAAACAATAGTTTACCCGAAAAAATATCTTTTTCTATCTTATTCTAAGGACTTATTGAACCACCCTCGTACTTAATGAAAACAGTTAAAGAAAACGAGTAAAATTAATCGGAAAAAATAATAATTCCAATAAACTATTGTAAATACTTAATTACATTATCTGGAGAATAAGAAAAATGCTTTGAAATAACAAAATCTACACAATTAATTAAATTATATATATATATATAATATATATATATATATATATATATTTCTTGTCATCTAATTTACTCGACTCCACTATTGAGGATGTTTACTCCATGATTTTTTTGCATGCATAAAATTTATTGAAAATAAATTAATTTACAGTTTCATGAAGAGTTAAAACACAATATGAGCAGTTCTAATCAACATAAGACTTAAACTGGGTACAAAACGAGTTATATTTGTAAACTGGATCATGATATACTAGTGTATTGTATTAGTCAATACGGAGTGTGAAAAATGTGTTACAAGTAATTTGGCAACCATCAATCTGCTACTAGTGTGGAAATTTTATATAAAGTGGTAATAAATTTTTTTTCATTTAATATTTTAAATTCTAATAAGTTTAGAAGTGGAGGTAAGAAAGTGTCAATACTAAAAATGTTCCATAACTAATTTGTTTGGTTAGGTGTAAAAGTTCTACACTTTTAACTTACATTTTACATTATGAAAATTTTATAGACAATCTTTTTTTAGGTTGTAGCTCATAATGAATATGAGCTAAATTCATAATGAGCTACAACCTAAGATTCACATAGCACAGGTTTATGAGAATAAGAACACAGGAAAGTATAAAACATATGTTGTAGTGTGTATTTATGTTAAAATATGATATAAATGTGATTTGTTTTACTTTAATGGAAAATCGATTTACAAATATAAATTTACGCTGTTACATTTCCCTTAGCACTATGACGTAGGCAGTAAAATACATATATACATAGTAATAAATGTTTTAGGGTTGATGTTATAAAAGTATAAAATAGCCTGGGAGGGGAAATTTGTACGTGTTGATATCATCAAAAGTACAGTACAATAATCTGGTGTTTGCCGAGCCACGTTCCACTCGATAATCCCCGACAACACAGGGATGTTATTAGCTGCAACAAACTTCATCCCATTCGCAATAATGGTTTTTTTTCTGTGAATTGTTAAACCCTGCTTAAAACCCCCGTAAATTATTATTACACATTGGCCTTTACACTTTAGTTACCTTTGCCATTACTGACTCTCTGTACCGAAAGTGATATTTTACTCTGTCGCATTACATATGTATGCAGTAAAGAGACGTCTCCAAACATACAAAGTCATATGACTTCATGTATAACATGTAAACTGATAACTTTACCACATGCGTGAGTCAAGCATTACATACAGGTGGACCATAAACATAGATAATCGGTATAGGTATAAAAACACATTTGAATAATGAGCACTATACATATAAAGAGTTATATCTACCAATCTCCTATGTGCATGTACATGGCTCACAATTATAAATTCCTACCAAAACGACTACTGTGTTCCACCTAATGTTCTTGCGTATCATATGTGCCAATCATTTCTCCTTGTTTATATTTTAATATCTTACATACTAATGGAGTATTTTTCAAAATCAAGTTACTAAGATGGTTAGTCTTATTTAAAAATAAAACATTGATCCATATATCCTACATATACAACTAAATTTATGACTGTACTTCTACGCACAGTTCAACATGACTATACAATGGTTTATTTAGATGTAATTATAAAGCCATACATCATATAGCTTCCTATTCAAATTATTCATTACAGTTATCGACGGTGCATGTTGTCCATAAAATATCAAATATAATGTAGATTGAAAATCATAATCAAAATAATATCTATATTATATATCAAAATAATATATCACATTTAATACATCGTAATATATATGATGTATTAAATGTGACTTATGACGTACAGATACTATTGACGAACCATAAAGGACGTTTTGGTAGGAAGGTATGTGTATGAATTGACTGTGGATATGTGTGTATACCTGAATAGAGGATTGGTGAGTTATGACGTACAAATACTATTGACGAACCATAAAGGACGTTTTGGTAGGAAGGTATGTGTATGAATTGACTGTGGATATGTGTGTATACCTGAATAGAGGATTGGTGAGTTATGACGTACAGATACTATTGACGAACCATAAAGGACGTTTTGGTAGGAAGGTATGTGTATGAATTGACTGTGGATATGTGTGTATACCTGAATAGAGGATTGGTGAGTTATGACGTACAGATACTATTGACGAACCATAAAGGACGTTTTGGTAGGAAGATATGTGTATGAACTGACTGTGGATATGTGTGTATACCTGAATAGAGGATTGGTGAGTTATGACGTACAGATACTATTGACGAACCATAAAGGACGTTTTGGTAGGAAGATATGTGTATGAACTGACTGTGGATATGTGTGTATACCTGAATAGAGGATTGGTGAGTTATGACGTACAGATACTATTGACGAACCATAAAGGACGTTTTGGTAGGAAGGTATGTGTATGAATTGACTGTGGATATGTGTGTATAGCTGAATAGAGGATTGGTGAGTTATGACGTACAAATACTATTGACGAACCATAAAGGACGTTTTGGTAGGAAGGTATGTGTATGAATTGACTGTGGATATGTGTGTATACCTGAATAGAGGATTGGTGAGTTATGACGTACAGATACTATTGACGAACCATAAAGGACGTTTTGGTAGGAAGATATGTGTATGAACTGACTGTGGATATGTGTGTATACCTGAATAGAGGATTGGTGAGTTATGACGTACAGATACTATTGACGAACCATAAAGGACGTTTTGGTAGGAAGGTATGTGTATGAATTGACTGTGGATATGTGTGTATAGCTGAATAGAGGATTGGTGAGTTATGACGTACAGATACTATTGACGAACCATAAAGGACGTTTTGGTAGGAAGGTATGTGTATGAATTGACTGTGGATATGTGTATACCTGATTAGAGGATTGGTGAGTTATGACGTACAGATACTATTGACGAACCATAAAGGACGTTTTGGTAGGAAGGTATAAGTATGAATTGACTGTGGACATGTGTGTATACCTGAATAGAGGATTAGTGAATTTATCAAATGCTATGTAGACATATATATGTATAGCTTGCGCATCATAAAGAGCATCGAAGAAATTCGCTGATATGTGCCTTACAAAATAATTTCTTAAAAACGAATACCCTGCTAAAACGTACCTCATTTAGTTTCTTAAATTTCGGATGGTTAATTTCCAGTACATGACACGTCACCGAGATTATTCTAAAAACTGAAATCGAATCTTCAAGTATGTAATCAATTCAATATTCTAAATAGTTGTCGACTAATTCCTTGTTACGGGCTTCTAAGTCATACGGTGAAACAAAAATTGTCTGGATGGTTCAGGACTCCTAAGATCCGTTATAATTCACCAAAACGTGACAAATTCAATGTGTAGTACTGACATACAAAAATATTATGTAATGTTATAGAGATATCATTAAGTCAGCAATAATAAGACAAATTAATGTTGTTGTGCCAGTAAATACATGAACATTGTTATTTCATTGCATGTGGGTTGTAATTGATTAACTAATTGTATTAAACATCACTGGTAATCTCAATAACTAAATAATATAATTTGTAATGACACTAAGTACATGTAGCTGTATATAGTTAATACTGCTTTCTCTCTCTCTCTCTCTCTCTCTCTCTCTCTCTCTCTCTCTCTCTCTCTCTCTCTCTCTCTCTCTCTCTCTCTCTCTCTCTCTCTCTCTCTCTCTCTCTCTCTCTCTCTCTCTCTCTCTCTCTCTCTCTCTCTCTCTCTCTCTCTCTCTCTCTCTCTCTCTCTCTCTCTCTCTCTCTCTCTCTCTCTCTCTCTCTCTCTCTCTCTCTCTCTCTCTCTCTCTCTCTCTCTCTCTCTCTCTCTCTCTCTCTCTCTCTCTCTCTCTCTCTCTCTCTCTCTCTCTCTCTCTCTCTCTCTCTCTCTCTCTCTCTCTCTCTCTCTCTCTCTCTCTCTCTCTCTCTCTCTCTCTCTCTCTCTCTCACGTCAGACCCCTATCTATATTTTATGGTCGGCACTGGTGGCGCAGTGCTATAACTCAGCTACTTGGGGACAAAGTGTTTGGGAGATTGTAGGCGATAGGTTCCATGCTCGGTTCTCTTAATACCGACACGGCGTCCGCTCAATGGTTGTCATCAACGTATACACTACTAGGGAAGTCTGGAATGTCCGTGTTGAATGGTAGTCTAGGTTAGGATGTTGTGTAGGGGAGAGAACTGCATGTCAGACTCGTCAGTTAGCTGAAAATCAGACCAACACTACGTGGTTCGGATTCCACGTAAAGCTGTAGGTCCCATAGTTGCCCTAGCTATTGGGCTATTAATAAATAGTCCTTTCTGAGCTAAGCCGAACTCAGATAGTAACAATGACTACACTCGTTCATCTACACTCATCACATTCATTCACTTCTCATATTCACCCATATCTCTACGATCGGCGTCTTAGAGATGAATAATGAATATGGGTAATATACTTATATAAACAAATATTTATTGAGCTTGGGTTGTATGTCTTAATAATGTCTTTTTCTGGATATAATATTATTCAGATTACCTTTGATCAGTTGCAGGCAACGTCAGCTGGGTTATTGATATTCCAATACTACTTTATGCTGATTTTTTAATCAACGTGTTGCAGTTCTTTTCAACTTTCAATTAATTTTGGATATTTATTTTACAAATCCCTTTTACATTTTGTTGTTTTCCTCTTCAATTCATCAATAGAACTGATTGTCTAAACAAACCCTAAATTTTAGTTGTGAGTAGATATGATGATAGATTTTATCTATAGTTAAAGTTAAGATATAGTTAGAATGTAGTTTCATGTTTTTGCATCAAAAGTGTGCATTATTTTGATGAAGAAATATTTAAAACTCGGCTGACATATTCAATAAATTGAATTCATGTAAACGTCAAAATGGCATGTTGCTCAAGATGGCAAGTTTGATATATAACAAGACCCTGTGCTCCATTCAGTAGAAGCTAAGTTTGTGCTAACTGATGGCACAAGTTTGGACAGTTTATGAATTGATTGTTTACGTTGGTTATCTGACTGTGGCTTGGAGATAAGGAAAAGCATCCTTGTATAATATAGTTTCCTGAATATGTTATGCAAAACGTAGTAAAATATTTTTTTTTTTTTTTTATCTAAACATAATGGTCCTTTAGTCAACAATGTAATTTTTTACAATTAAAGGGTTGTTGACACGTGTTAATAGTTTTATTTGTTGAGTCACGGACTCAAGCTGCTGCCAATAGGACTCCAATGTGTTCTCCCGTCATTATTACCATGTTGCATTACATACATCTTAGACACGTTACTGCTGCATACAAAAGAGCTTAAACAATAGGTCTTCTCTACAGTCGGTATTAACGGACCTTTCTAAACTAACTTCAATTACCATTCCGCTATTATTGATCACATGGACAGGGTTGAATAGCGTAAGTGGTCAATAAATTCTTAAGCGGATTATTTCTGGGTCCCCGGGGCTATGGTCGAGCAGCGCAGGTAGACCCTACACATGGGCGTAGCCAGAAATTTATTTCGGGGGGAGACCGATACCGGGGGCCTGGGGGTATTCCATAGTTTTAATTAATTACCAACTAAATTAATTTGCTATTTTACTGTTCTTGCAGCAAATGCGTACATTAAATCTGCTGAAGCATAACCTTAAACAGATTATTTAGAAAAGTAGACAATCGAACTAGTTCTTACTACCAGACAATTCTGTAGGCTGTATCAGTCTATTTTTTACGAACTTCGGTTGTTATGAAAGAGCCTTTATAATGTAGTTTAAACATTTATAGTTCAACAATGTTTTTAGAAGTACTGTTTTTTTTTTGCAATGTTCAGTAAAAAATTTAGTTATTGGTAATTGAAATTAAACAAATATTGTGCAATGTAAGCCCATGTTCAGATTACTAGAGCATGGTAAAAAATTGAAAATGTTAATTGATACAAAATAAGTTATTTAAGGTTTCATAAACAAATCTTACAATAAATTGGAAAAAAATTAAACATAAATAAAACCAACCTGAAAAAATAAATAAGGTCCAAAAACCTTTCTAGCACCATTTAAATGTAACAGAAGATGGGCAGTAAAGAAAACAAACTTTTTGATCAAAAGTGTAATGAAACAATAAATTAAAAATGTTTTACAAGGAATATTACCTCAAATAAAACGTTACAAAATAATTTTGTTTTAAAGTTTGATTTGAAGTTTTTTGGCCTTTTCGGCCATTATGTCCAAGACCTTATCAGGTTTTACTACTATATCGCGATGTATAGAGATGTGCCAAACCATCAAGGTGACTTTGCCTTGTACTGCACTGATGTTATTTCAAGCGTCGAAGGGTTCAAAACGATCTCTCGGCAGTACAGTAGCTGTTGTTATTGGTAATGTAGCTGCTGTTTTCAATGCTTTAAAAACTGAAGGAAACATACATCACACTTATTCATGGATGACACAAAGTTTTGAGGTAAATCAGAATCAGTCTTCTTAAAGTTAATCCAACTTCTCCTCCACATTTTCATCTCGCCTTCAAGCTGGAAAGTATTGCACAAATCACTAGGCCATTGTTTTGAAACAACTTCGCAACATAATTTAATTCTTTTATCATCAAGTTCTGCACATTTGTTGGGGAGTAAGCAGCACAAATATTCTAGTACACTTTTGTGAACCAAGAATCCATCTTTCATTTCTTGAAGCAGGAACTCCAAGAAGGGAGTAAACAACGAAATTCTGAAATATTCTTTAGTTTTACTTGTCTTGTAGTTTGGTTTTGATGTTTGTTTTCCAGTTATTATAGGTATGGAGATGTTCGAGTCAATTTGTTTAGCAATATATTCTGCGTCCTTGAACAACTCGTCAAAAACTGATTCAGGGTTGTCTCTCATATTTTGAATTTTGCTTTTTATAGTGATATCTTATAATATCACTATAAAAAGCAAATTAGTTCAAGCAAAACCTCCAACATAATTTTTTTTTAAAGAATATAACATGGTAGACACTAAACAATTAGTTTAAAAATTATTGCTTGATTATTTTAAGTTTGGCAGGAAATTAAAACTCAGAGTTTTGTCATTTCAGACCAGCGGCGCGTGGCTGTTCCGCCAGTACCAAAGTTATTTTATTCGGACTATAAGACCAGGAATACTCACTACGCGGCCTTCAGGCCGCATGTGGGACTTAACACTTTTCTTGCGGCTACTAAACATAATTATAAGTGCAATAATTTATTTAAGTGCAGACAAATTAAATAAGTTGTCTGTTATTTCCTACTAATTTCTGTTGAATAAGTGTAGTATTGTACTACATATTTGGTTTACTTGATATATATATATATATATATATATATATATATTAGTTTTTTAACGATGGTTTTAATTTATGTATATAGGTGTATATAAAAACTATATGCATATGTACTTGTGGCCCTTACACTATTTTTTAGAAAAGTAATAAGGCTCGTCAATAATGATGAACACTGCCCTAGACAATTCTTCATCAATGGTAAATACAAATGTTATTTGGCTTATTTGATTAAAGGGGTAATCGTACTGATAAACATAAAGTTATATCTAAGATGGCTGATGGTGGGCTGAAAGAAGGGAGTTACACACATGTTGTATCCCAGTCCCTGATTAGCTGTTAGGCATTTGACAGCAGTTTTAATGTGTTCTTAATATATTTTATTTAAAAATACTGTATAAGTAAGTTTGCTAAATTAAACGTAGAAAGCCGGGCTTAACGGTTTGATAGATTGATTGAATTAATTAATCGATTGATTCAATTAATCGTGCTAACAAATATCTTATCAAGCAATTTGTTAGATTTAATCGATTACTTCACAGATTCGATTAATCGTTGTCATTACTATTCACTACGTCAACTCCGTGCCGGAATCGCCGTTTATGTACAGGTATTCACTGAATACCTGCACATAAACGGCGATTTGCTACTTGTGGAGCATAGGTTGTAATAAAAAACAACATTTAAGTATGTGTGCATTGTCTCCTTAAAATAGTCATAATTAACTATTTTTATGATGCATTACAACTACAGGTTATTTTAACTATAGGTGTCAACGTAATTTTGAAAGTATTTTTCTTTTTTATTTTGGGGGGATCATCCCGATATCCTCCCCCTGGCTACGACCCTGACCCTACGGGTTGACCTATGAGTAGTGATGAATAGAAGCCAATAGTGGACAGAGAGTATCGGCCAGTTACCACTTGATAGTAAGTGACTATCACAATAATCAGCACCAACATCTTCGTTTTTGCACGAGTTATCAAGGAAATGCAGATAGATATTAAGATTGGCATCAGAAGTTGCAAAATGCCTAGAAAAATTACAAACTATTAATACAGAAAACGGCTGCAACATTTGAAATCACTTTATCAAAGTTACAGCACTGGCTCAATATCAAGGTTACATTTCATAAAAAGTGTGTCCTACCAGTACCAGAAAAAATAAGAAAAAGACCAGTACATCACCTCATAATTTAAAATGTGTACTGTATATAATTTGTTGATCATAATGATTGCTTGAAAGAAGAATTAAATGTGTAAATAACTTGTATAAAATGTATATAAGTGGGTCGGTTTGTTTGATCTCGTATGAACGGGTAATCATATTCAACAAGCGGGAAAGAGACATGAAGGAGAAAGAAATGTGGGCGCACAAGAGTCAAGATCAATTTGGCCTATCTAAGCCAATCAGGTTGAGGCGGACATTCACCTAACTACTAGAGAACAGTTGAGTAACTGCTAGCAGACAGCACTGGAGTTGTTCGGAAAGAACATTTCAGACGTAATGTGGAATAGTAAATACTGGTATGTATTAATACTGAAAATATACACACAACTTTAACGTGTTCAGCTTCTATGATAGTATACATAAATTTAAATCTTTCTGTACATAACATAATTTAAATGTTTACATTAATAAAGTAATATTAATTACGAATACATAGTTCCAATATAAGTGAGGAGAATCTTCCAAATACGAGTTATTTAATACAGCATTCTCAATAAAATGATGAAACGCATATCACTTGGTGGTACTTGTACAAGAGTTTAGACATCCTTTACACTTGTTTTTAAGTCATGTTATTTTACTATTACAAAAAAAATCTAATGATGTATGTCTGTCTGTCAACGTTCAATAAGTGAACTTAGTTTATGGAGTTCAATTCTATTGGAGACAATCTTGTTTTCTACCATTGTTTTACTTTTAGTCCTGATTTATCTCGTCAGGGCTCTGATTGATCACACGGTTTTATCCTGTTAGCAATCACGAGAAAAGTCGGCACATTTAGGCAATCAGATCAAATAGCATGCATGAGCTCAGTTTTTTTACAGTGGCCTTCATCTCCGTGAATAATCAGGAATTTCAACAGTCTGTTATCAAAATCAAATACTCTTTATGTACGTTGCATTTGATAATTTTTCATTGAAAATGTCACAATGCTCAATCACAGAATTGATTCAAAAATAAAACTTGATGATGCATCATCTGAGACCATTTATTGTATATCCATATTGCAATTTGTTACTATATAACAATTAACAGAAGTATGTATTTGAATGCGTTGTCTAGATGATGGATGGGTGCGCCAGTAAAACCGTTAAACAGACTGTCATCAGAGGGTAAGTACCCCTTTCCCGGCTGTTGGACTGATGAACAATTTCATTTCTGAGGATTCAGCCTAAACCTAAGACAGTAACAAAGACTACTCTTACTATACGGATTCATGTCTTCTTAGATATTCATATTTAAGACACGGATGATGCGTATTTTAAGGTCAATAGAATGATTATTTGAGCCGGCTTTCTGAGTGTGACTCATGCTCAGAATGAATGTACTCATGCTAGGATGTATACTTCTACACATTCATCACCACTAACTGTTTCGTTTCCATAGTTCGGTTCCACTACCACTAATTATATGGTTCTGTCTTAAAACCAAAATAATTGGTTTTAATTATCACATTAATTATTTATTTTAAATTATTATTATAGACTTTGAACATATCAGGGACTTTCATAGGTAAAGTATTTATTACTTTATAAGTCATTTACTATATAATACTTCATGTAATTGACATTTATTGAACAGTTTTCTTTATATCTCAATTATGAGTATTAAATTAGCTGGATGATGTTAATTGTTCTTACCACACAAAACTAAGTCCAAGTGCGGTTATATATCAAATATGTTTGTGGAATATAATTAGGATAACAATTAGGTTTTCTGTTTATAATCCATAAAGAGATATTTTAATAAAATCTGTATCTTTTTTATTTTTTAAATTTTACTTCATAAATGTATTAAAACTTGTTATCCATCCACAAATTTAATTAAGTTTTTAAAACAAAATGAAGATAATCCAAATTAATTACCAATCAATAAATATTCTATTTTTTATAAAAAATATTCGTTCTAAAGCGGTAAATATTTAATTTAACAAATAACGTATTTCACTTAAAACTAAAGAGAAAAGGAATACGGTAAGTTAAAACATATAATTGTATTCAGTACACTCACTCACATTTTGATGAAAATTATATTATTTGGTTCAAAAACAAATACCCAACGTCATTTTTTCATTTTATTGGGCTGACATGGTTTTTTCTTGGTCGGTGTACTAGCTAAGGTGATTACATTTTTCAGTCTTCTCGTATATTATCAAAACTAGATAACTTGCCTCAAGACAAACATCTGAGTTGCATTTTTAACATTAAACCTATGTAAATTAACATAATTTTAAATAAAACTTTTAAAATTGCACATTCAATAGATATGCATTGAAACAATATGTAATATGTAAATAAAGTTCCTGTTTTGGGACTTTATGAACGCTTGATTTGACTTAATTACCTATTTTTATTTATTTTTTATTAATCATGCAGTTGATTTTTTATGAAAATTCCATTTTAATCAACTTGTTAGCTAGTCAAAGAGGTGTTTTTGGGTTTGAATTACCTAGCAGGCTGTAAAACAGTCCCAAGGTGAGGAGAGTGGGTGAATCGTTTTAAACTCTGTAATCAGGACTTGTTTAGCTATGTTACACAAAACAGGAAGCTATAATGTTACTAAAGTAGTTTCAATGAGGAAACAACTGACAGTTGTCGTTTCGTATGTTGTTTTTTACGTACATGAACACATAAAATTATCAGAGGAAAATCCCCATAAGTTCAAGTTGACACCTAGTTTACGGACTGATCCTATATAATACTCTAATTTTTCCAACTGGTTTTAGAATTTGTTTAGAGTTGTATTTACGATGCCACAACGTATATTTAACTAGGTTACTGCAGAATGTAAATGTATAAGTTTCCGTTCTTCTTCAGTAAGTAGAGTATTGACAAACAAGGCCAATCCGTTCAACTCATTATAGAGTTGGGTGTCACGTGCGGCTTGTCTCTGATAAAGACGGTGTTTGTGTATTCCAACACTGTCTCATTCAATAATGTTCCATAAAACTATATCTACCCGATACCGAAACTAATGTCTAACTGAGTTGGATTTTAGTCAAGACATTCCTAGATAACTGGTCCTATTTAGGTTAAAAAAATGCTGATCAAATTTTGCTAAAGAAAATACTAAATAATTCAATCAGTTATATACGGAAATACACAAAAAGGATATCTAAATGTATTCTTTTGTAATCGAAATTAGTAAACTTGTTACAATGTTTTGTTATACTAATTTTAGAAAAATTACAATATTTGTTAAAGTACTAACAATAGAAAAGTAATTCGAACTCTATAAAATTTCAATATAAATTTTAAAGTTTTTCATAAAAATTTAGAATCTTAACCGCTCAAATAAAGAAGTATTTTTCCACATTAGAAATAAAATAACCAATATTTGTTACAATAAAATATTTTCCTTTTGAGTCGGATCGACATGTTTGCTTTCTCCTTCGAAGCTCCCTGTTTGGTTCTCTTCCTTTTTGTTTCGAGGCAAATTTTGTGTGGAAGGCAGTCCACGTAAATAGTTCGAGCAACGGTTTTCTCGACCTGTTTCACCACCGCCTGCAGCTGAATTGAATTCGCCGCTTCTTTAAATCTTTCTTCTGTTTCTTTTCGGAGTTCAGTAATTTTCCCACGAGAAGTTGTGCTGTGCCGCGCAGTGTGATTGTTTGTTTGATTGTGCGGGACGTTTACCGTTTACGTGTCTGGCGGCGCCTTTCAATTAACTCGACTGTTCTCTGGAAGCAACGTAAATTGGTCATTTTTTTAGCTTTTAGATTCTCGATGTTAGCTGTGTCCCTTGCCCTTTTGGCTGTTCATACTAAAACCTAGTAAATGTTTCTTAGTTTTTTCTAGCCACATTTCAGTAAATTTTGTCAGAAATCAGATTTTAGTAATAAAAAAAGATAATTAAAAAAATCAAAATAACCATTGGTTATTTTGTTTTTTTACAGATTCCTGAGACAAAATCATAAAAACATAATCATTCAGAATCATAAATAAATAAAAATACAGAACTACCGAATTGTAGAAAAGAATGTAATCTGGAATATTAAGAAGATATACATATTACTATCAATATTTCACACATTAAAGGTTAATCTTAGTTTATTCTATTATTTGAGAAAAGTTTTTAAGTTTGGGTTTTAATATTAAATAAATTATTATCACAAGAAGTTAACATTTTTATTTTTAGCAAGAATTTTTTAATTATTTCATTTTCAATTAAATTGTACAAAAGAAAAAAAATTAATGATTTATTATTTGCTCTTGTGCTTGACAAATTAAAGATGAATAAAAGATAAATGTGTAGCTATTCTCTGATGATACGTTATAAACTACTAACCATGATTAATTAAATGGTTGGTAACATGGTTTGTTCAAGTCTATCTTCTGAGTTAACGCCTTTATTACATTATTACTTACAAATAGATATATGTCAATATTTACTATGATATCTATTTTATTTGTGCCAGGAATTTGATTGGTACAAAAGCGTACCACAAAATAGGCTACCACAGAAACAGTTTATAAGTTTAGGCACCAAATTTATAATGGTATAATGAATCTATTTATGTTCTAATAAAACCAATTTGTAAAGGTACTCATCATGGCCCAATCCAAATCAAAGTCGAACATATTTTAAAAGGATCAGGAGATAACCATCGGTTGTTTAGTGTTTGTTGGCTAGTAGTTATAAACACTTTCTAAAGAATAGTTAGCCTTAGATTGTAACAACTAACTATTATATCTTCCACATTCATTTTAAATTCATATACGTCCATATTTTGGTCAGTGTCTTAATTATGAATTTAAAAAAATAAAGTAAAAGAATAAGCTGTCTTATATAATAAACAGTTATTAATAAGAACACCTTTTTATTATGTATGAGGAAAGTTAAAAAATTTTAACATAAACAAAATTAATAAGAATTCAAATTATTAAATAAACAACTATTTTTCGGATTCGGATTGCGCTAAACTAAAAGTTAATTTATGTTTGTTTATGTTTTATACAAGTTAATTAATGTATCTAATATATTATATTTTTAATACAAGAAAAATTGAATACGCGTTCTTTTCTATGTTATGAAAAAAATCTGTTAGTATTATATTGTAATGTGTCTATGTAATAATTACGTGAACTTGCCAGAAACTGTTGAATTTGCGATTTAAAAATTGTCGAAAAAGGTAAACAAATGAATATTTTAAAGAACATATTGTATTTTAAACATGAATCCAAAGGCCCAACTTGTATTTAAATGTTGAGTTTTGTTAAACCATGATATCGGATTGTCTAGTCAAAATATCGAAATACATTCAGAACAGGTGTGTTCTCTGTCAGGGATATATTTTTGCAAAAAATAGTTTTGACGAAATGTAAACTCACAAATGGATCTAGATAAAGAGAACTGTCATACACACACCCCTTTCATTTAACTTTTAAATGTTTCCTTTGCTCTCTGCCGACCCGGAACTAACGGAAACAGCCCGAGTGGTCCGACCTTCTCAGAAATT
>JAQJVL010001406.1:0-132500 GCA_035578905.1 Stictocephala bisonia | reverse complement strand
CTTTAACTTAGTGGCGTGAAAATACAGTAGTATCATCCTTCTACATACTTTAGCTAAGATGAAGAGAATGGTGCTAGATGTAAACACACTTTGAATTACAAAACTGAGACCCTAAAATGTAAGTTAGTAAAAGGAGCTGTCAGAGACAGAGCCGTTGTATGGTTCCTCATTTTACATTGAAATAAGTGCTTCGCCCTCCGCCGACCTGGAGTAACAGAATGTGAGTATGTTGTTGCATTCAATGTACTGAATATTTTATATGCTGATCTGGACAATTGTATTATCTTTATTTGGCATAAATATAATGTTATATATTTGTTCTATTAATTTGTGGGTGTAGGGTAATACATACAGAAACTAGGTTGGTTCCTTAATTCAAAATCAGCACTAGTGGGGTTCTTGGGAACCAATGTATTTGTGTGATAGGAGATTATGGGCTACGTGTTTTATATCTTGCGTGTAATGTACGTATTCTCAATGGTTACCAATTAGTACTTCATCGTTCGGATCAACTGTTAAAAATACATCTCACCACTATCGTAATTTTTGCTTCGGCTTTTAGTAAATGACCTTTTTCTGTAAATACGCTAGTCTGAGTTAGAAAGAAAATCGTTTGTATCAGCATATGGGATCTAAATTTAATCTGAGATAAATACCAATAAAATCCCACAATAAGTTAAGTCTATTGAAAAAGTGTATTTATTTAAAAAATAAGTTACTAAACTGCTTGTCAGTAAAGCTTACTATAGTGTAAAAGAGTTCTTGGAAGATGTTTTGTAATTTTATATTACAGTATCATACTTTAAAATTAGTAATTTATGTCATTTATTGTAGTATTAAGAGAACTTGAATATAACTTTGTTATTATTATTTTTGACTGTTCGCCTGTTTTTTCAGCTTTTGCTGTATTGTAAACGTTACAGGTATATAAATAAAAATTGACTATTGACTATACATTACTTTAATCCAAACCCAAACCCGAATCTAAAACTCGAAGTATAAACCGAATCTGAAACTCGAAGTATAAACCGAATCTGAACCTCGAAGTATAAACCGAATCTGAAACTCGAAGTATAAACCTAATCTGAAACTCGAAGTATATACCGAATCTGAAACTCGAAGTATAAACCGAATCTGAACCGAACTTAACTTGAACCCGATTCTGAACAAAATAATTATTTATAATTAAATACTATTATAAGAATAACACGAAGCCACAGCAAGCATGTTCTTACGTTATCCTGCTTGTATGAGACCCGCCCAACCGAATTGTGCGTCAATACTTGCGTCCAGGTCTTAATAGTTCAAAGAGAGTATGGTAGCTTCTTGAACATTCGTCGAGTCAACAAATATTAGTTGGCCACAAAACCCATCCCAAGTGCGACACTATCCAGATCCCCTCGAACTCCAAACATTCGACCGATCAATACTTTCCGCATTTGTGAGGCTCCTAATCTTCACGAACATTTACGAATGGTAAGGGACCGGCTTTAGCTAAAAAGCCACTAAGCCAACAATACCAGAATGCAACAATATTTAAACGAAATAGTAACTAATTATATTGTGCTGTCTGTCGATATTTTATACAACTACATTTAGGCTGATCCGAACTCTTCAACAAACTGTTTGAGTCTACAAGGGCGCTGATTGGTCAAACGCCTTCATTTTGTTACATTTCCGGGGAAGTTCAAACTTTAAGGCAATAAAATCAGACAGAATTATCGTGTTTTCAATAAAATTCCCTTTATAAGTACCATTCGCTTGTTAAAATCAAATTTATAAATAAAGGCCACGAATTCGGAACAAAAAAAAACATATTTCTGAACAAAAATTACATTGCTCTTAATATAGAAACACACAAATTGAATACTGCATAATACAATATTATGCAGCCACTTACCTGTTGTTGAGTCACTATCTTCTTAATCCAGAGCATTGACATGTTCTCGGGGTATGAAATTAACATTACCAATTATAATTGAAGAAAACATTACAAAGTTATTGTGAGATATAGTTAAAAAATGTAATTATAATATTACAGGCTATATGCACAAACGTGCTTCTCTGAAGAAAGAAACTGTTTAGTATATTCTAATCTCAATTGTTATAAAAAATAAACATGTAAAGTTTCAAACAAGCTACAATTAGATTCAAAAATATTTTAAATGAAACCAGAAAAACGTACTGCGTCTTATGAATAAATAAATAAAACAAAACCTATCCATAAGATTAACACGGTGGCTATGGGTATCGTTGAGAAGGGTGACTCCTAAAAATATAACTGGTAAGCTCAAAGAGATTTACCATAGTATAATATTGCTAAACTGGATTAAGATAAGTGGTAATTTAGTGCTATATTAAATATCACTCACCGGGCTACCGTCCTGCAATGGTTAATTGATTTATACTGCGCTCTGTATAGGATATAAATAACGACTAAATACGTTTAAGTCATGTGGTTTAGTATATACAGGGCGTAACAAAACTCTCTACACAAACCTTAGGATATTCTTCCTTGGTTAAAATGAAGTAAAAAATTCAAGAAATCATCAGTCTATCTCATTCCGTTTACTGTCTGTCTGTCTGTATGTATGTATGTGTTTTTACCATTTAAAATGTTTAAACCCAAATTACAAAAAAACTAATGTTTTTACGAAAATATACAAAATTAAGAAATATTCAATACTTTCAATAAGGATTAAAATTACACCTTATTTTTGAAAATCAAATAATAAACAAAGAATTTATAACGATTTTTGGGTGACACTATACAGCCTAACGTGCAAGTGAAGTTCAATAATAAAAAAAAACAAGAATGGTTTTACAAAAAATACCAACATAGGTAATAGTTAGTACTTTTAAAAGGATTAAAACGATACAGTATTTTTGAAAATTGAATAAGAAAAAATAAGTTAATATAATTTTTATGTAATATTGTACAATGGAGTGCAATAATGGAAGACACAATAATGGATTTATTATAATGTAGTAAGATTGCAAAGTAATACATTTTCAATTATTTAAAACAAAACTACATTATGTCAGGTAATTAAAAAATTAGTATTTATTAATCGATTATTATTATATAGGGATTTCATTTTTTTAACAAATTAAAAAACCAAAATATAAAGTAGGTGCTCAAAGTTTTGTTCAGCAGCTTCAATGTATTAATAGTTCATAATGATTCATCGTTAATCTTTTCGATGGATTTATAGTAGGTCTTAAAGTGGATTTATGAATTGAATAAAAGAATAAAATTGAAATGAATAAATTGTATTGAATTTATTTTACTTGGCTAATGCATGTAAATATGTCCTCTGGCTTAATAATTGATTTGATGAATATGTCTTGAATGGTTACAGCCGCAACTTCTGTTCTAGGCACAAGATCCATTACATCATTTACCAGTGTATCATAAACAAGACTTTTGTCCCCAAAAGAGAAAGTCAAGTGGTGACCAGGGAGGCCAGCCACAGGCCCACCACGTCCAATCCATTCCTGTCCATACCTGTTGTTCAAATAATTCCATTACAATCTGGGCGGAGTATACAGGAGCTCCGTTTTAAATTACAATGTTACAACATTATAATAAATCCCATAGTTTGTTTCTTTGTTACATACTGAGTCCATTCTAGACTGTACAATATTATACAAAAATCATATTTCCTTCTTTTTTCTTATTTTATTTTGAAATGTACTGTATCGTTTTAATCCTTATTGAAACCATTAACTATTATCTATTTTAGTATTTTTTCGTAAAGCCATTTTGTAATTCGGGTTTAAACATTTTAAATAGTACAAAACACAAACAGACAGACAGTAAACGGAATAAGATGGGTCATTAGTTGCGATAAGTTATTTGCTTCACTTTACCCAAGGAAAAATATAAAGTTTGTATAGAGAGTGTTGTTCAACCTGTATATATAAGTTGCATTCAAAAGGCAGTGAAATAAGAAAATCATCACTTTAATTTTGACACTGATTCTATACATAAATAAATATTATTGCTTTGTTTTACATAATGGAATATCTCATTTCTAAACATGGTTAAATTAGATTTATTAATTTATCTAATATTAGTTATGTAAATCTAGAATTAATTTTCTTAAACAAAGAACTGTAAAATTGTTAACAATGAAATTTAATAGGTTGCGTGCCGTAATATTGGTATAAATGGTACTTTAATATTTATATAGCAATAATATTCTTGTATAGTAACCCTACGACATAAATAGTAGTATTTTTTGTTATGCATCAAATGTTTTACGGGTGACCTTATTTTCCAAGCGAATTTCTTGAATGGTTATTGCCATCAATGCCCCTTAACGGGTTGCATAGCTTCGAAAAATTCCCCGCTGCCCAAAGGCAACGGGTGGTTCGAGGATGACTCTCCCTCATCTCGACGCGCATGTGGTTAGTATATCTTCCTATCTCTATCCTAGCGACCTACAAATATAACAAGAACAACCACTGCCCACGCGAGTACAACACCAAGTGACGGGGCACACCAGCAAGCTGGCGTGGGGCATCCCCGACCCCGCGGTACCAGTAGTAATCTTTCACAGCACTGGTGAGCCGGGTATCCTCTTCAGCCTCCAACCAGGGCCCGTGATCTTCAGCTCTACTTTAGATCGTGTCTCCTCAGCACCCGTCCGGAATCCACGTCCATCTTGGGCGAGGACGATCTTAACTAATCTAGGCGTTCGCATTCCTACCCCAAGCACCGAAACAACGCCCAGTGCAGCTTCCTCATGCTTCGCTCTCATGGGCGGTCATTGTCAAGAAGCAGCTAACTGGATTGTGTGATGGCCCTCTGTGAGCGCCAAATAAATTCACTAGAGGCCAAGTCAAAGTTGGGTAATTCTGGTCTCTTCATGCTTCGTTCTCTGGGTGGTCAATCTCAAGAGACAGAAATCAATGATGAAATACAAAATTTGTTTTCCATTTCTTTTTTTCTCCTTTTTTCTTTCTAACTTTCATTTTTATTTCTCTTTTATTTCACTTCTTTTCTCCCTCTCATGGATGGGGATGGATTTGTAAAAATTAGGTGGAAAAAACGAAGGTCAGTCTAATGTGCCTGTGAACCCCAGGCTTCGCTCCCGAGGGTGGTCCGTGTCGGAATCGCAGGTGATGTCACTATCGGGATTTGAAAGCCAGGTCAGAGTGGATCTCAGCCCCATGCTTCACTCCCATTTGCGTTCAATTTCAAGGCCAAGTCCAGATGGTCAGTCAGGTCCCTGCGAACTCCAGGCTTCACTCCCGAGGGCGGTCTGTGTCGAGATGTCTAACTTGGGAATGAGATATCAAATCCAATCAGCATTCGGCTCCCATGCTTCGCTCCCCTGGGCGTTCATTATCGAAGCCGAGTGCTGTCTAATTGTTAGCGATGTGTGACCTGAAGATGCCCACCGTAGCCCACAGGACGCCAGAGACGATTGACTCGACTCTGTCACCCATTCCAAGCAACGATAGACATATCCTAGTCTCACTAAGTTGGCCACCCCTTGCACCGAAAACCAGGGGCATGACACTTACCTCATCAACCCCCATGATTATGTTGACCGAGTGGGCGATTGCAGCGTATTTAAGGCGCTTCTCCCTCGATTCCTCCACCAGAGTCGCATTTTTCGATCCTGGCGGTGACATCGATGATGAAGGCCCTCCTTTCCATCTTAACGACTAGGTCAGGACGCAAAGGTCCATCATCCCCATCAAAAAGTTGTTCCCTTTGAGACCACCCAGCCGGCCTCGGTGATTCTGTCGAGTATCTGATCTACAATTTGGTCGTGCCTGGTTAGTCTGCCCCCGTTCTCGGCAAAGCAGACACCGCTAACGTGTCCCGTTGCATCGATGGTGTCATGACAATTCCGACAATTTGGACTGACATCCGGATCAGCGTTATGCAAAACATCTCGAGTCGGGAACACGTTAGCTCTAAGCTTAAGCAAGACAATCTCTTCACCAGGAAAAGAGTCTTATTAACCAGCCAGGCATTACCTACTTTACTAGTTTTAAAACAGGGTGTTCCCTGGCCATGTATTGGGAGAGCTCGCCACGTTGCATGCTCCTCTTCTTTTCTCTTTCTCTTCCAAATATTGATTGCCACTTCAGTGGTAGGGCAAGCAAGCCACATCGATTCCACAACTCGGGCGAAGCAACGGACCGCTCCCTCCCCAAAGACAGCCCTTGTAATGAGATCGTCCCCCTGAAGCTGTCTAGTAGCCGCCTTGAGGTTGGCAGCCCTGACGAGGTCTAGAGAGACGCAAGGCCCTCGTCTCTCTTTCTACAGTGGACGAGCCCGTCACAAGTCGACACCGGAAGATGAAAAAGCTCCATAACTTTACCCCGCAAGAATCTGTCGAGCTCTCCCAACGCCGTAGAAGAAGGTGGATCACAAATTAACAAATGATAGTACCCCGGCAAAACATATTTAGTTATTAGTTTCAACTTTTGCATCAGCTTAAGGCTAAGGTGACAGCACCAGTCCACACTGGCCTCAATCTTGCAGTAATTGGACTGATTACTAATGCCCCGGGCAACAGAGAAGAAAGCCCCCAAATAGTGAGCCTCCTCCTCTACCCCAAAGCACCTCAGCCTGAAGTCGTCCAAATCGATAACGGGCGACAAAGCAATCCATGATTTGCCCTTTTTTTAACATCAACTCCACACTTCTCTGGCGACAGGGCTAAGCCTACCTTTACCAGGAACCTCGATACACACGCCATCAAATGTCTAAGGCCATCCTCGTCCCTAGCCAAAATGACCAGGTCATCAGCAAACGCCAGCACAGGAACTTGACAGTTATTAGCAGCGAATGACCCTTCCATCGTCTCCAATTCACGAAGGAGAGGATCGAGGGCCGTGATGAACAGGATTAGGGAAAACGAATCCCCTACTTAACGCCTCACCCAAGCAGCAGTTCCGCACCTCGCAGATCTTAAAGACAGTCCTCGAACCCTCGCAGGCCTTCGCCACAGCCGCGACCATCTGTGCCGGCACCCGCTGAGACCCGATAGCTCCAAGGATCGCCCTAAGTGAGATGCTATCGAAGGGTTTACTAATATCGAGGACAGCGTCACACAAACTACTTTTCTTCCTGAGAGAAAGGATTTCATGAAGTGTCCTGGCGTTGCTGAATTAGCCATTACCCTCCATGAAACTGGACAATACTATCACGAATCCATGTCTCGAGGACCCCACTGTACAGCCTGGAGAGAACACTTCCTACAGTTATCGGACGCCAACCGCTGGCAATTGAAAGGACTTTCCCCTCTTTGGGGATCATTGTAGTAAAGTTCTCTCTCCAGGCTGTTGGGAAACACCCTGTATCTATAATTGTATTAAGCAAACCTGAAAGAGTTTCAGACAAATCTATTCTCAGCCGAAGAGGTTCTCCTTACGAACACCGTCAGGACCTGCAGCACCACTAGGCTTCAGCTTCTTCAGCCACCTACGAACCTCCTCCGCGGTGATCGGAAAAAATTCATCCCTGCGCAACGGAAAATAAACATCCGTGATCTCCTGGGCAGGGGGAAGCACAGTCCGGTCACCGGTCACCAAATCGACTCGGTCCTCCTGGATGAGCTCAGCCAATTTGGATGGGCCCCTCCGGAAGGCCTCCTAAGTGCCAGCGTACCTGTGCCGGCGCACCCCATCTCTTCCGGCAGTCGGCTCTCTCCTGGGCTAGACAGACCCTCGCCCTCAGGAACCCTCAGAAGCGTGTCCGTCAGGCTCCGGATGGTTCCATTATCCCTCAAAATCCAAACTTTATCCCTTATCTGCTTAGAGGTCTTATCCGGTAGCAACAGTCGCAAGGCAGCGGAAAAACGTACGGGATCACCATCATTCCTGAAAAAGGCAACAATCACCACAGTCTCCTCCCCCGACCAAACGCCAACCCGGACAAGACCCCTAATCCGTCGTTGCGCCAGTCGCTCCTGCAACCAAACAGTCGGGTGGTGGTGCCTCTTATGCTGGGAGTGTGTCGACTTCGGGGCAAACCCCCTGCCGCAAACTTCGCAGACAAGGGGCAAGTCTCTAATCACGACCCCCCCCCCACACACACACACACACACACACACACACACCGAGTAGTGGCAAAGAGCCGCGTAAGAACCAGGTCTTGTAAATAAACCCCTGCAGTCCCTACAGACTGTCGGCTCCCAGGGGATTCCATACAGTATCGACTCCACCGCCAGATCTACGCCAAGTCCCTGCTGTGGCCCAAATCGACCAACTAGAGGCTCAAAAGCCATAGTCGGTGCTTCTATGGCGGACCTCTATCGCCCTCACTTACGCGGGACAATCCTTACTATTGACGTCGTGCTTGTCATCCTTGCGAAAACGACGACAAGGACCACATCTAGCTTCAGTACCAGCCTGATCGCAATCTTTACGATCATGCCACCCCGCGCAGTGAGAACAGGTCGAGAACTCCTCCTTACAGTACTTGGCAACGTGACCATAGGCCTGGCAGCGGTAGCACCTAATGACATCGAGATAGTCTTTGACTTTAATACACTCACATTCATAAAATAACCTTGTTCCCTTAGCCA
The DNA here is from genome assembly GCA_035578905.1 of Stictocephala bisonia. Classification (NCBI taxonomy): domain Eukaryota; kingdom Metazoa; phylum Arthropoda; class Insecta; order Hemiptera; family Membracidae; genus Stictocephala; species Stictocephala bisonia. Next base: position 123,945 of record JAQJVL010001406.1, on the reverse strand, counting down.
ATTCCTGATTTTACAGGAACATTCAATCACCCAGTACTGTTTATCCTGCCGATTAGATTTGATTCGTTTCAGGACTCTACAGTCGGCTTTTATATCTCTAAACGATATATTATGGTCTAGATTTTGATAGTAGATAGTTCCCAAAACATTGATTTCATCATCTTTATCGACATTAGGTAAATCGTGGATCATGATTTTTTTGTTTGATCAAATTCGGCTGTTTGGGTTTGAGACCCGAGGCTATCAGCTTATCATTATTGATAACTTTGTTGAGACTGGCCTTATCAGCAGTCTCGATGGTTAAGCCTCTCCCTCCTGATCCTCCGGAGATTGCGGACACGAATAAATTCCTCCGTAGGATTTATCAAAGAAACAACCTTGGACTTGGTTTCCTCAGAGGATTTCCGTCCCCGTCTATCCCCGGATAAACCAGGACGGTGTTAGCCTTGGAGGGCACAGCCTTAACATCAACACCTTGCCGCTTAACGGCCCCTGAGTAACTGAAAGCTGAGACATCTGAGGGAGAGGGACCCGAAACAGTCCTGCCACCAGGAACCATTTCCTTCCTTAGGGAGTCGACGGCCCTGGCGACAGATCGCTCAACAAGAGTGCTTATTTCGTTTGTCCATGTAGAGCAAATTTCAGTCCGGTTCTCGTCCCTCCCTCTCAGATATTCCACCTCCCTTAAATATCTCGTATTAATCTTATATGTATCACTTATAATTAAGTTAAATCTATCCATAGAATCTACGGAAAGTTTTTTTCTGGGACTTCTCTCTCGCCATCCATTTTTGTAGGTCCTTGATTCTTCTGACCATATCGTAAGTATCTTCGTCCTTCTGCGGGCTCACTCGTTTTCTTTTCTTCTCCCGCTTCGCGCCGTCGTCGTCGTCGTAGGAATCCACTTCCGTCTCCATAGCACTCATTCCCGTAGATGAGGTCGGTGCCGGAATGGGGGGTGGTGCAGCCGTCGGGAGAAGGGGAGGAAAGTCACTGACGTATGTGGATCCCACGCCAATCGCTGCTGCAATCCGACCAGGCTGCAAGATTTCATCATCCCTAGTTGTCAACGCTCTTCTCCATTCCTCCCCTCTCCTCCGTTTCTCTTCCTCAGCATCCCTGGAAGCGGCGGCGGCAGCGGCAGAAGCAGCAGTAGCAACCTCATTAGCGGCGGCAGCGAGAGCAGCAGACGGCATCTAGTCCAGGCCGGGGGGAGTCCTGGCAGTTTTTAATTACCGCTTGCTTGGGTCCGTTGGTGGCGGCTCCTCGTCTCCACTTGCCATAATAGGTTGATTTTAAAAGAATTGTTTTTTTTTTTTTGTATTATTTTCCCCTAAGGAGATTTTACATTTTTTTAAATTTTTTACAAAGGGTTTTATTGTTTTTTTGTGTGGAAGGATTTTATGGTTTTTTTCTATTTTTTTTATTTTCAACCTGCTCAAACACTTTTGGAAATAACACAAAGAAATTCATCAGAATGTAAATTATAGTTTTTCGAATAATATGCACTTAGAAAATATAGATTAGACAATTATTCAATTGACTATTGAATTAACAAATCCTTGCCGCAGAGTGCAATACGTGGTTCCTAATAAGTCTATAAATCAAATATAAAGGATAAAATTCGTAACAAAGAAGATTAGATACTTTTTATCTTACCAGGACGGTCCAACACAATCCTGCAGCCACAGAAACAATGTAACAGCACTCAATCACAAATATATAACAATACTTATAGAAAAAAGAACATAAGTACAAGTAAAAACAAGTAGAATGCGGAGCGTCTCAGAAACACGTCCGCTCCCGACGAAGGTTAAGAGTCATGAATGAAAGCTGGTTAAATACCTGTCAAACACAGACCGCCATTTTAACTTCTCATTTAAATATAAAACTGGTGTTTTGGTGTGAGGTCTCTATGAACAGTAATCATTGTACGAACTCTGAGAGTTAAGTCCTAAAATTTGTATTTTCACTAAGACTACCAAATATGATCCATAAGTATGTATTATGTAGTGATTTTGGTAAAGGAGTCAGACAAATTATTTCGTAGGCTTAAGCGTCCGGTGTCATTACTGAAAATTAAATCTCCTGGTAACGACCGCGTCCTCAGACTGTCTCAGAGATACCACTGAGGATGCCACATCACAGGATGAGCGAAACGTTTGGTGGTGTAACAATTTTAGATACACCTTGGTGCGGTCGGTACCGGAAGTTTTAGCTTTTAGGAATATAACAAAATATTTAAAATATTTATCATGGAGTTAAGTTAGACCACTAGATGAAAACTTTAAGCAAGACATATACATAACCTTACAGTAACCTTGCAGTCCTCCAGGTTACAGTGTTCCAGCACAGGACAAGAAAGTGTAAATATAATTCACATAAATTAACATAAGTAGCTGATGCACAGCCACCATGCACATCATGTTTTAGACCATATGGTGTATTAATGACGATTGTTTTATTTTTACTTTTAAAAGCTGTTCCTGTAAATATACTGTTCCAGGAAGGTATGAGGAATAATAATCAATTGAATTTTACCCAAGTGGTTTGAAGTAATTTTCCGGGTTTGCGTGTTTGACATGAATTCAACGTAACTTTATGTTGAACTTCTGCTCAGCTTGCCACATCTCTGCGATAAACGATCTACTTGTTCGTTACGATAGTATGTATATTAGTATAAATATATATTTAGTCAACATATTAGTAAAAAAGTACTAATAATACCATGGTTTCAAGGTTCATATTTTTAATATTTATATAGCAAGAGATTTCCCTTGTTACCCTTAAACGTTTAACATCGCTTTTCTGACTGTTTTTAAATACAATAAACTCAAGTATGATGCCGTAAAAATAAAAGTCGTAAAGAAAACACGATTGTAAGTGTCTGGCATTACAGAGATATGCAATTACTTAGTCCCATGGTGCTTCCTTTGATATTTATTGGTTAAGTTGTACTGGACATTTATTTAATTAATATTTTAAGTTAAAAAAGGTAGTTAAATTATATTAAATTTTTCTAATGGCGTTAGCCAAGAGATTGGGAAATGATATAAAGAGGATAGAATGTCTAAATATAATTATATCACCATAACATGAAACTATCATTCCGTACCTACGATAAAATATATAACTTTATAGACAAACACACAAAAATATAAAATAAATTTGCATTAAAAGGTGTACACAAAACGCTATGTAATGATTGCTCTAGTTCGTATGTGGGACAAAGTTAACTGGGTACAAAGAACACCAATCTTACCCTAAATGGGAAAAACAAAGAAGCCCACTGCACATTTGATGGATAGCAATCTTCATTATAGTAAATGTAGATATTTTATACTACTACACTAAACTACACGGACTAAGGATTAAATAGTTTTAAAGAATTTAATGGTTACAAATCAAAAAAATCTATTTTGATGAAGACTTACATTTTAAATTTAATAGTCCCAATAAATCAATTTTTTCTATATTACTATTTATCATACTGTAAACTATTAGAGTAATGTTAAAATTTTGGAAAGAAAGATACAATGTATCTGTCTTCATAATATAATAGCATTAATGCTAAAAATATTCGATGACACAAAATAAAAAAAAAAATATTTTGTACCAGTTAATAATATTTTGTATGATGTATACTTTTCCCATTATTTAAAATCATTATATCTCATTGGTACTATTTGATAAATATTAAACCTTGTTTTCGTTTTAATATTATTTATTTTAGAGTAAGAATTACAAAAATATGTCGTGCTCTTAACTTTTCTTAATAACAACTGAAACTGACAATTGTGTCTCTATGACAACATAAATAAAAACAAATAATACAGATGGTGCCAAAGTGCTAAATTTTAATTAGTCACTTAACACGCCCTTCTCAAATTTTGCACTTTGACAAATTTTTAGTCCCATTGCATCAACAAGACGATAATGTGAAGGTCCTGGAAGTGGTTTCGTGAGAATGTCAGCAGGCATTATTTTAGACGGAACATGCCTCAATTTTATTTCGTTATTTCTCACCAATTGACGAACAAAATGGTATCTTGTAGCAATATGTTTAGTACGTGAGTGACAAGTAGCATTTTCTGCAATGTACTTTGCTCCACGGTTGTCAGTACCAAGATTTACCATTGACAAATCATTTAATTTTAATTCTAACATCAAATTTCTTAGGTATAGTGCTTCACGAGATGTTTCTGATAAAGCCACGTACTCTGATTCTGTTGATGATATTGCAACTGACTGCTGTTTCTTCGAACGCCATAATATTGCAGCTCCACTCAACATGAACACATATCCTGTATATGAAATTCGATCATTTTCATCATTTGCATGGTCAGCATCAGAAAATCCTTGGATTCCCAACTGATCTTTCTTGTACACTAATCCATAATTCTGGGTACCTTGTAAATAGCGCAATACACGTTTCGCTGCTGACCAATGAACTTCTTGGTACTTATCGTTAAATTGTGACAGTCTATTGACAGTGAACGTGATATCTGGGCGAGTAGCAATTGCCAAGTACATTAATGATCCAATTAACTGTCGAAATGGCTTTTCTTCATCTTTTCTTCGATGCTGATTTCCTTCTGGTAACTTAGCTTGAGATTCACTAGGAGTTCGTACTGGGTTGCATTCTTCCATGTAAAATCTTTTTAAAAGATCTTTTACATATTTTTGTTGATTTAACTCAATATTTCCATCAACTTGATTAATTTCAATTCCCAGACAATGTCGTGCTAAACCCAGATCTTTTATTTCAAATCTCTTTGCAAGTCCAGCTTTAATTCTTTCAATATCTGTCTTATTTCTTGATATATATAAAATATCATCAACGTATACAACCAAAATTGTATATTGATCCTCACTCATATTGTAGTAAAAACATGTGTCACTAGCTGCTGAAGTTAATCCAAGGTTTTCTAATTCTTCATTCAGTATTTTATTCCATTGACGACCAGCTTGCCGCAGACCATATAATGCCTTTTTCAATTTACAAACTTTGTTATCTTGTGATAATTTTTGGAGCATCTCGTAAGCAATTTTTCCTAAATTACTGTTTTGACCATCCTTTTCAATAATTTCTTTTAATGCTTCTTTAATAAATTCTGGCAGTTCCATAAATATTTCTTCTTCTAAAAATCCATTTAAATAAGCTGCTACAACATCTATTTGATAAACTGGTAAACCTTCACGTACAGCTAACGCCATCAAAAGTCTGATAGAATCCAACCTAGCTACAGGTGCAAAAGTATCAGTGAAATCTATTCCTTGTCGTTGTGTAAACCCTCGAGCAACAACTCGAGCTTTTCTTCTTTCAAGTGTTCCATCTGGCTTAAATTTGTTTCGAAGTACAATTTTACAAGTAATAACAGCTCTGTCTTTTGGACGATCAACTATTTCCCACGTGTTATTTTTAATTAAACCACGAATTTCTTCAGTAATTGCTTCCATCCACTCAAGTGCTTTATCTCCAGCCATCGCTTCTTTCAAGGTTATATCAATAAGATTTGCTTCTTCAATTATTTCTTCTTCATGTTCTGTTGCATCAACAAATATTTCATCATCACTTGGTTCTTCTTGCATTTCGATATCTTCATTATCATCATGTTCCTCTTGGTCTTCGTTTATATTTGCTGCTTGTCCAGTGTTATAAATTTTTCTTGGTCTTCCTCTTCTACCTGTTTTCTCTATCCGTGGTCTTCCCGGTTTTCGACGTGAAATACGATTTGGTGTACAAATTTCTTCATTAATTTCATCATTTTCAATTTCTTCATTTTCATTTTCATTTTGAATTGGCATATGAACACATTCAATATTTTCTTCATTTTTATCGAAAATTTTATCTTCTTTTACTTCATTTAAAAATTGATCTTCAAGAATTTGTACATCTCTAGCAACTACAACCTTTCTTTCAATTGGAATCCATACTCGATAACCTTTTGATTCTTCTGAATAACCGACTAAAATACCTTCTTTTGAACGCGGATCAAACTTTGATTTCCCTAATTGTTTTTCTAAAACAAATGATTTTGCTCCAAAAACTTTTAGATTACTTAAATCAGGTATTACTTTATTCCAAACTTCAAATGGAGAATGATTATCCAAACTAGATGTTGGACATCTGTTTCTTAGATAATTAGAAGTAGCTACTGCCTCAGCCCAAAATCCATGACTCAATCCAGATTGAATTAAAAGACATCGCGCCATTTCAATTAATGTCCTGTTTTTCCGCTCTGCCACTCCGTTTTGCTGTGGTGTATAGGGAACAGTTAGACGTCTGGAAATACCATTCTTCTTTAGGAATTCATCAAACTCTTTATTACAATATTCTGTTCCATTATCGGACATCAAACATTTAATCTTACAATTTGTCTGAGTTTCAACATATGCTTTATATTCTTTAAAAGCTTGAAGAACATCACTTTTAAGACGTAGAAATTTAACATCACACCATCGTGTACTGTCATCGATAAATGTTACGAAATATCGAGCATGTCCTAATGATTCTACTCTTGACGGTCCCCAAACGTCAGTGTGTATTAGTTCTAATTTCGCTGTACATCGTTCAGACTTCTTAGGAAATGGTAATACAGTCATTTTTCCTTTTAAACATATGTCACATGCCTCCAATTTCTTTTCTTCATTTATCTTCATACCACTAGCTAATTCTTTTCTTGAAATTTCTAACAGATCTTCTTTATTTAAATGTCCCAGACGATAATGCCATAACTTCAAACTTGCTGAATTATTATTTATTGCCGCATTTGCTTGCTCTTCACTGCCACAAACATAATATAAATTTCCAACTCTTTGTGCTAATAGTTTTATTTCACCATCTTTTCCAAAAACAGTTGCCCCAGTTTTAGAAAAACTGACAGTATTCCCATGATCCGTAATTCTCGCAACAGATAACAAATTAGTTCTTAATTCTTTTACCAATAACGTATCATTAAGTTTTACCGACCTGTTTGATTTTCCATCTGTAGTAAAAACACGAGCAGTTCCTTTTGCTACAATTTCAGTTTGTGCATCGCTGGCCAACAAAACATTTCCATTTGTTGACGTCATATTAATGAATGCTGCTTCATTATTACACATATGAGATGTACAGCCACTATCTAAACACCATCGACTATCACTTGATACCTGCTTCGTATGAAGAGCCTCTTCCGTTACTTGAAACGCATCTTCGACTTGAGCTTCAACTTTTGATGAATATTCTTGCTTTTCATCATTTGCTCTGTCTGGACAATCAGCTGCTTTGTGCCCAATTTTATTACAGATGAAACAATTATACTTAAATGGCTTGTTTAAATTACCATCGTTTCTGCGTTGCCCTCCTTGATATCCACTTCTTTGATATCCACCTCTCTGATATCCATTTCCTTGATTTTTACTACCTTGAGGTCCACTACTTTGAGACGGTTTAAAATTTTTAAAGTTTTGCTTGACCCACATAACCTCTGAATTATCCATGTCACGTTGACTTTGAGCATCATACTTTTCAATAACCTTTTCTCTAAGTATATCTGGTTTAGGCAATTCATTTTGAGACTCCATAGCACATCTGAACATTTCAAAACTTGAGGGCAATGCATTAAGAAGTAATGTTGACTGTAAATCATCATGCATTTCGACTCCCATAGCTGACAGCTTAGATATTATGTCAAAAAATTCCATCAGTTGAGTATGAAAATCACCGTTGTCTATTATCTTGTAAGATGTCACACGTTTGAGTAAACTTGCTCGTTTTACCGGTCCCGTAGATGCATATTCTGATTTTAACTTGTCCCAAATTTGTTTTGAAGTATTTAAACCTTTTACCAATCGTAATAAACTTGGATCAATAGCAATTATTAAATCTGATTTAGCTTTAGCATCTTCTTCTTCCCACCTTTCAACTTTTTGAGCCGATGCAGCATCATCTTCAACCAATGCGGGTTTTGGTTTCTTGCCATTTACATACATCCATGTACTGTTTTTTACCATTACAGCTTCAATTTGCATAGCCCACGTATCATAATTTCCTTTTGTAAGAGGCTTAATTGTACTTGACGATAACGACATTTTTTTTTTTACTTTTTACTCTTATTAACAGCGATCTGGGCCCATAACCTGATAAATATTAAACCTTGTTTTCGTTTTAATATTATTTATTTTAGAGTAAGAATTACAAAAATATGTCGTGCTCTTAACTTTTCTTAATAACAACTGAAACTGACAATTGTGTCTCTATGACAACATAAATAAAAACAAATAATACAGATGGTGCCAAAGTGCTAAATTTTAATTAGTCACTTAACACTATTTATTTACTAAGCACAATACCTCCAACAAAGTTGCAGAAGTAGTTCGTCATAAAATATAGGCTATTTCGCATTTTTTTTAAATTACTGTATTTAAAGTTATTTTTAAACATAAATGAAATTATTTTATCAATAGATGTATACTATAAGAATACTTGCTACGTTTAAGAAGCGTGGTCTGGAATGTGTGAAGATCATATTCTACGTATTACATTGTCATTTAGTATGGTATTAACTGTTGTACGAATTACTCTCAGGAATCAGCGATTTTTACGTCTTTTGTGAATAAAAATTACTCACAAAAATACAAGGAGGTCTCATTCTAAGAAACAGTCGAGGCGACCAGAAGGCATTTGCTTGAGATCTTAATTGATTAACTTCGTGGACATTAACTACTAGTGACCACGGGTAGTTTCAAAGACAATAATTTGTGACATATTTCACATAAATAAAAAAATATGTTTAGATCTTTCGCGAGTAATTATTTGATTTAGTTGCCTTAATCTCTTAGTATGCATTGATAAATTTTAAAAGTATTTAATGTGATCTAGTACATTTTCAAATATATTGTTAGTCACTTTCATTAGTAAAGAGTCTAGACGAATGTTGGAACCATAACACATGTTATGCATCATAAGACAAACTAGTTTAAAAGTACATTCATCTATGTCTCCCTAGAACTGGAAAGGTCAAATTAGGTTAATTTCCCCGCTCTTGATATTGGTACTTTGAAGCGTGAGTGCACTTGCCCTAGATAGAATGGCGGTGATTGAATTCTCCTGTTTCAGAGTCTTAGGTAGCCGAAAGTACTAATATTTTCTGTGTTTGATGGATGAAAGTGGCAATTCATTGTCTAACTATGCTTTTATACGATTTAAGTATGAAAGTACTTTGACTTCGTCATTGATCCTTCCGGTTAGAGTCAAAGAAAATCCAGAAATCAAATAATAATATAATGGTCTTATTTATCCTCTTCAACCAAGTTTTTCTTTCCTTTTATCGTTGATTTTATAAGCACATAGTTAGATATATCATCCAGTGTTAAATATATCTCAAATTATTAGCCGTTTTTGTGGTCCATTGTGGAGCGGTAATGTCACAGTATACAAAATACTGTGTTTCATACTGTATTAGTGTAGTCACGTGTAAATTTAAAGTAGATTTAACCAGCTGAAGTGCAGACCTCACAAACCAACCAAATTACTGGCACAAAAATCATTTTACATGATTTAATAATTTGTAAGCTATAATATAATCAACGCTTTTATATATTTGTAAACACATTATTTGAATGCATACGTTCATATATGTTCAAATACGTAATTACCACAAACGTAATGTCAAATATCACAAACCGAGGATGTTCAGCCTGTGAAACACAAAGTGTTTAATGTTATATTTCACATGTTCAGAAGACAGTATGATAAGGCTCCATATAACTCAGTTTCTATATGCTGATCACTATAATATTTCTTTGCGTTTTTTTTCAATTATTATTGCTATACTACTTCTAGATAATGAAAAAATTTTAGTGGTAGTCAACAGATAATTTATAGGATTCCATTATTAAATTGTAATTAAATAATTGTCGCATTACATTATGCATATTCAAAGGCCAGTTTATTGGCATTATATTGACTTATTCGGATCGGGACAGTCAACTCGAGTTGATTGAAATAATCGGGCCTGGAAAGTTGTTTGACATGTTCGGACCTGGATAGTCAACTCGAGTTGTTTGACATGCTCGGACCTGGACAGTCAACTCGAGTTGTTTGACATGTTTGGGCCTGGACAGTCAACTCGAGTTGTTTGACATGTTTTGGCCTGGACAGTCAACTCGAGTTGGTTGAAATGTTCGGACCTGGAGAGTCAACTCGAGTTGTTTGACATGTTTGGGCCTGGACAGTCTACTCGAGTTGATTGAAATGTTGGACCTGGAGAGTCAACTCGAGTTGTTTGACATGTTTGGGCCTGGACAGTCAACTCGAGTTGTTTGACATGTTTGGGCCTGGACAGTCTACTCGAGTTGGTTGAAATGTTTGGACCTGGAGAATCAACTCGAGTTGTTTGACATGTTTGGGCCTGGACAGTTTACTTGAGTTGGTTGAAATATTTGGACCTGGAGAGTCAACTCGAGTTGTTTGACATGTTTGGGCCTGGACAGTCAACTCGAGTTGTTTGACATGTTTGGGCCTGGACAGTCAACTCGAGTTGTTTGACATGTTTGGGCCTGGACAGTCTACTCGAGTTGGTTGAAATGTTTGGACCTGGAAAGTCAACTCGAGTTAGATGAATTGTTAAATAAGGACAGTTATTTTCTTAATAACCTCCTTTCATCAATACTTAAATCGGAATATTACAAATCCAAACTCTTTACATTGTTTTCCTTTTAAAGAAATTGATAGCAATATAAGTTGCAATGCCTTTTGGAACTCGCTTCAGCAATTTAATTAGCTACAAGAACATTAGCTTGTACATTTATAAAGGAGTATTCTCTAAATGATCAAGTTATGTAGTGAAATCGTGTTTTTAATATAGTTTTATTTTATTCAATATATTGCGATGATGATAATGACTTTTACAAGTAACAGTTAAACGCGTAATTCTCCAGTTAAATCGTAACTCATGTTACTATAATAACAACATATTATAGCTGAGCACTATGCAACAGTACACTTTGTGAATAAAAGTGTGAAAACTAAATAAATCATTAATAAATAATACTTGCCCAATTATAATAATGGTCATTTATATGTTTATTATCTTCAAAATCTACACATTGTTAAAGAAATTTCATATTTATTTGACAGATTTATTACAAACGAAAGTAAATGAAAACTATAAACGTTCGAAATAACACCACAATCTATAGTAAATAATTGTAAACAATTAATATTAAATGATAATAAATCGAAAATTCAATTGTATCCAAACTTAAAAAATATTTTAAACCCCTTATTAATTAAAAATACTGAGATTAGAATTATGGCCATAATAATGTAAAAAACAACAATAATGTTTATAAATTATAGTGCAGAGTAAAATGTTTATGGCTATGTGCATTCCATGATTACTAGTTGCATAGTTATCACTGTCAATAGTATTTTATCACCCACTCACTGGCAGTTCATGCAAGAGCTTTCGTTAAACAATGACCACCGATAAAACAATGGCAGTCCAATGCTGTAGATAACAGTTATCAGCTAGACGGCAGCCAACCGTATCAATGGAAGCTGTTACCAACAAAATGCCTCATGAAAGGTCTATTCAAGAACAGCAAAGTAGCCAGTTATATCTAGATTTGTTCAATAATAAATTTATTTAACAAAATAATTTTAAAATACAGTAAAATTTTTACTGCAGTTTTATATTTCTTCCCAAAAGCATTTAAGTTGACACCCGGAAATCCTGAATTTAGAAAAATGTGAGACATTTACAATTAAAGTATGGTTTCATAAGGTATTCAGTTTCTGTCATAATAAAATTTAACCCATCATAACTTTAGTTGCCATACTACAAAATAGGGGGGGGGGTAACAGATAATTTATATTATGAATGTTTAAAACAATTTCCAATATCAGAGTGATGAAAGAATATTATTAATAACAAACATATAAACACATTGAGACATTTTGGTTGCATTCGTATTCTGTAGATTATAAATACAGTATATATTATAGACGTATACGGGAATATACACGAGCACGCGCACACAATATCTTTTAGTATACTGCTAAAAAGTAATTTTAATAATGTTATTACCTATCTTGTAGGTTCCTCGTCCCCATTCTCGTTCCTATTGACACTCTTGGTCCTTTCCATTCAATTCCTTTATCTTCCGTTCTGTTCCTTTCTATTCCTTTCCGCACGTTCTGTTCGGTTCTACTTTGTTCCAATTCGTTATGTCCCGTTAAGTTCCATTCCGTTATGTTATATCCTGTAATGTGTTGAAATAGGAACGAAATCCATGTTCTCAAGGGTTTTTCAAGGTTTTTAAAGACGATGTGATTTTTCACACAAAAAATACTACTTCTGTATTCTGGAACTGATACATTATGTAACTATAGATGTCATTCTTAATCTATCATTATTAAATTTAGTCATTGATTGTCTTATTCATTTTTTGAGTCTGCTGAGCAATAATTAGTATATATTCGATACAACAGGCCAAGTAAAACGTTGTCAACAGATGTCTCAGATAAAACTATCTATATCTTACATATAAGGACTCCATAAATACATATTTTAATGGGCTTCCATAAAGAATAGTTAGTAAATGACACGCTTCATGTTTTTTTTTCTTTTTTTTATGTTTTAAGGGTACGTCATATAATTCAAAGAATATTTCTGAAAATCTTAAATCGATTAGTACTGATTTTACTTGATTTTTATTTAAGTGATCACAACAAACGTTGAACGAAATCTTTGACTATAATAGATAGTTAATCAATAGTTGAAATGTTATAATCAGAGAATACAATACTGTTAAAAACAACATCAGTCATTACAGTTTGAATAACTCAGTTAGAGGACTTACTAACACGTACAACTTGTCCTTTGTAAGGGCGCGTTTATGTATTCCAATAAGGTAGGTCTCGCAAAACTTACTCCTTGGTCCGTCAGCTCAAACTAAGATATAACTTGTGATAGACTCTCGAGGGATTAACATTAGTATAATAGAAAAGGATTATAGAAATGTTGGGATGAGTTAATGCAAGATTGGGTTTGGTTAAAGAAATATATAGCTGTTATTTAAACACAGGCTTCTTCAGTTTATAATATTATTATCTTCTTTTTTAACCACTTATGGCTCTAAATTTCACTACATTTAAGTAGTTCAATGACATTATAGCTAAAAAGAAGCTCTTCATCACCGACAAACCATCCAAGGGCTCTGCCTTGTTACTTTCTTTTATCTCCCCCTTTAAAACGTATAGTATAAATAAAACTTACTCTATAAAGTTGTACACTGTAAATTGTATTTATACTCACTAGTACGTCTTTACGCCTAGTTTCTGACACGAAGTTTCTTTTCAAATTAAGAAATTTGGTTTTGTATTTCAAAAATTGTAATAAATACGTTTTTGTAACATTATTTTTAATTTGTAAAATATATATATACATATATATTGATTAATGTTTGTAGTTGTAACTATGCCAACATATTATTTGCAACGTTTATGAGGTAACTACCTTAAATGCTGATAATAATTATAAATTTCTATAACTAATCTTAAGCGAAGGGAATTTTAAGTAAAGCAACAGACGCTCTGCAGCTAAAAGTTGATGACTATCTACAGCTAATAGCTCTGAAATAACTGTTACTGTCTAAGGCTGAACACCACCAAAGTAGTTATTAACTATCCATGTTTAGCCCCTGAGCTGTTTGAACAAATGTAAGAACTTACTTGGAATATTCCGTCTTACAGCTCAAAATAACAGTATGTAACCTCAGTACATGTTTCGACGTAAGGACGTCATCATCAGCTGGAAAAAATGTGAAGTAGTCACTGGATTAACAACATAGCCATGAAAATTAAATCAATATACAAAAACACCGAAACACACAATTAAAAGACAAATAACATAAACTCTATAGGGTCTATGTATATATAGGCCTGACAAACCTCAAGACGCACGCACTGGCAGTAGTGGACAGATTCAAATTTTTTTATTAATTTAATTTTCATGCCTATGTCGTTAATCCAGTGACTACTTCGCATTTTGTCTAGCTGATTATAACGTCCCTACGTCGAAACATACAGTTATTTTGAGCTGTAAGACGGAATATTCCAAGTAATTGATATAATCTTACACAAAGCAGTGTTTTACTCTAGCTACAGGATTACTCAATTAGTACTTGCCACCATTACTGGCATTCATTCTAGAGAGATGCACGTACTCTAATCACTCTAGCTACAGGATTACTCAATAAGTACTTGCCACCATTACTGGCACTCATTGTAGATAGATGCACGTACTCTAGTCACTCTAGTTACAGGACTACTCAATAAGTACTTGCCGCCATTACTGGCATTCATTGTAGATAGATGCACGTACTCTTGTCACTCTAGTTACAGGACTACTCAATAAGTACTTGCCACCATTACTGGCACTCATTGTAGATAGATGCACGTACTCTTGTCACTCTAGTTACAGGACTACTCAATAAGTACTTGCCACCATTACTGGCACTCATTGTAGATAGATGCACGTACTCTTGTCACTCTAGTTACAGGACTACTCAATAAGTACTTGCCGCCATTGCTGGCACTCATTGTAGATAGATGCACGTACTCTTGTCACTCTAGTTACAGGACTACTCAATAGGTACTTGCCGCCATTGCTGGCACTCATTGTAGATAGATGCACGTACTCTTGTCACTCTAGTTACAGGATTACTCAATAAGTACTTGCCACCATTACTGGCACTCATTGTAGATAGATGCACGTACTCTTGTCACTCTAGTTACAGGACTACTCAATAAGTACTTGCCACCATTACTGGCACTCATTGTAGATAGATGCACGTACTCTTGTCACTCTAGTTACAGGACTACTCAATAAGTACTTGCCACCATTACTGGCATTCATTGTAGATAGATGCACGTACTCTTGTCACTCTAGTTACAGGACTACTCAATAAGTACTTGCCACCATTACTGGCACTCATTGTAGATAGATGCACGTACTCTTGTCACTCTAGTTACAGGACTACTCAATAGGTACATGGCGCCATTGCTGGCATTCATTCTAGAGAGATGCACGTACTCTAATCACTCTAGTTACAGGATTACTCAATAAGTACTTGCCACCATTACTGGCACTCATTGTAGATAGATGCACGTACTCTTGTCACTCTAGTTACAGGACTACTCAATAGGTACATGGCGCCATTGCTGGCATTCATTCTAGAGAGATGCACGTACTCTAATCACTCTAGTTACAGGATTACTCAATAAGTACTTGCCACCATTACTGGCACTCATTGTAGATAGATGCACGTACTCTTGTCACTCTAGTTACAGGACTACTCAATAAGTACTTGCCGCCATTGCTGGCACTCATTGTAGATAGATGCACGTACTCTTGTCACTCTAGTTACAGGACTACTCAATAAGTACTTGCCGCCATTGCTGACACTCATTGTAGATAGATGCACGTACTCTTGTCACTCTAGTTACAGGACTACTCAATAAGTACTTGCCACCATTACTGGCACTCATTGTAGATAGATGCACGTACTCTTGTCACTCTAGTTACAGGACTACTCAATAAGTACTTGCCACCATTACTGGCACTCATTGTAGATAGATGCACGTACTCTAATCACTCTAGCTACAGGATTACTCAGTAAGTACTTGCCACCATTACTGGCACTCATTGTAGATAGATGCACGTACTCTTGTCACTCTAGTTACAGGACTACTCAATAGGTACATGGCGCCATTGCTGGCATTCATTCTAGAGAGATGCACGTACTCTAATCACTCTAGTTACAGGATTACTCAATAAGTACTTGCCACCATTACTGGCACTCATTGTAGATAGATGCACGTACTCTTGTCACTCTAGTTACAGGACTACTCAATAGGTACATGGCGCCATTGCTGGCATTCATTCTAGAGAGATGCACGTACTCTAATCACTCTAGTTACAGGATTACTCAATAAGTACTAGCCACCATTACTGGCACTCATTGTAGATAGATGCACGTACTCTTGTCACTCTAGTTACAGGACTACTCAATAGGTACATGGCGCCATTGCTGGCATTCATTCTAGAGAGATGCACGTACTCTAATCACTCTAGTTACAGGATTACTCAATAAGTACTTGCCACCGTTACTGGCACTCATTGTAGATAGATGCACGTACTCTAATCACTCTAGCTACAGGATTACTCAATAAGTACTTGCCACCATTACTGGCACTCATTGTAGATAGATGCACGTACTCTTGTCACTCTAGTTACAGGACTACTCAATAGGTACATGGCGCCATTGCTGGCATTCATTCTAGAGAGATGCACGTACTCTAATCACTCTAGTTACAGGATTACTCAATAAGTACTTGCCACCATTACTGGCACTCATTGTAGATAGATGCACGTACTCTTGTCACTCTAGTTACAGGACTACTCAATAGGTACATGGCGCCATTGCTGGCATTCATTCTAGAGAGATGCACGTACTCTAATCACTCTAGTTACAGGATTACTCAATAAGTACTTGCCACCATTACTGGCACTCATTGTAGATAGATGCACGTACTCTTGTCACTCTAGTTACAGGACTACTCAATAGGTACATGGCGCCATTACTGGCATTCATTCTAGAGAGATGCACGTACTCTAATCACTCTAGTTACAGGATTACTCAATAAGTACTTGCCACCATTACTGGCACTCATTCTAGATAGATGCACGTACTCTTGTCACTCTAGTTACAGGACTACTCAATAGCTACATGGCGCCATTGCTGGCATTTATTCTAGATAGATGCACGTACTCTTGTCACTCTAGTTACAGGACTACTCAATAGCTACATGGCGCCATTGCTGGCATTTATTCTAGATAGATGCACGTACTCTTGTCACTCTAGTTACAGGACTACTCAATAGGTACATGGCGCCATTGCTGGCATTCATTGTAGAGAGATGCACGTACTCTTGTCACTCTAGTTACAGGATTACTCAATAGGTACTTGGCGCCACTTCTAGCACTCATTGTAGAGATATTCACGTACTCTAATCATTCTAGTTACAGGATTACTCAATAAGTAGGCCTACTTGGCGTCATTGCTGGCACTCATTGTAGAGAGATTCACGTACTCTAATCACTCTAGTTACAGGATTATTTAATAAGTACTTGGCGTCATTGCTGGCACTCATTGTAGAGAGATGCACGTACTCTAATCACTCTAGTTACAGGATTACTCAAAAAAGTAACCAACACTTCTTTTGTAAAAAAAATCCTGTCATTTTGTTATAAAAATTAAATAAACTTACAAATTGTAGTTTATTTAATATACATATATCATAATATAGGTTTTCAATGTTAAGCTTTTCTATGTGTTTTATTACTGTCCATGTTTTTCTTGTCATATATGTCTAAGCAGTAAGTATCTTAGACCGTAAGTGTATTTATTACAGAGTATTAGTTAATATAAAGAATACTATATGGATACTGTTTTAAGTTTCGTATATCACATACAAATTAATTTTAGTAAACATATTTTCTAAGAATGTTTTGGGCCTAGAAATGCAAGATGGTAAAATGACCTGTCATGTTCAGACTCCCTTTTCGGCTTCTCGTTTGAATTTAAAATGGGCCCTTTGACCTCCGACGAGCCATAAATAACAATCATTGTGCGATCCTTTTGTTGAGAACTCGTATATTTTTCATTTATGCGCTACAGCTGGTTTTATTGTAACATTGTTGTAAGTAGTAGATTTGTTGAGTGGATAAACATAGTGAGGGAATAATTGAACGGTTAAAGAAGCTATATGACACGTGTAACAGCTAAGCAAGAGTAGAAGAAAAGTAATTAAAAAATATAGATAGAAGCGTTATTCAAGTTCGGATACTTTCCTCGTTTTTATTCAATGACATAATAGATTAAAGCTATTTCCAAGGTGTATGGAAAAAGGATCAGAGGGTCTTAATATAGTAATGTATGAACGTGATGTAATGATGTAGGAACATAAAGAAGAAGTTTTAGAACAAAACTCGTATGAATGGGAAAAATAAGTATGGTTAGAGACGAACATACAAAAATGTAAGGTAACAAAGGAAGAGACAAATTTGTGTCAGTTAACGGGAGTTTCCCATGGTAGATGGAAAGGTAGGTAAGAAATAAAATAACAAAGTAAGGGTACGATGAGAAAAGATATAGGAAATAGAATATGGAAAGGTTTTTTTTTTAATCTGGTAAAGAAAATATTGTAGAAT
This sequence comes from Stictocephala bisonia, assembly GCA_035578905.1. Taxonomy (NCBI): domain Eukaryota; kingdom Metazoa; phylum Arthropoda; class Insecta; order Hemiptera; family Membracidae; genus Stictocephala; species Stictocephala bisonia. The sequence continues at coordinate 105,679 of JAQJVL010001406.1, read as the reverse complement.
TTCGAAAATGAAACTAAGTTATTGATGTATTTATAACTAATCTTATTGTAAAGAACGGAAATGTGGACATGAACAAAGGTGATTTAAGCAGCCAACAGCAAAATAAATTAGAGTTTTAAGGGGAATAAAGAAGATTAGCAAAACTGATAGAATAAGGAATCAAATAACAAGAGAAAGGTTGACACTGAAAATGCAACAAGAGATAGTAAAAATAAGAAGAATTCAGTAGATAGAGCACGTGTTGAAGATAGGAAATAATACTCTTATAATACCAAAAATAGCAATGGAGGAAAGGAAGAAGACCAAGAGGAAGGTGGTGTGGAGAGACGACGGTTGCAGAACAGACAAGGAAGTAACGCTCTGTCGGACGACTTATGAAGACGGAAACGTCAACAGATAATTACGATAAATGCAGAACAGACAAGTAAGGAAGTAACGCTCTGTCGGACGACTTATGAACACGGAAACGTCAACAGATAATTACGATAAATGCAGAACAGACAAGTAAGGAAGTAACGCTCTGTCGGACGACTTATGAAGACGGAAACGTCAACAGATAATTACGATAAATGCAGAACAGACAAGTAAGGAAGTAACGCTCTGTCGGATGACTTATGAACACGGAAACGTCAACAGATAATTACGATAAATGCAGAAGAGACAAGTAAGGAAGTAACGCTCTGTCGGACGACTTATGAAGACGGAAACGTCAACAGATAATTACGATGAATGCAGAACAAACAAGTAAGGAAGTAACGCTCTGTCGGACGACTTATGAACACGGAAACGTCAACAGATAATTACTATGAATGCAGAATAGACAAGTAAGGAAGTAACTCTCTGACGGACGACTTATGAAGACGGAAACGTCAACAGATAATTATGATGAATGCAGAACAAACAAGTAAGGAAGTAACGCTCTATCGGACGACTTATGAAGACGGAAACGTCAACAGATAATTATGATGAATGCAGAACAAATAAGTAAGGAATTAACGCTCTGTCGGACGACTTATGAGCACGGAAATGTCAACGGATAATTACGATGATGAAACATAACATAATAATTTATTCATATACTTCAAGTGCAGGAACAGCGTCAATGTACAAAAACTACAAATAATATTTGTTGTTATGACAGTGACATAAAGATTGTATAGTGTATTATGTCTGAGACTTCTTGGTAAAACCCTTCAAGTGTATGTATTACTCGTCCTTTAAGCTATTTATGAAAAGCTGTCTTAAGTTGCTTTCCCCTCTTTGTTCGTATTCCTGTTGGTTAGCAGTTGATCCGTTTTTATGCCATGTAGGTTAGTTTATTCTCATATTGCGTTAAAATAGTAGGCATGTTGGGGAGGGAGATAAAATAATATAAATTGAATAACGATCATGTATGTAGTAGTTTAGTGGAAAAGTCGTGTTTGTGATCAAAATGAGCTTGCGAACTGGGTGAACCAGTATGGTGTTATTAATGTGAAATGTTTGTGATCAAACTGAGCGTGTAAACTGGATGAATCACTACACTGTTATTAATGTGAAATGTTTGTGATCATAGTGAGCGTGTTGACTGGATGAATCACTATTGTGTTATTAATGTGAAATGTTTGCGATCAAAGTGAGCGTGTTAACCGGGTGAATCACTATAGTGTTATTAATGTGAAATGTTTGCGATCAAAGTGAGCGTGTTAACTGGATGAATCACTATAGTGTTATTAATGTGAAACGTTTGGGATTAGAGTGAGCGTGTGAATTGGGTGAAACACTATAGTGTTATTAATGTGAAATGTTTGTCTTTTGAGGTGTGACAATCAAATACTCAAACTTTGAAAAGTGTGTGAAAATCATCCACTTATTTTAAAGACGTCTTTACCAACGACAAATTTACTAGCCATTTTTTTTTTTAATCATAAATATCAAGTTGGAAGTATTATTTAGGCCCCTGAAATAATTATTACATTTTTACTCTATCTTGTGCTTACTACTGAAATAATAAAATTTAATTCTACTTCAATATAAACTGTAAAAAAAGCTCAGCTGCAAAAGTTTTCTGATTTTAAAGGTGAAAGCCAGGGTAACAACATACGATAGGTTTCACGGCAAGGATGTGACGTCAGACGGGGAATCAGCTGGTTTGATTATTTAATTAACTACTTCTGCTGGTAACTAAACCTAACAATCACATGGACGTTTTGAGCTAAATAGTAAGCAAGATATCCACCACTAAGCACCTTCAACTGAAAACACGGTAGTTAAAGTTAATACTATGTAGTTTTGTGTATATGTGTTGTTTGTTGTTCCGCTGTGAAAGACGAGACGCAAGCGGGAACTGAGATAAGGCTCGTATCAGATTCTTTGGTGTACTTATGTCAAGATATGCAACATTTACATTATTCTATGAAATATAAGAAGAAAATCTCTTATTTATGTCCATGATTGTACTGAAATACGATAATAAAATGTATAGTTTTTTAATTGGCACAATACGTGTTGGTACATATACAGTACAAGTGAACGTCACACAATACAAATATATTACAATATAAGGACAAAATGCACAAATATACTACAATGTAAGTACAATATGCACAAATATTATGGTGACCGATTTCGGTGAACCACGTTCACCTTCCAAACCAGAGAGATTCACAAAAGAATCAATCTTTTTCACACAAAAATCAAAAGAAGAACAATCAATCAGAATGATTATTTTGTCAATCTCTCTGGTCTGACGAAGGCGAGAGTGGTTCGCCGAAATTGACCACCATGTATTTGTGCATTTTGTACTTATATTGTAAATGTGTGTGCATTTTGTGCTTGTATTTTGATATATTTGTGCATTTTGTGCTTATATGTATTGTACTATATTTGGGTTGTGTGACGTTCACTTGTAATGAATATAATGTAGTCATGACATTAGTTTGAGGCCCTGAAGTATAGTTAGTAGCAAGCACACATTCTACAAGCAACCTAAGTGGGCGATAAATAATGTGTATCATCAGGATTCCAGGGTATGGACACAGCACTGTTCATTATAGTTTCTCTTGTCTATCTATATTGAACTAAAACTAGTATTGCTAATGAATGTTATGTTACTATAACAATCTCTTTGTAGATGTAGTCCATTATCACTTACATACTGGGGGCTGAAGGATTTGTAGGACTTTTCAGTTCCTTTCTAGCGTTCTAATTTTGAAAGTAAATGCCAATTTATATTGTGATAAATTCGTATTGAGTGAGGTTCACCTGTTTTTATTCCTAGCAACAAACAATTAGACAAAGAAACAATTAATTATTTTTAAATGTTAATCGTTTCGGTAATTATGCACTTTCTTGCCACCAAACAAATTTGGAACATTTTGCTTGAAATGGGTCTAGAATTGGCTGTATTTTCACGAGATATGCTTTTTATTCCGCGGAAATAACGTTTTTTACCGAAAAATTCGAAAAAACCAATGTCACAACTTTTAGTATTTTTGTCATATTTCCGTTAATTTAAATGGTATTTTAATCATCTTTTATTTTATTTTGATGTGTTTTTTTGCGCTGAATACAAATTTGAAAACTATTTTCATCTATTAAAAGTATTTATCGAGAAATAACAGAAAAGTATTGTCGCGGCGAATTGCGATTAGCGGCCATTACGCGATCATTATATACAACAATTATTAATCACAAAAACCGAATTCTCATATATTCCCGCCGGAGTGACAGCCGACAGGCCGTCATGGAGGCCAAACGCCCAAATTTAACGCAAATTACGAATTTTTGTTGAGAAAATAGACAATTAGGATAAGTTAGGTTATGTTTGGTTATGTCAACAAAAATGCATTTTTCGAGCTGAAAAAATAATTTTACTACAAAACCAGTTATATATTTGTGTTCAGCATAAAAAAACACGAGAAATGAAAAAAAATTTGTCGAAAAATAACGTTTTTTAAAAAAGTTGGTTTTTCATTATTAGATAAAAATCTAGTTTTTCGATTTTTCGGTAAAAAACGAGTTTTCCGCGGATGAAATCAAACTCCTCAAGAGATATAAACTCATTTTTCACCACTTTATTAACATGAAATTGTATTTTCAGAGGTGGCAAGAAAGTGCATAATTACCATCGTTTCCAAATTAAAAAAATTGTAGTTTTTTTTATAAAAAATGTGGCGAAGACCGTGAAATTGCCTGTAGGGTATTTAACGTAACGAGTGCAGCACATTTTAACGATGTTTATATTCTATTTACTCTAACTGGCTGGAGGGACGGTATGTGTTCAACACGTGTTCCAGATAGTTATTGTCATGCACTGCCACAGGTTAGGATTATTCATACGATACTCGTTTGTTTAGGCAAAAATATAGATTAAACCACTTAGAGAGCCATAATTATCTAATTTATATTAACAGCTGTTTGATAAATAAATTTCTGTTGATTGTACAGTAGACAATATTATTTTCATGTTATTTTGTTGATGAAACTCGAACATACCAGTCGTAATCCAGAAGAAAGATTAAATAGTGCCAAAAATACTTAATTTACATGTAAAAAACTGAACTTTATATCAAATTTAAAGGGGAAAGTATTTAAAACGCTAAAAAAAATTTTTCCACCCGTACAATAATATGATTTATTTATTTTCAATTAATCTGTTAAATTAACTGTAAATGTCGTTTGTTTTCCTTCATTTGTCTGTAATGATGGATTTTGTGATCTTTATTTATTGAGTATATTTACATAGTTGAAGTTACTGTTTCAAGTTGTGTTGTTACTGCTATATTTATATAATTTAATTTAGTTGATCTCTTAAATAGCATTTATGCGGAAGATATTATTTTAAGATACAATGTAAATTTATCTTAACTGAATCATTCTTCATATTTTATAGTTATGAATAATTTTATATATGTAATAAATTAGTGAAGATTTGTTTCAATATCCCTATTTATATAAGTTTTATTAATAAACTGACCAAAAGTTTGCGTTCACAATGGACAACTAAGGTGGTCATCCACAAGCCAACGTTCAAGAAACCACACCAATCCGGAAATAGACCTTTACGTGGATTTCCTCTTTATAAGAGCTTCGGAAACGGACTAAATGGTTGATATCCGATACTTTTAAAAGAGAAATGTCATACGTAAAGGTAAAACTTTCAGTTCAGATATTTTTCGTTTCTTGTTATTTGTGGAAAATACTGTTCATATGACCGTCTTTTTATCTAGTGTTACTGAACCGACCTGTCAGTTGTAGTACCCAAGAACTTGTAATATACTGCAACTTTCTAAATAAATATATGAATTTTTTTTTAATCCAAGATTTTTCATTTTTTCCCTCAAATTGACATGTCCCTGCTTCATCAGTAAAATGAGTGTTTTGCGAGGCCTTCTTCAATAACCTATCGTAGTTACATAGACTGAGGACACGGAGAACAACTATGGTGCCACGGGTCCTCCCCATTACCTTAACGAGTATTAGTAGCCCTACATATATTCAGATACCTGTGATAAACACATCGTCAAAATGTCGTTTGGAGTTCACTGTAGTAACAGTCACCACAGAGAATAAAGAAACAGAGGTCGTATCCATTAGTACGCTAAATGGGTATCGAGTAGTTGGTTCTCCAGGTCACCGAGTGTATGGTCCCTCCCCATATTCCAGGATAAACGTAGTGATTTTCACTACAAATTTATGAAGATGTTATGAGTTGTAACTAACTGCCACTGAGGCGTTCGCTGCGGCCATAAGGAAGCAACCTCTATTTCTTTATTCCCTGTGGAGCCACGAATAAACATATTTTTCATGGTGTTTCTGTGTCTTCCCGTCCTTCAAAAACTTTCGAAAAATTTTTTAACCTACAAAATTCGTCATAATTTCCAAGAAAATTCTAAAAATGTATCATAGTATATGAATCTATTTAAATATTCTTTAAGTAAACAACCGGTGTTTGAATTGACGCTCATAGAAAAATCCCTGATGGTAAAATTCCATTTTGTATTGCTACCATTTAGAATACTAAATGAAACGCCAATAGGAAGGACTACCATAAAACTTAATAAAATTATTTCAAATTAACAAAATATATCGTTTTCATTTAAACACCAGCACCTGAGAGGTAAAAATTCTAAAAATTTACAAAGTATGAGGAATTTCACCCTTTTTTATTTAGCGTGACATTTTGGAGTTTAAATAAAGCTTTGAATGATTGAGATGAATGTGTGATGAGCACTGAACAGTAATAAGCCGCTAACAATAATGAATATTCTAAGCACACTAGAAAAGCACAGGTGGAATTACAAGAATTACTCGGAAGGAATGGTTCCAGTGTACTTACTAACTGCATACCCAGGTTACATGTTCGATTGTCACTATCCCGTTGCCATTTAGAGAAGTCATTAATCAGAACCGAAATATAAAATAAATGTTGCCTCTAATTGTTTACGCTGTGCACATAATGAATGATATTATGGTGAACGAATAATAAGTTTAATAAATGGTTCCAAACTTACTGGCACAACCTTCCCCATATTAAATACTAAAAAATCAAAAATTTGTAAATTACCAGTTTCATTCCCAAATATGTTTTTTGCCATATCTCAAAAACTAGTCAAATTAAAGACATGCGGTTTTTACTAAAGTATTTTTAATTGTAATTCACATATTTCCTGGAAATTTAATCAAACTTGTTATAGCCGTTTTTGAAAAAATTCCTTTGTTGTATGTTTTTTTCCAAAAACCACCAATAATAAATATCCAAAGTTTATTTAAAAAAAAAAACACTTTTTGGGTTCATTCAGGGGACCCTGAAATGGATTTTTATACCAACTTTTAAAAGAATTTTTTTGGACGATCACAATACTTATTCTATGCTAACGCATGGGAGAAAGTAAAATGCACTCTTCGCGGTACAGAACGCCTTCAAAACTGATGACGCTGTTCTCCTACCAGACAGTCACGCATTATGCAGAGACAATATAAGAAGGCACCTCAATAATAGTCTGCAAGTATGTGGTCTAAAAACTGAGTGACCATTATCTGGTAAAATACAAAAAAGAGATTTTTATTTGTATTAATTCACAATTCCTTATTTTGAAAATTAGTAATTGTGAACCATTGTTACTTTGAAAAAGAAGGAAGGTCGATTGTTTTGTTATGTTGGTTGCAGCACATACAACTTCCTAATATGTTTGACTTAATGATGTTTAAACTGTTTTTCTTGTGTAAATAGAAGGTTTAGCTATCTTATTTGTTTAGTTTTTCTCACAAATTTAAAACAGTAAAAAAAATATCTTTTTTATATTTATTCTGTTGCCAGAAAGCTAGTTGAAAACAGTTAAAATACAACAAATGGATGATTCTAAGATGAAACTTATTTTAGAGTTTAATGGCAAAAATACTATTTTGTTACAATTCTTTATAAAGTTATAGTACAGGGCGTTTAACGGTACCCTATTTACAAGTACAGATAATGGAGGTTTAAAATCAATACAGGTTGGCAACCCTGGTTCTTCTTCTTTCCTGGTTATCAGCTAATTTACATTGTTGCATTGTTGTTCACTTTATTTGGATTTCATACAATTTCATTAAATTGAGGTTAGAGAGATGGTTTTGAATAAACATTGAAAAAGGTGTCCAGAAATTTACTAAAGAGGGCAGAACGTTGTATACATGGTAATGATGGTTTATTAGAACACCAAACCTAAATACAAAATGTCACTAAAATCATGTAAATAGTAGTAATAAATGTTAATAATAATAAAATATGTTAAAGAAAATATATGTTTTATTTATTATTTTTATTTCAAAACGTGTTGTGTTTTAAAAGAAACACACTATTTTTCGCTTAGTAATCATTTGATGTATTTTAATTGCATAATAATTTGCCTAAATACTTCTATGAGTGACTTGTGATTAATCAAAGTGTTCAAACAGGACGCACACAACAGTTTATAAACTCATTTTTCGTTTTTTTCCTTAATGAAAGATTGTTACGCTTCTGAGGATAACTTTGCAGCTGATGTTATGAAGAAGAAACCACGCCTTAAAGTTTAATGGGTTTTCTGCTTTGTTAAAACTCCAAGTTTAAAGAGATAAGACTACCTTTCTTAGGTCTTACTTATTTTCATAATATTGTCAAAATACATAAATATCCTTAATATAGAATATTTTTTAAGTGTTCAATCCAAATCTGTTTCATCCCAAAATAATGATACAATATACATTTAATAACTATACATATACAACTGGGTAACCATGTGAAGTATACAAATCTACCCTTATTAACAGAATGTTATCACTAATAAATTGTTATTCTGATAAATTTAAAAGTAGTACTTACTAGTAACTATACTTAGATTGTATTTTAGTGATAACAAAATATAGAGTTAACTATGGGTATATAGTAATTGAGTATTGTCCAAAAAAATTCTAAAACCTAATACACTTTGAAAATAACATTAAATAATTCACATTAAGCTATATATCTACTTGTTACGAAGGATGTAGCTCGTTGGAAAGTTACGTAATACTCGTGTTCAAACCTAATAGACCTCAACACTTTGAAAATAACAATCAATAATTCACATTAAACTATATATCCACTTGTTACGAAGGATGTAGCTCGTTGGAAAGTTACGTAATACTCGTGTTCAAACCTAATAGACCTCAACACTTTGAAAATAACAATCAATAATTCACATTAAACTATATATCCACTTGTTACGAAGGATGTAGCTCGTTGGAAAGTTACGTAATACTCGTGTTCAAACCTAATAGACCTCAACACTTCGAAAATAACAATCAATAATTCACGTTAAACTATATATCCACTTGTTACGAAGGATGTAGCTCGTTGGAAAGTGACATATTACTCGTGTTCAAACCTAATAGACCTCAACAATATGAAAATAACAATCAATAATTCACATTAAGCTATATATCGACTTGTTACGAAGGATGTAGCTCGTTGGAAAGTTACGTAATACTCGTGTTCAAACCTAATAGACCTCAACAATTTGAAAATAACAATCAATAATTCACATTAAACTATATATCCACTTGTTACGAAGGATGTAGCTCGTTGGAAAGTGGTATAATACTCGTGTTCAAACCTAATAGACCTCAACAATTTGAAAATAACAATCAATTATTAATATTAAGCTATATATCCACTTGTTACGAAACTCGTTGGAAAGTGACGCAATACTCGTGTTCAACAATTTGAAAATAACAAACAATAATTAATATTAAGCTATATATCCACTTGTTACGAACGATGTAGCTCGTTGGAAAGTGACGCAATACTCGTGTTCAAACCTAATAGACCTCAACACTTTGAAAATAACAGTAATAATTCACATTAAGCTAAACATCTTTTACCGGACAAACTAGTTTGGACTAGGATGATCTAGTTTTTCCTGACCGCCCTAGGATAAACTAGTTTGGCCTTTTTTTCCCCAGGCTAAACTAGTTGGGCCTAATAGCGTTAGGATAAACTAGTTTAGCCTGGTTGAATTGTTAGGCCAAACTAGTTTGGCCGGGTAGCGTACGGATAAACTCGTTTTGCCGGGTTCAAGGTCAGGCCGAACTCTTGTCTAGTGCACCACTGCTGCAGCCGGGGGGTGGGGGTTGCAAGTCTCGACGTGCTCGTCGCATTACATTGTTCCTACCGCTCACTCGCTCAGTCAGTCAGTCAGTATCCGGGGTGCGTGGAGTGCGAATCTGAGTGCGTCTTAGTTGTTATTTGGTTGTTCGTTGTGCTTTGCACCGTGCTTTGGAGTGTGTCGTGTGTGAATATTGAATATCGTGTGTGAGCTAAAAGAGTGGTACAAGTAACGTTTACTTAAGTAGGTGGGACTATGGAGGAAGATTCTGTTAGTGGTGGGCATAGCCAGAAAGAATGGAGAGAAAGGTTCATGACTAAAGTTTTACAAAGCGAAAACGAGAAATCAACACATTTCAACGTATTGACAAAAGATAAGTACCAACAACTTATAAATGAAGTCGAAACTGCTGCAAACACAGATAAGAAGACCCCGTTGCAGCAGAGACGCCTGAAACGATTTAGTGTAATTGACATTGGAGGGGTAAAGAAATTGGTGGCGGCCGGTGAGAGAAACGAAACTATCTCACGGTAGATGAACTGTACGATGTTATCGATGCTGCTCACGTGGCAGTTGGTCACGGTGGCCGCGATAGAATGCTAGCCGAAACGTCAAAGAAATATGCCAATATTACAAAGGAAGAAATACAGCTTTATTTGTCAATGTGCCAAGTATGTCACATGAAAAAAACCAAAAAGAAACGAGGTTTAGTCTCAAAACCAATTTTACATTCGGAAATGAATAGTAGGTGCCAAGTCGATCTTATCGATTTTCAGACTCAACCAGATAATAAATTTAAGTTTATAATGGTTTACCAAGATCACTTAACAAAATTTGTTTTGCTTCGTCCATTGCAAAGCAAAAGAGCTGAGGAAGTTGCCTACCAACTGAATGATATCTTTTTAACTTTAGGAGCCCCGTGTATTCTACAGTCTGACAATGGAAGGGAATTTGTTAATAAAGTTATTTCTGAAGTAACACAGTTGTGGCCAGAGTTGAAAATTGTGCATGGCATGGTAAACCTCGGTACAGCCAAAGTCAGGGCTCAATTGAAAGAGCCAATCAAGACATCGAAAATATGCTCGCATCTTGGATGGCTGATAACAAGACAACAAAGTGGTCGGAGGGGTTACGGTATGTACAATTCATGAAGAACAGAGCTTTCCATTCTGGTATTAAACAATCCCCTTATAAAGCTATGTTTGGCATGGATCCTAAAATCGGACTCTCTACTTCATCTCTGCCCTCTGAAATTTTGAAAGATATAAATGATGAGGAAGATCTTACAAAGATTATAAACAATGACCTAACACCTGCAAGTGAAACAGCTGATGATAGCTTAATGGAAGAAGATGAAAATATGGTTCAGCCCCATACCTCAACTGACAATAAAATAAAACATTCAAGAAAAACCGCTGCTGAAGGTCTAAGAAAGCAAGCAAAAAAAATTAAATAACACAGTGATAAGTCACATCCACCAGCCAATATTGGAGATAACGTCATGATACCCATTCCCGATGTGGACAAGTATAAGGTTGACCTAAGGAATATCATTGGCGTTGTTATTGATATCACTGATGAGGGCTGTACAAAATTGGAACGAAACATGGAATTCTTCAAAGACTCTATTTCAGGTAGGCCTACGTTTAATTTATTTAGTATATTATATTAAGTGCATTTTTAATTGGGCTTAAAAATTTGTTTAGTGCAAAATATAGTTTTAAAAACGTTTTTTAAACCCGTGTTTGCTCTCACAATTTTACCCACAACGTCCATAATTTTTACCAGAATTTAATGACTTTTCATTAAAACAAGCCTAAAAATAAGTTTAAAATAAGGTTACAAAAATGTTAAAAGTTTACATAATTGTTTATCAAGAATACAATTTGTGGAATTTTTTCAGAACCCAGTTTGACGTGAGCGCCCAAAGATTCATTACTGAAAATGACGTGAATATGGAGAATGAGATTTCTTTGAGAACGGCAGCAACAAAACATTCCATTGGTAGCAGTCAAGGATTTGTAAAATGTTCGTGTAAAACAGTCTGCAAAACAAATAGATGCCTTTGCAAAAAGAAAAATTTACTGTGCAGTTCTAAATGTCATTCCAGTTTGTCATGTAACAATAAGTAAACAATAAATACGTTTAGTTTTGTTCCTCAGAATATGAGATGTTAATTATTCATTACCCTTAAACTTTTTATGATACTCTAGTAATAGTTTAAACACACTAGTTTGGCCTGGTCTAAAGCAGGCAAATCTGGTTTATCCTAACGCCACCCGGCCAAACCAGTTCAGCCTGTAATCAATAAGGCCAAACTAGTTTATCCTAGGGCGGTCAGGAAAAACTAGATCTTCCTAGTTCAAACTAGTTTGTCCTAAAATCGGATTTGTCCGGTAACATATCCAGGATGTATCTCGTTGGAAAGTGGCGTAACTTAATACTCGTGTTCAAACCTAATAGACCTCAACACTTTGAAAATAACAATCAATAATTCACATTAAGCTATATATCGACTTGTTACGAAGGATGTAGCTCGTTGGAAAGTGACATATTACTCGTGTTCAAACCTAATAGACCTCAACAATTTGAAAATAACAATCAATAATTAATATTAAGCTATATATCCACTTGTTACGAAGGATGTAGCTCGTTGGAAGGTGACGCAATACTCGTGTTCAAACCTAATAGACCCCAACAATTTGAAAATAACAATCAATAATTAATATTAAGCTATATATCCACTTGTTACGAAGGATGTAGCTCGTTGGAAAGTGACGCAATACTCGTGTTCAAAACTTATAGACCTCAATACTTTGAAAATAACAATCAATAATTAACATTAAGCTATATATCCACTTATTACGAAGGATGTAGCTCATCGGAAAGTGACGCAATACTCGTGTTCAAACCTAATAGACCTCAACAATTTGAAAATAACAATCAATAATTAATATTAAGCTATATATATCCACTTGTTACGAAGGATGTAGCTCGTTGGAAAGTGACGCAATACTCGTGTTCAAACAAGTAACATTAAGTAACTGACTTCAAACGCAGATCCATGGTTAATACCTTTCAAAAACATTTTCAAGTCCATGATGGAATATGAATTTGATGTATATTTACAGTAAATTAATGTTTTAAAAACATGCAACTCTGCTTCATACCTAGAAAAATAAACGGTAGGTTAATCGTACACATTCAAAAAGATTTTGTTAGTAAAATATTCTGATAGTAGTCCTATATAAATTATTGTTAAAAATGTGTATTGATATGTAATAACGTTATCTATTAATTATAAGATAGTTTTAAAAATTGTTAAAAAACTTAATATAAAACTCCAAATCTTTACGGTAATGGTACGTAAATGTAATACTTTCTGCAAAATGACATAATTTCTCCAGCTAGTGCCTTCTTACATTGTATATGCGTAATACAGGATAGAATTGCCCGCACATGAGGAGTGCCACTATCCTATCTGTACTACTGAGTGCAAAGTACACGTCAGCTAGTTCTGGTTCTAAATTCAGAATTCTTTAACAATTAAATATCTATAAAATGGATAAGATTAGAGCCTACACTTGATTATGAAAACAAATATTTTAATTGTTTACTAAATATGTCTCCCATATAGGCTACATATAAAATGAATTAGTGATATATAAAGATATCCATTCAATATACATCTACGAAAATAGTTAGAAAATCATCTCAAACGATTTATCGAGACAGAAAAGTTATATGTAACATTGAATACACAGATATGTGTATTCATTGTATTTAAAAAGAACAGATTGTCTTTTTCGGTGAAATAATGTATTTAAATGTTTAAAATCATGAGAAAATAACGAGTGGTATGACTTATTGTGAAACAAGAACTAATTAGTTTAATATCCAATAATTTATTGACTGCTTGTATTACAACCCGTTTTGAAAGACTTAAATCATGAAACAATCGATATAGGCCAGCATTAACAGCTTATTTGTAGTGCGTTCAGAAAACAATTAGCATCCTGGTTTCTTTTGTTCAAAGTTTATTACGCTTTATCCATCATCATCTTGTCTATGAACTACAAACAGTTTAAGACTCCATTGGGATGTCATTTTCATGTTATTTTAAAACGCGTAAACATACATCTTAGAGAGACAACGGCTCTTAGTTGGAGAGCTAGTTAATACTTGAGTAACTTGGTTCGTCAAACTTAAATATTTAGGCCCTTTATATAGTATAAAGCACAGACCTGCCGTACATTGCTGGAGTGTAGTGATAGAGCTTCCTTTACTTCTGACAACTTGTATTTGCTACTGAAAAAGTGGAGCTTATGCTGTATTTACGCTACACAGAAATGTCTTTCAACAGAACTTATAAAAGATCGATATTAGATATAATCTATAATACGTTATTCCCTTAAGCCTAAATATTATGCCTAATAAGTGATAAAACTTCCGTTATGGACCAAAAGAGTCAGTAACTAGTCATGACTGTGAGAACACTCGGTTATGGACATGCTGTAAATAACAGCAGAGCCATCGCTGGAGCGGGTCAATCGCCTCTTTAGTCACGGTGACCACTGAGTGCCGTGAGTCATTGTACTACAGTTTGTCACTGTAGTTGAGGTACACCACCACTGCATAGTGCATGGTTGGCTATTAATAGTATTTTGTTTACATACATGCTCATTTTTAATTGTTAATTTTGCACACTACATTTCACTTTATCTTATGTCATTATTTGAGTGTGTTTCAAAATATATGTCTGTGTCTGTGCTTGCGTGCTTTGCGCCATAAAATGTGTCCTTCCCTAACAAGAAAGATTTAGTTAGAAAAACTTGTTTATTGTAATTAGACTTATAAATATGCAAGTTATAAAAACGTATTGAATAAGAATATGATTACAAGACACTTTGCAGTTACGACAAATTTTCTAAATCCCGATACACTTTTGGATTTTAGACAAATAATTGTTTTGAAAAATTACTCTAAACCTTTTTTGTTGATGTTATAATTTATGTAATTTAATCCTTTGCAAACACGCATGAATAAAGGTTCATTTGATACTTTATAAAACTAAATTCCAAAAAGGGTAATGATTGTAGAATTTGCGCTGTTATTTATGTTACAATTAATTATTGTCGTTTGCGTAAACAATGAATCCAAATAAAAAATGTACAGTAATTTACTTACGAATATTGTATTCATTTGTGCATTCGTTAATTTAATATGTAGAGTATTAATGATTTGAATCCATCTATGGTGGATGTATTCTATAAATAAGCAAAGACATTAGGTTCCAATATCGACGAAATTGTTCATTAAACTGTTTACGTATTAAGTGTCTCTCTTAAAGAACAATCCGCCAACTGTGTGAAAACAAGCGTATAAGTTAACTACTGCAATAATAACAATAAAATAAATAAATTAATAGATTCTTTATTGCATGATACAATTAACAATTGTGTTGCAAAAGTCAAAATTTAGTCTAGCCTAAAACACTCACACACAATCGGACACATTCATACATACATCGTGCACATGCATCATACATTCACACACTTGACACCAGAATTGCATGATAGGGTGTTTACTGATTGTCACAGCGGCTTTGAAAGAATTCTTCAACTGAATAAAAAGCACTTTGCATCTTTGGGCATCTGAATAACTATTGCATCTTTGGTATGGCGTTGGCAATGCTCTTATTTCACAATGGCGTCAATTTAGTGTATTCAATGGCAAATAGCAAGAAAATTTAAAATGTTTGCAAATATTATTATTATAATAGTGATTCAGTGTCTTCCTGTACATCACTGTGAGTGTGGGGCATCATGTTAAAGCCCTTTCAATGTTTCAAGAACGCACCACTTAGAGAGAATCCAATTAATTATCAATACTAATTTAAGCTTACCAAATCATCAATGTACAAATAGATCAAGTGTTTGAATGCTGCTTGAGATATCGTTGGCCAATCCAAGTTAAAAAATATGTTTTTATCAAATTATCTTCAAAACTTGTTAAGTGTGTGATAACTTATTTTCACTCGCCAGTTCGAATGGCTTTCAGGTCATCGGCTGATATTTAACATATACGTATTGATCAATGACCACCCACACACCCATACACGAACAATGTACTGACCCACCTACTCACCCACACATGTACGGTGTTATTCACTTTTACTTAATTGATAATGAATGTTACTTAACACGTAAATGTCCAATGAGTTGCTTGATGAACTTTCGAACCATTACCTACTAGAAAGACGCTAAGCCCCTGACCACATGAATGCATCACCTTCATTAGTGTTTCCGTGTGGTATAAAATTGTTTTGGAGTTTCGGAAAATATTCACCAATTGTTTTTTAATATAAAGACTAGCAAAACTAATGACATTTATATTTAAATAATTTTCTGAAGCAAGTTAGCTTTTCCGTATAGCGTATTTTTACGTTCCTCGCCTGTTTACTCCTTATAATGCAATGTTTAACATTACAAGTCACTGGAGAAAGCTTGTGTCAACGTAACGACAGAATGGACTGCGCAACTCTCAGTCATTCGTTCCCTCAACTGGTCGGCTTATTTCGTAACTCCGTGAAAACTGGGCCAGGAATATGGAATGATTTTTACTTATCAACCCACCTAAAAATACTATTAAATGATGCCAATATCTCATAGTCACAATTTTTATCATTCCACAAAATGTGTTCTACTCTAAATCCACATATATTCCTTCAATAATATATAACAGAAGACCTTTCCCTTAATTTTAAAATGACGCGCAAGTGCTACGTAAGACATATTTACTGGTAACTACTAGTATCTAGTGTATTGTAACCTTTAACAGTTGACCTTAATTTTAATTGATGTCCTTAATTATTTTACTGGAACTTACAATATACCTAAATATTTTATAACATTCAGTGAAACCCGTTATTTTCAGTAAGACCCTATAACCGCGATACATCGTCCATGAAACACCTTTAACATACGACCTGACAACTTCTTTTTCGTTTTGTCAGAAAATTTTCCGTGCTCTTGAAAATATTTTGTCTGCAAACATTTCTATACTTTTGTCGGTTCCACAAATTTACCCCCATTAATTTTAGTTAAGTCAAGAAATGCAATAGCTTCAGGCTGCAGTCTGCAGAACGACAATTATGATGGTAATAATGCATAATGGAGAAATACATATAACCCATCGATATGTAAATACAATTGACTTCCTAGATCATACGACAAAATATCATAAAGTAATTTGTGTATTATCTCTTAATGTCCAAGAACTAACTTGTACATGTTCATAAATAATACTAATGGTTAATTATTAGGTAAAGCAACATTTCTAAAATTGTCATATAAATTCAAACGAACTTTATAAATTAAAATGTTTAAAGGAAACCTCCTATCTGATTATTCCAGGAAAAGTTTATAGGACCGGTGTTAACTTATTGATGAACAATTTTAACATTTTTTCCATCTATGTCAACATTCTTTCAAATTAAATAAATAAAAGAAAATATAAAATAAACAATAGATAAGTAAATATTAGTTAAAATTTTCTTATGTTCTTAAATATTTTTAAGTGTACCAACGCTGTTAGTGAGCACTCTAACTAGGTCTACTGAAGTACTTACTTCGTACATCGGTGGCTGTACTTGGCGACGACGTGTTGGTGTCTAGTTTGTTATCACTCTAACTAGGTATACTGAAGTACTTACTTCGTACATCGGTGGCTGTACTTGGCGACGACGTGTTGGTGTCTAGTTTGTGATCACTCTAACTAGGTCTACTGAAGTACTTACTTCGTACATCGGTGGCTGTACTTGGCGACGACGTGTTGGTGTCTAGTTTGTGATCACTCTAACTAGGTCTACTGAAGTACTTACTTCGTACATCGGTGGCTGTACTTGGCGACGACGTGTTGGTGTCTAGTTTGTGATCACTCTAACTAGGTCTACTGAAGTACTTACTTCGTACATCGGTGGCTGTACTTGGCGACGACGTGTTGGTGTCTAGTTTGTGATCACTCTAACTTGGTCTACTGAAGTACTTACTTCGTACATCGGTGGCTGTACTTGGCGACGACGTGTTGGTGTCTAGTTTGTGATCACTCTAACTAGGTCTACTGAAGTACTTACTTCGTACATCGGTGGCTGTACTTGGCGACGACGTGTTGGTGTCTAGTTTGTGATCACTCTAACTTGGTCTACTGAAGTACTTACTTCGTACATCGGTGGCTGTACTTGGCGACGACGTGTGGGTGTCTAGTTTGTGATCACTCTAACTAGGTCTACTGAAGTACTTACTTCGTACATCGGTGGCTGTACTTGGCGACGACGTGTTGGTGTCTAGTTTGTGATCACTCTAACTTGGTCTACTGAAGTACTTACTTCGTACATCGGTGGCTGTACTTGGCGACGACGTGTTGGTGTCTAGTTTGTTATCACTCTAACTAGGTATACTGAAGTACTTACTTCGTACATCGGTGGCTGTACTTGGCGACGACGTGTTGGTGTCTAGTTTGTGATCACTCTAACTTGGTCTACTGAAGTACTTACTTCGTACATCGGTGGCTGTACTTGGCGACGACGTGTTGGTGTCTAGTTTGTTATCACTCTAACTAGGTATACTGAAGTACTTACTTCGTACATCGGTGGCTGTACTTGGCGACGACGTGTTGGTGTCTAGTTTGTGATCACTCTAACTAGGTCTACTGAAGTACTTACTTCGTACATCGGTGGCTGTACTTGGCGACGACGTGTTGGTGTCTAGTTTGTGATCACTCTAACTAGGTCTACTGAAGTACTTACTTCGTACATCGGTGGCTGTACTTGGCGACGACGTGTTGGTGTCTAGTTTGTGATCACTCTAACTAGGTCTACTGAAGTACTTACTTCGTACATCGGTGGCTGTACTTGGCGACGACGTGTTGGTGTCTAGTTTGTGATCACTCTAACTAGGTCTACTGAAGTACTTACTTCGTACATCGGTGGCTGTACTTGGCGACGACGTGTTGGTGTCTAGTTTGTGATCACTCTAACTAGGTCTACTGAAGTACTTACTTCGTACATCGGTGGCTGTACTTGGCGACGACGTGTTGGTGTCTAGTTTGTCGAGTCTACAATGACAGTCCCAGAGAGAAGCTACCAATTTGTAAATCCAAACAATAAAATAGACCCACTACCCAACGTATATATTGACGGAAAGGTATGTGCAACCTGTCCACCACCCACACAAATACACTCACCCATTGACGCCCATTATCCCATTTTAGTTTACCCTTACCAATATACGATGTTATATTTGGAATGGCAATATTTATTATTAGCAGCTTGTGGGCCCTATTGAATCACGAAAAACATAGGCCTAAATGAATCATGCTCTCTTTGAGTTCTTCTTGTTTGTCCGCCATTTCTTCATCTCATCACTAATTTCCATCTTTCTTTCCTCTAACAATTTGGGCATGTCTTTTCTTCTCCTCCTTCTCTGATTCTGGCCTCCACTGTTGAATCACGAAAAACATAGGCCTAAATGAATCATGCCCTCTTTGAGTTCTTCTTGTTTGTCCGCCATTTCTTCATCTCATCACTAATTTCCATCATTCTTTCCACTAACAATTTGGGCATGTCTTTTCTTCTCCTCCTTCTCTGATTCTGGCCTCCACTGTTGAATCACGAAAAACATAGGCCTAAATGAATCATGCTCTCTTTGTGTTATTCTTGTTTGTCCGCCATTTCTTCATCTTATCACTAATTTCCATCATTCTTTCCTCCAACAGTTTGGACATGTCTTTTCTTCTCCTCCTTCTTTGATTCTGCCCTCCACTGTTGAATCACGAAAAACATAGGCCTAAATGAATCATGCTTTCTTTGAGTTATTCTTGTTTGTCCGCAATTTCTCCATCTCATCACTAATTTCCATCTTTCTTTCCTCTAACAATTTGGGCATGTCTTTTCTTCTCCTCCTTCTCTGATTCTGGCCTCCACTGTTGAATCACGAAAAACATATGCCTAAATGAATCATGCTCTCTTTGTGTTATTCTTGTTTGTCCGCCATTTCTTCATCTCATCACTAATTTCCATCATTCTTTCCTCTAACAATTTGGGCATGTCTTTTCTTCTCCTCCTTCTCTGATTCTGGCCTCCACTGTTGAATCACGAAAAACATTGGCCTAAATGAATCATGCTTTCTTTGAGTTATTCTTGTTTTTCCACCATTTCTTCATGTCATCACTAATTTCCATATTTCTTTCCTCTAACAATTTGGGCATGTCTTTTCTTCTCCCCCTTCTCTGGTTCTGGCCTCCACTGTTTAATCTTGCTCCCGTATGTGTTCTTGTCTGTTATGTCCGTTTCTTTGATTCGTGAGTTCTTCGTGTCCTGTTTAACTTGTATTAGCTATGGTGCTCCTGTTTTCTTCCCTTGTATGAAGGTTAGTATTCGTTTCGTTGGTCTGTGCTCTGTTAGTCTGCTAATGTTCCATATAATGTTAGCCTTCGTTCTCTCATATTTATGTTATTGTATGTACACATTAGTTAATGTAGTAGGACTGTTTACGTTGCGCCACGTAACACATTGGACCGAAGTCTACTGTTTACTTAACTAGTAGTATTAATCTTAAAATTATCTAAATGCTAATAGATTATATTTTATAGAGCTAAAAATAACCTATTGACAGTTTTCCAAACATTTAGTTTGAGTTCAAACTTTCATGAGGAAGGTGAGCGTGGTTCACCGAAATCGATCACCATAATAGTTGTGCATTTTGTACTTGTATTGTAACATGTTTGTACATTTTGTGCTTATATTGTAATAAATTTCTGTTGTGTGACGTTTACTTGTAATGTATTTATACCAACGCGTATTACGCTAATTAAAAATACTATTCAAACTTTATAACCCCTAATACTAGTTCATAACTTTTATCCAATGAAAATTAAAATAAAAAGAAAACAACAATATAGATATCAGATAAAGAAAACTCAATTATTGCATATTTTTACATAATTTTTAGAAATAAAACTCACATAATTCAATAAAATTTTATAAATGTTATGCTTTAAAATGTATAAATTATGTTTTAGTTGCTTGTTGCTTTTGACAATGAAAGCCCTTATTTCCAAAAGACATGAATCATAAGGTATACATTTTTATTGAATTGTGTGAGTTTTATTTCTACAAATTATGTAAATACTGTACATATGTGTTACTTTACTTCCTTCATTCCACAAATTAATTGCAAGATTGGCATCTTCATTTAGCGAAGGTCCCAGGACAGCCGTAGAAGGCCTTCATGATGTCACCAGTTACGTAACGGCACGACTGATTATGAGAGGCTGAGGGCATCACCCATCATCATGGAGGGTTAGGCGTATGTAAAGTGTTTTAATAAAGAAATATCTTGTGGTTACAGCTCACTGATTTGACACAGCGTCATTGGCACCGCCCCCCCCGGGTCTTTTCTTAATGTTCTGACAGTTGTTCAGCAATGATTGATCGTCAAACTAAGGAGAAACTTTACATTTATGTAAGCTATAAGCGAGTAACGCGTTAACTTGTAATCATTGATTTTATACACAAATTGTAGGGGTATAGTAATATAACCTAACCTAACTAAACCAAACCTAACTTAATAACCCATGGTGGAAGTGCTTATAACCTAACCTAACCTAAAAATACCAGAAGGCACTTTGATTGATAATTAAAGTGATGACGTTTATTAGTTTCTTGCAGGTCAAAATTACGTGAATAAAATCAAAGGTACATTGTAAGTTTAGTCTATACTTGCTAAAAAATCTACTAAATGCTGGGAAATTCCGTAAAATACCCAAATAACGTAAGATATATTTTCATTATAATATCTTTGTTGGCCTAGGTGTAATTTTTGGACCAATGATCCATATTTGTTTATCTATTACAATCTTGGATAGACTTAGAAATACATTTAATGTTCAATTCTTTTTTCATAAATAATGTGATTCTAAATCAAAACAAACAAAAAACAACCTCGCTTACACCTTACCAAGACTGCCGACAGTGGTTGGGTGAAATTAAACGAAAAGAAAACAATAAATTATATGAAAATGTTGCAGACGTAGATCAACTAAGCACATAAAATCGATATATAAAAACACTTGACTTATTTAGTACTGTTGTTACATTGATAAGGAAAGCGTTACTACAGAAGCACTACAAATTATCAAAATCAAATAAAAAAATCACTTTATTTCCACCAGAGTACAAAATAAAATAGGCATACATAAAGAAAATACAAAATATACTTCACAAACCAAGTTTAAGCAAAATATCATTTAAATTTCATAATTTACAACATCGTAAAATACTCGTAATAACTAAAATAACCACTCAAAAATAAAACACATTGAAAAATAATTAAGTCTTATCAATGGCTATTTTAGAATCTGAATCCAAAAGTAGAGAAAAAACAAAATTAAGATAAACAAATATGTTGCCTGATTATAAAAATGACATTTATGAAGGGAAATGAGCCTACATGGGTGTCAGAGGCCTGTGCGTAGGATCGAGTTGTTTTTAATTTAAGTGTTAAGTATAACCTGTGAATTTACGAAGTATAATTAATAAAACAAAAACTAATATATTAATTTGGAATAAACTATTTATGTGATATTATATTAAATACTGAATCAAAAATTAAAATTTACGTGCGAAAATAATACGAATTTAAAGAGAATAAAACTGTAGATAATGTGCCGATGCGTTAAAGGTGAAATGCGGAGAGGAGGAGGAGAAAAGGTGGAAAAAATGCCCGCCTACAATCAGCAGAGATAAGGGACTCGGTCTCCTCATCACTTACTAAGATGCAACCACGATTTAAGTCTTTTCTTAAATACTGTAACGGACGTAATGGACATGGAATCAAATAGTGTATGACTTACAAATTGAGTGCGAAAGTTTCTGAACAGGACGTGAGCGATATAAAAAGTATTTCTTGTTGAAAAAGATTTGTACTGATTGATTATTATAATTCCTACTTTGTTTGTATATATTGTGTTGTGTGTGTGTTCAATGGTGGAAAACAGTAAACCAAAGTGCTTAAAAATGTAAATGAATAAATCCTTATAGTAAAAATATAATGAATAAATAGTTTTTTGATAGGAACAATTCTTCTTTCTCGAAATAGTAAATCAGAGGAATATCTTCGACATTTCATAAACCCAGCTTTTAGAATGGACCTATGAACCACATTCAGACCTTCAAGATGTGAGCTATATGCTCCCCACAAGCAACAATACCATAAGAGAGAATTGATTGCACAAACTCAAAATATGCTAATTTTATTTCATTGAAATAAAGAACACTACTTAACTGTCTAAAAGCAAAAATAAATTTTCTGGCTTTACTTTTTAAGATATGTACATGATCTGTCCATTTCATATGTGAACGAATATAACTCCTAAATACTTGTATGATGATACTTTTTCTAGGTTTTCACAATTACAGCAATTTTTAAGGTGGTTTTGGCAATTATGTATAACTAAATCCCTCAAAGTGTAGTCTCTACTCGGTGCTAGAGATATTTTTAAGTTTGGGGTCATTATGAAATTGGTTTAATTTAGATCTGCAATAATTACGTCTAGAATATTTAATTGAATTAGCAACAAAGGTTATTTTTTACTTAGTATATCTTTCTGGAATTAATTTTATTAAATCATTTGATATCCATGGCTTCGATTTCTTAAATCTGGACGTTTCTTTTCTATCTACGTTTTAGTCTTCAATTAAATCAGATATATATTTGTTTAAATCAGATACACAAGAATTTAAATTTAGATTCAACAACACAGAAGCCCAATCAACCTGAGCAAGACCACAAGACAACCGTTCACTGTCCACTACCCGAAGTGTAGGCCTACTGTGGAACGTGGCCGACGGTATCACACTGGAGAAAGTAATAGTAAGGCCAATACTATAGTGATCAGTTAGTTCTGTTTGTAACACAGCTGTATGTACGTAATTCATGTCTTTGTATCTTATAAAAATATGATCTAAGCATGTCTCACTATTGTTTTAAACCCTAGTAGGCTTGCTTATACATTGGACAAGACCAGCACCTAGTAAACAATTCAGGTATTTGTCAATATTAGCGGATTTTGTATCTAATAAATCAAAGTTAAAATCTTCTACTAAAATAACCATTATATCATTATAGACGTTATAGACAATGAATTTTCTTCACATAACAATTGGTATTTATTTTAGTCCCGAAACAAAATTAGAGACCCACCCGCCAACCCATACACGTGCAGTGGAATTGACCCACCCGCTCACCCATACACGTGCAGTGGTATTGACCCACCCGCTCACCCATACACGTGCAGTGGTATTGACCCACCCGCTCACCCATACACGTGCAGTGGTATTGACCCACCCGCTCACCCATACACGTGCAGTGGTATTGACCCACCCGCTCACCCATACACGTGCAGTGGTATTGACCCACCCGCTCACCCATACACGTGCAGTGGTATTGACCCACCCGCTCACCCATACACGTGCAGTGGTATTGACCCACCCGCCCACCCATACACGTGCAGTGGTATTGACCAACCCGCTCACCCATACACGTGCAGTGGTATTGACCCACCCGCCCACCCATACACGTGCAGTGGTATTGACCCACCCGCTCACCCATACACGTGCAGTGGTATTGACCCACCCGCTCACCCATACACGTGCAGTGGTATTGACCCACCCGCTCACCCATACACGTGCAGTGGTATTGACCCACCCGCTCATCCATACACGTGCAGTGGTATTGATTATTATTCATACTATTAACATAATTTTCTAGGGAATTAATAAATAATTGTATATCACAATCAAAAGTTCGGTAAAAAGCTAAAAATACAAAATTTTGTGTTATGCAAGTTCAAGTCTTATGCCATAAACATCGCCGAGAGATATTTGTGAAGTAGTTGCAGACAACCGGTTGTTGAAGTAAACAATGACACCATCGGCTCTGTTCCCTCGCTTATCAGTGAGTACAATGTGAAAACTTTTAATAGGCATACACCCTGATCCTTCTCCTGCAACCAGCACTCCAACAATACAATAATGTCCATCTTAGGAAGTTCATTTAAGTAATAAAAAATTCATTACCGTTCTTTAAAAAACTTCGAATATTAGAATGTATCAACCTAAGCCAACAGCACCGTCATCTGTAAAAAAAACTCATTAAAATCATAAATTGAATTCAATTCCAAACAATTATTATTGTGGAAAGTTATTGAGTCAGTTATTCAACTTGCAGTCAGTGCATATAGCCACTGTATCATTTTCCTCGAACGATTTAGCACAATTACCGCACTTATCGGCCATATTTAATAGACAAAAAAATATTTACTAAATAAATTGGTAGGATAAGTTACAAGTTTTAACGCTCAACTAACCGCTCGTACAAATTAACCAAACCGGGCAGGCAGTGACCCGACAGCCAGACAACGACAGGACAGATAACAGGTCCGTTCGCATCGACTAACAGAACAACGTATACGTAGAGGTTCCGTTGTTATATTTTATGTATACGTAGAGGCTACTAATATGTATAAAAAGCACGTCAGAACTTCATAAACTTAAGGGAACTGAAAGAAGCAAAGATTTTCATGCAAGTTGGGTATCCTGTTTTCGATTATTATCTATCTAAACTATATTATTATCATTTTGTAAGAAATTTTGGTCAGATTCCGTTATATCTATCCCAAATACAATTAGGTTAGGTTAGGTTATGTAGGTGGGTAGGTTATGTAAGTTTAGTCCTACCTGATTATAGCTATATAACATATAGTGTCTATTTGTGGAGGATGTACCAGAATCTGACCGAAATGTTACTTAAACTAAAGTTTAGACAGACTGTCATACTAAATATTCACTAAAAAATGTATTTTACTGCAAACGTCAAAACATTGCCGTCATATCAGTGACATAAACATGTGAACTGACTGGAAAGGTTATGGCGTATATATATATTTGCCTACAGCAATGGCTTACTGTAAAAGGTTGCTGTAACTATTACACCGCCCACCCACATACTTCGTCTGACTTTCAGATTTAACTCTCCCATGTAGAGGTAAATGCCATGAGGAACTTTTGTAAGTAACGTAACTATTTCCCAATTGTTACGACAGGCTCAGTCAAGCATGGGAACTGGCAGAAGAGAACAGTACTCGACGAATTAGTGTGCCGTACAGATACCTCAACTGGGACTTATTCTGAGGACAGAGCTTAAGCTGTATTGTTTGATAAATGTTAAGAAACACACCCAACCCTTCTCTACTACTCTACTACTACGAAACACAGAACATAATTTTTTGATAGACACTTAACCTACACAGAAACTAAACTCTTTAACGCTTTGCCTGCATCAGTAAAGGGGTAAATGAACAATATATCTTGACAGAAAGCCAAGCGGGGTTTAGGAAGGGTTATTCAACTTTGGACAGTATATTTAGCTTGAGCTCAATGGCTTGGTTAAAACTAGAATCAAGAAAAGGAAAACTATACACTTTTATGTTGTTTTTTCGTCAGTGTTTGTCACTTCTGACAGAAAAGCTCACATCTACAAACTATCTGAATTGGGGATCAGTACAAAACTGAAAATAATTTTAAAAAATTAGCAGTTTGGTGTGAAAGTGGGATCACAAGTGGTTTGATACCACGATGGGTGTGAGGCAAGGCTGTATTCTTAGTCCTCTTATGTTCTTTTTGTTTTTTAATGATTTACCAGAAGTACTGGGTGGAGGTTGTAATTTTGGGAGCAGTAGGGTTAATTTGTTAATGTACGCCGACGATATTGTTATTATAGCACCTACGGCTACTAGCTTACAGCACAGATAAGAATATTGCAAAGTTATTGTAAAGTTTGGAATTTAAAAGTAAACCTGAGCAAGTCTAAAGTAATGATTTTTCGAAAGGGAGAGCAAGTATGTTGAAATGACAGATTTTGTTATAGGGGGAGCAGATTGAGATTTTAATGAGTATATGTATCTTAGAATTTATTTTACAAAGTCATTATCGTTTAAGCAACATTTCCAAGCTGAAGGGACAGTCTCTAAGATAGCAATCAGTAGGGCGTGGTCTAGTTTTGTTATTAACAATAAAGTACCGGTAAACATTAAGGTAATGTGTTTTAACTCAACTGTGAGGTCACTTATGTGTTATGGGGCTCAAGTCTGGGGGTTTACAAAGTTGCGATCTTGAAGCAGCTCAAAAATATTTCATTAAACAATTGTTCAGGTTACCTCACAACACGCCAAACTATTTCCTTTATTTAGAAACCTTTTTTAAAAAGATTTATATTTACACACTTCATTTAAATATTGGCTATTTGTTAAAGGTTATTACTGCCATTAGAACGACTCCCTAATGTCTTGCTAAGGGAATGTTTTAGCAAACGCTCTTTTACTGTCAAAAAATGGCAGAATTTAGGCCGTCAATGTGGAATTATAGTAAACTTTGAATCTATAGACCTGGGTAATCAGTTAATGGAGGTGGTGTGAGCAATGCGAACTATGTGGCGGGCAAGGACATTTCTTCGTCATAGGTGTTATCTCACTCTCGACCTTGACCTCAGGGATAGGAGTTTATTTGCAAACAGTTCGGACACAGCCGCTATATCTTGGGCCATCAAAGCTAGAGCCGAGTTAATTTACCTTAATGTCAAGCCTTGGGTAGACAACATAAACTACCAATGTTCTCTTTGTAATTGTAACGAAGACGAGACAGCTTTCCATTTTTGCAGGGACTAGTCAACAACTGAGTTGGAATTATGTCAACCCAACAGACGACCCTTCAGGTCATTGCTGTGTTAGTGTCGTTTTCTGTGCCAGGTCTCTTGCAAGAAACCTGTTTTTGTAAATAATGGCTTTTTTTATAAATAAACACTGTTTTTCATTTCATTTCAATAAGGGGGGACTCTTGAGCCAGGTCATTCGAACGGAGAGAGAAACTATCTTCTGGACGGGGCCTTCTATGGCGTTCGGCAGTATTGTCAGGCAGACGGTGACAGTGATCTGTAGATTTGTATATAGATTTAGTATTAGTGATATTTTATGATTAAGAACATTTTAGTTATGTAAACTGTTGACTCATTTCATGTAATTTATATTATCAACGAAATAAAGAAGTTTGAGTTTAATTTTGTCACAAGTGTCTGGCTTTACATTATCTTGAAAGCAGATTTAAAATTAATATCACGACAAAATAATATAATAACACTTAAACGTAAACAATTTGAAAGATATAAAATGCAAATTCTTTCATTTGAAAATGTTTTACCTCCACTTTAATTATTAACTTCATTAGTATTTTTGTTAGATGCAAATTCAGTAGTGTCTATGTGACGAGTTTAGAGAGAAATTTTGTAAACTGAAATACTTCATAGCTTCGAAATTAATGAAACTTGTCTGAAAGTTGTTTTCCATGCACTTTTCTTTTTACAAATGTTTAAAAGAATATATCAAACTAATAAACAAGTTCCTCTTGTTTTAATGTAATATTTGTTGTAAAAATGAATGAATTAAACATTTATAGATTAATTAAGCAGTAGTGAATACTCAAACGCATAACGAATAAGTTTATAGGCCTAATATTGAAAACAATGGATTGGGAAGAGGGATTGTTGCGGAGGTAACCAGTCAGGGAAGACGGAGAGAGAACCAAATATCCATCTCTCTCTTGCCCTTCCCCCTCCAGATTCCTCCTCCGTCACTCCCACCTGTTATGGTTTGCTGTGCTGGCTGTGTTCTGTGAGTGAGTCACGGCAGAAACAGTGAAGAGTGAAACGGTTCAAGTGAACTGTGAACTGTACGACACAATGGCACGATGTAAGTAGAAACACTGTTATTTATATCAGATTATTTCAATGTTCATTCCATTTTATAAAACAATATCAGTTACAAGTTGTCCTTCCTTACATGACTGTACTCGAACGTTAAAGTCTCCAAGTTCCATTTCAGTGGTCAGAAGCAAACAGTTAAATTTTAATGATTCTGAATAAATTTTTATCATACAGATTCCTGTTTTAACTTAAATGTTTTTACAAAGTTTTATTTATGTAAGTTATAATAGCTTATTTTATGACTAAATGCTCACAGTTGCACAGCTATTCAAATAGTAATCTGCCCACATGACCTTGTTGTTAATGTCAAGAGTCAAGGAAACTGGCCACTGCTGTCACACTTAATTCTGCCCGATTACACACCATTATGTCACAGGATGGGTCATCCATCCATTGACAATATGGTCTGTTTCTATTACAGTCATCTGTAAATAGTTTAATTGTGAAAGATATGTGTAAACATTGTAGGGAAGATTGATATTTGATAGAACTATAGTTTTATAGTTTGATATTTGATAGAATTATAGTTTGAATACATGACATGCATATGAAGTTAATAATAAGGCACTTATTTATCTATTTTTAGCTCCAAAGGGAAGATATGTAGAAAATCTTAAATCAAAATATGGATGGTCAAAATGATTGCAATAAGTGACTTTTTATGAATATTAGTTAGTAAAATTGTTATTTTCCAATGGATACAGAACACTTCGCCTGAATTCTTTCACCCTTATATTAAAAATGGGGATTTTAATTAATAATAGATGATAGCCTACACATATCTTTACTATCCTGCTGTCAAGGCGTTTTATTATTTATTTATTATGTTAATATATTTACAACAGATTTCATTATTAATTACATACTATTTTGTCTAATGATACATAAATAAATGGATGGGTCATAGAAAAATGTACTTGTATGGTGGGCGGCTGGGTTATCTATCACTGTACTTGTATGGGTGGGTAGTTTTTCTGTGCAAAGAAATATTTAATACATTACTTTTTTTGTTAATAGAATAATATTGTAATAAAAATGTTTTTAAAATTGTAAAAAGGGTGGGTCGTGCTATTTTTAATTTGAGTATTGTATTATTGATATAGCCAAAATACACCTAATTTTGAGTTTGTGATTGATCTAGTTTATGAAAGTATATATTTTGTTTGGGGTAGTTGTAAGAAAATTAAAAATTTCAGAAAATGTATGTTATAAGTGGCCATAACTGGATTGATGCAAATGGTTTTTATATAAAGCATACAAATGTATAATGATTTATGTATACACCTATATTGTACAATATTTCCTTACAAATCTATCAATTATAAAATAGCACCAAATAAACAGAATGAAAGAGTAGTCCTACATATAAAATTATAAATATTTTATAAATTAGTAAGTAGGAGTGAAATATCAGTTTGAAATTATATTTATGAGTACAATTTTGTAAAACCTATATGATTATGAGATGCCTACAATTTATTTTAGTTTATGGAAATATGCAAGATTTTTTATACATCTAGAAACAAATTTTAATAATGTAAAAATAATGCAACCATATATCAACATTTACAAAACACGTATATTTGGTCGTTTTGAGTATAGTCTAGGCTTATAAAACCTATAGTTTCTATTATAATTGTAATAATTATTTAGTTTATCAGTAAATACAAAGATAAACAACAAAATATTTGTTAATGCTATATTAAAACAAATTCTCTGTTCATTTTACAAACTCAAATGTTGCACTGAATAATACATCATAACAGTAAGACATTCTCAAATTAATAATAAAATAACAATAATAATAATAAATATAATATTATATTATAATAAATAATAATATTATATTATTTATTATATTAGTATAATAATTAATAAATTAAGAGAAACAAAGTGCAATTTTGTTAATCTAGCCCCACAAAATATACCATTAGACCAAATAATTAACTAATATGCAGAGAAATTAACAACCAGTTATTGCAGCTGACATGAATAAGTAATCACAGCTGACAATCATAAGGTACAAATGGTATGAGCATGTAAACAAATATAATGGACAGTTAAATTAATGGTTAAAAATTAACAGAACATATGATTATTTGGAACATAAATATTTGGCAAGCTCTTATATTTGCGATACCTTAAATTTTTCTATGTATGTTATATCACAGCAGCTTGATTAGAAAAAGGGTGGGAGCTTGAATTGGTTGCAATTAATCATTATTTCTATCAGAGTTAAAACTTTATCCAGTCTTATTTATTGTTTTACTTCACTTTGTTATTACTCTACTAATTTTAAATACCTGTTTCTATCCTTGATTTTTTAAACTTTTTTAACTAATTGAGATTAAAGTTTATCATCTTGGTTGTTCTGAGTGTTTCTATTATTTATTTAGTTATTTGTGTCAGTTTAAGAACTAGATTTAACAGTTTAAGAACTATCATGTGCAGTTACCTTTTGTATTTTCATTGTTTAATGAAGACTAATCAGATATTTTTAAGAACCGCTACTAATACAGACAATTTTTAAATTAGTTGTAATATTAAATGTCAATTAGTATAGTGGTTGTGTTTTTTTTTTTTTTTTTTTTTTTTTATTCTAGAGAAATTACTAAAATAAGAGTTCAAAAAATAAACAAATATTATTTAATATCACATTCTATTTTTATTTGCAATACAATAAAATCTTACAATCTCAACAATTTGTAAACCCAGAGGTGGTCTAGTTTGGGGGTTGTCGAGTTATCCAGTAAATTGAAATATTTACTGAGATACAATATTATGACCGAGGTTAGGATGGACTTGAACTACATCATAAATTTATTACTCCCATTTATATAACTTAGTTATTTATCTCCAAATAAATCTCGAATATCCAACTGTTTTACATTATAGCTATAGCTAGGTTGATGTAGCTATAGGTAGCTTTAATTGATGAGTGCTTTTCTTAATTTGGTACCTGGGTACTTTATAACAGAGTTGCTGGAGAAATAAGACATCCATTTCAGGTGATCCTTGTTGTTGCAAATAACAACATGTTCCTTAACATGTATATGAAATATGATCTAAGGTCGGCTAGACTTGCACGCCCTCAGCATATGACTGTCAAGTTATCAACAGTTGAGTTATAGTGAGGATTTACTATATTATAGGATTTTATTTTGTATTGTAAATATATTGTTTTCATGAACTGTCTAAAAAATTAACAAACAGATGATAAGATTTGTATAACTGACATTCATTTAAAAAGTACATTGATTTAGAAAAATAAATAAATTCATTTTAAATAACACATAGTTGGGGGTTGAATTTTAAATATGATCAAGTACATTAAGGTTAATTATTAGATATGTTTCCTAATGTACATATTTGGTTGAAACAAACATTGTGGGGAAGAGGCTGATTTAAATACAGACAAGTAAAAGTCAGTATTTGGTTCTGATTTAGTTGGTGATTAAAATTCTTGTATTCTATTCTCAAAGAACATATGGCAGCTATCAATATGTGCATGATCCATGTTAAAGTATATCCTGATTTCTTGTTCTTTATTGGAGATTTTTAAATTGTACATAATTTTTTAAATTCTCATATATTCCAATAAAATGATTTATTTTTGTGAAACATTTCACCTACAATGTAGGCATCTTTAGACATCAACAAAATTCTAATTTTAAAACATATGTTAACAAAATATAATAATTTAACTATTTTTAACATAAGGTGGATAAAAAATAATTAAATTTAACGTGTGTATCTGTATATATATATATATATATATATATATATATATATATATATATATATATTAATATAAAGTAATTTTCAGTTAAATTTACTATATAAACGGAGAATGTTGAATGGGTGGAGGTTCATTATTTACAATTAGTGTATTAAATTTGTTCGTGTCGAATGTTTCTGACGCATCTAAGTATTGATTTTGTTAACTTGTTTTAAAATTTAAAATTTTGAAAAGTTATGTCCGTTTTCTAGTGCATGTTTGGCCATTGCTGATTTTTCACACTGCCCTTACTTAAAATTTGCTCTGTGTTCTTTGAATCTTATTTTAATTTTTCTTTTTGTCTGACCAATATATACTTTATAACAACTATCACAATTAATTTTACATATTCCAGGTTTATCTCATTCATTTATTTTAGTTTTGGATTTTTAATTTTATAACTTGTTCTGAACGATAAATTTATATTATAACAAGTCATAAAATAAAAAACCTATTGTAAAACCCAAAATCTAAAATAAATGAAGAAGATAAATCTGGAATATACAAAATTAACTGTGATAATTGTGATAAACTGTATACTGGCTAGACAAAAGAAAAATTAAAACAAGATTCGAAGAACACAGAACAAATTTTAGGTATGTGAAAAATCAGCAATGGCCAAACATGCACTAGAAAAAGGACTTTTTAAAATGTTAAGTTCTAAAGCAAGTTAACAAAAATCAATACTAAGATGCATCAAAAACATTCTATATGAACAAATTTAATACACTAGTTGTAAAAAA
The DNA here is from genome assembly GCA_035578905.1 of Stictocephala bisonia. Classification (NCBI taxonomy): domain Eukaryota; kingdom Metazoa; phylum Arthropoda; class Insecta; order Hemiptera; family Membracidae; genus Stictocephala; species Stictocephala bisonia. The sequence goes on along the minus strand of JAQJVL010001406.1, from coordinate 72,699 downwards.
TGAACCTCCTCCCATTCAAAATTCTCCGTTTATATAGTATAATTTAACTGAAAATTACTATGTATTCATATTTATATACACACACACACTTTAAATTTGATTATTTTTTTAAATCCATCATATGTTTAAAATAGTTACATTATTATATTGTATAAACAAATGTTTTAAAATTAGAAATTTGTTGATGTCTCAAGATGTCTACATTGTAGGCGAAAGGCCTCACGAAAATAAATCATTTTATTGGAATATATGAACATTTTTAAAATTATTTATGATTTAATATATCCTCATTATTATCACATCTATATATCAGAAATAATGTAAAATAGTTAACCCAGAGTAAAAAGTAAGGATAACAAAAATGATATTACTTGTGAACAGTTGCTTAGTTATTTTGCAATTCCATAAACACTGTGTTACGCTTTCGCCTGTTACAGCTTTCTCCCACATCACACATACAACTTTCTGTTACGGTCCATGTCCACCCACACAATAGCAGTAAAAAACTGACAGGGTCACTCAGAAGGATATGCAATGAATGGTTTATTGTCCTTTCACAAGAATAAAAGCCAATAGATTTAAGTACTGTATTCATTCTACAAGACTCTTAAACACAAGGGTCTAATTTAGTGTTTATTATTTTGTTTTTTTTTACAGATAATGTTGAAAGGCTAGCCATAGCACTTCTTTTTGTTTTGGTAAGTTACTGTACTCATTGCATGTATGTTATTTTTTTAAATAGCTATATTTTGTATAAATATTTGTAATATAAAGAAAACATTTGCATGTTTTGAAGAATAATTAATGACTATAGTCTGTTTTTAACAGCTTTAGTATTTGGTCAGATAGGTGATAAGATGGAAACTGTTGCCAGTGTGTTGACAGGAGTGAAACCTAAGATTCTAAGTGGCAATCAGCTAGTTTGTCACTCACCACTCACGATTAAGAGTTTTTGCAATTACACTATGATTCACATACCATAAAAAGAATACTAAAATGTGTACAACACTGTGACTGAGCAATTTGTTTGGAAATTATAAATTTTATATTAATTGAAAGAGCAAAAGGTACTAGTGTATCCACTTTCAAAATTGTTCATCTTTCAAATTTGTACTTTCCTAAAACTTATACGCTAATAAACAAGAACTCACTATTTTTTTTCATCACTGATTAATATTTGTTTTTAATTAAAACTAGTACCATTTACACAATCTTACATTTGCAAATGACAAAACCTATAAATCACAGTGCTATATCGCATTTAAGAAGTCCGGTTTAGCGACTATCTCTGGAGACTTTTACCAATTATTTGCACAAATATAACAATTTATGACAATAATTTGTTGAATATGATTAATAATTAATTTAATATTAACTTTTAAATTAGTTTAAAATTATTAATTGAAAACCTGCATACACAAACATGAACAAAGGCAGATTGTACTAAGTTCATGTTTGTACTTGAATACAAATAATAAAAGGATATTCATTCGTAGACTCTTCATCTCTTAGTCGATGTTAGTGAACTCATGGAACTAGGATATTGACGATGTGGCAGATCGAGAGACACTGAAGCAACCCTTGTCAACTATCTGTATCTGTAAATGTGGCAATACCAGAGAAAACTACTGTCGGCCATTGTCTGAGCAAATTCTTAGATAGCCAAGGACAAGTGCCCCTCAATACTAAAGCAGTTAAAAATAGACTATAATATCCTATTACCTTATAGATAGATTCTATCCTCTGGTTTTTTGAGGATACAGACTTTTGACTGTAGATTGATGTGAATAAGTGGAATTTAAATTAAATGCTATAAATAATAAATTTAATTGAAAGATTTGAAACTATATTCTTCAACACTGTTAATGTGCTGACTAACAGGTATAACCTTTTGAGGTTCAAGAAGAAAAGTGTGAGGAATAAAAAAGTACTGGTCTTTTATGTGTTAAAGATAAAAATACCTAAGAAAATATTTTATATACTATTGAGCAATGCTTGCGTAAATTACTGTATGAAACTAGAGCATGAAGTTCTAAACACAGTTAGAAGAATTAATGGCCAACAATTCAAAACTTACATTTGAGCAAACTCAATGATAAAAAGATAATCAAAGCACTTGCCCAAAATAAAAAAGTACTATTTGGAAAACAGGTAACAGTGAAGTTTTAATTTTATATTAAGAACACTTTCTCGGCCAGGAAAAGTGGGGCAATGTTGTGATCCAGTTGATTGGAAGAAGTTTGGATGGTGGGGGATGAGGGGGTGGTGAGTTAATGAATAAAAATACTTTAGAACTAAAAAACCATATACAGTTTACCTGTGAATATGTGTTAATATCTGAGGTTGTCAAACAAGAAAGCTGAACCATTTGGGAATAGATAAGTATGAGGAGGAGGAATATAAGTACCGTTTTGTAATCATGGCGCTGTAGCACTCTGGTCAGCATTCAGCGCATGCGTGTTAGATACTACTATCTTTTGGCGCAGCCGCCGTTACGGACCAATTCGACTGTATTTAAGGTCGCTTATGACTGTTTATAATTCCTCCTCTGATTAAAAATGCCGCCAACTGTAAAGTATATGTTGTGATAAGTTTTCGTAATGCTAAAGGCAAGAAAGCAGCTGACATGCATCGAGAGATCTGTGAAGTTTATTGAGAAAACAGAATGAGTGATGGGATGGTATGGAAATGGGTGAGAGCTTTTAAGGTTGTGCGAATGTGCATGATGAGGAACGAAGTCGGAAAACTTCACTCATTACTCATGACTTGGAGCAAAATGTTGACCAAAAAAGTCAGAGAAAACAGACGCTTTACAACTGCATCATTATGTTGTGTATCTTCAATGTTAAGAAGTGCGATTATTGATATTATGACAGACTGTTTTAAGTTACAAAAGTTATGCTTACAGCAGTTTCCCAAAATGCTGACGGAGAATCACAAAACAAATGTTTGACGAGAATCACAAAAAAACATGTTTATCCAGTTCTCTCAAATTCCTAGAGCATTAGAATCGTGATGGTTACGATTTTTAATACCAAATTGTCACTGTGACAGACTCAAGATGAATGTCAGCTGCTTTCACACCTTATGAAAACTTATACAGCGCATAAATCACAGACGACAGCATTTTTTATTGGAGGAGAAATTTTAAACCGTCATAAGTGACCTTAAATACAGACGAATGGATCCGCAACGGCAACTGTGGCTTGCCAACAGATAGTAGTATCCAGCATGCATGCGCTAAATGCGACTGCAGCGCTACAGTGGTGAGATTCCAAAACGGTACTTACTTTAAAAATACGCCTCGTATATAGGTATAGGTAGATTTAGAATAATGAGAAGGATTAGTACAAGGTTATACAGTTAATATTACCTTGTATTAGTTATATAATAAAAGTGAAGGTTTTATTATATGGATATAAAGTACTAAAATATTGAACGAAACAATACAAGTTCCATCATTTGCTTATTTAAATTGAAATTTAATTTGTGTAGTTAGGATGAATCCTAACTACACAAATTTTGTTTTAGATATTAAGTTGCTGAATATAGGCTACATGTACATCCTTCATTCTTCATTCAGATTGCACATAAAGTTTAGTGCTGTTGAGTGAGGCAGCTCTGTCATTAAAAAATTTATAGTTGATTCACGATTCTCTCAGTGTTTTGACAAATGCTAAAGGCAGACATTTAGGTGGAGAAGTAACCTACAAGTTATGGCTCTCAAAATATGTTGGTACTTTCTGATACAGAAACAAGTTTCAATATAAACTTGGCTTTGTTGATTATTTTTTGTATCATTACAATTAAAAATTAATGAAAGCTCTAGAATCATTTATATTTTGTGAGTTTGTAAAGATTAATTAGAATCTAAAACCTCATTTTCTTTTTGTTAAAAATATTTAAAATGTTATGTTAACTATGAATGCAATTCTAGTCATCATTTAAAACAACCTAGGAACTCCTCAGCAAGTTAAACTAATCTGTTTAGGTGGCAGTGGAAGCAGGTGACATGTTAAGGAAGTCCATTGTGTTTGACAAGAAGACCCCAGGAGTATTCTACTGTCCTCAGCACAAACCGACAGGTATCATAGAGCAACTTAATCTTGAACCTCTGAAATACAAATAATAGCTTACTGTAATTTCTGTCATTTCTTATCGTATAATCTTTCAGAGAAGTAACTCTAAGTTAGTCATAATGTTATATTTTATATACGGTAACACTTACTTGAGCGTAGTGAGTGACTGATGGCACTCAAAGCGTTCTGGGGTATCCCCACTAGGGCACATTAAGAAGAAGGCTGTAATACACCCTCCAGGTTTAGTCTGTTAAACAGCAACAATGCTTCAGTTTAGGTAGGGGTAGGTATTTCTATCAGTAAATGCTACGGGCCCCACTGCAGTTGTATTGAATAAAGTTTTAGGATACTTTTGTTTAGAGAATAACACTGTTCAAAGTCATTCATTGTAAACTATTATCAGATTATAACATATAGAGATACATCATTTCAACTGTATAATATCCGCAGAGCTAAAAAAAATCAAAATCATATAAAAATGTTTCTCATTTATTCCTGCAAATATGTTTGTGTGTGTTTACATTTTTCAAATTATTTTTATATAGTTGAACTAAATTTTTGAACTAATTCCTATTACAAAACTGTCATTGCTTTACAAATTAATTAATTAATCATCTATTTGGTTCAGATTCCACATAAAGCTGTAGGTCCCTTTGTTTCCCTGGCTATTAAGTCGAACCACCATACGTCTATGGTTGGGTCAATCCCACTGTACGTGTATTGGTGTACGGGTGGATCAATACCACCTTATATGTATAGGTGGGTGGGTAAGTCAATAACACTGTAAGTGGATGGGTGGGTCATTGCCACTAATCTATAAAATCAGGAGTACACTAGATGTGACCACCTCTGTATATGGTCACAAATGGTATCACCTCTGTATGGGTTTCAATGGGTAGGAGAGTCATCACCACTATATGTATTTGGGTGGGTGCATGGTTACCCTCTCTGAGTAAACCTCAAACTCATTGAGTAACCCAACTATACAGATCATCCACACTCATCATACACTCATGATCATTCATATTTGCCTTAAAACATGGACAAAGTTGTGTTGGCGTCTCATATCTGAGAATTAAAGATACAAATGATGGGTTATCTTGTTTGGGGATTCCCTCTGAGATCTGTTGAAACTCACACACTTACATTCAAGGAAGATACATACTCAATCATACATCTATTGGTCAAACATCGTTCTGTCCACCATCTTCTAGCCCTGGTTTTTTGGCACTCAGCTTCGACTCAAGTGAAAGATGATACATTTGATCAACCTGTTTGATAAAAATTTTTAAAACATTTCTTTAAGAAATTTATGATGCTTAAGTAGAAAACCCTCTCTGTCTTGGTAAGGTTTTGCATTACCGTAATGCATATTCAAGAAAAATTGTCAATAATATCACAATCTGTCTATCTGCATAACACAGATATTATATCTCATAAGAACAACATTAACAATAGATCAACAATAAATTAAATAAAAACACCTAATATACCAATACAATATTCGATATTTGCTCAGTCCCTTTATAGTCCTCTACAACAACTGACCTACTAATGCTGCGGAATGAGGCTGAAGGCTGAGGTGATACAAGCGCAGCGAGTGACTTACTAATATCTGGCATTACCTAGACTTAGGACAAGAGCTTATCTACTTACAGAGTTGGCACACAAAGTGTGCAGGGAAGTCAGCTAGTATTTAAAAAAATGTTTTCTTATATTATTATTTGCTAATATAACTGAAACAGTCAGACAATAACTTTAACCTCATGTATTTATCCAAATCCCATGGTCTTATAATTATGAAACACCATGAGCAACGTCTCACTGCCCTTAAGAATAAATGAAGCACTTTTATTCAATACAATAGTAATAGATAGAGATTTTAAAACAAAGTAAACAATTAGCAGTGTTAGGATTATAATAAATCTTGGTTATTGACTTAGGGTTATTACTTTTTTCTTTTTTTTTAATTAATGAAATGAAAGGCACTTTTTTTATTCGTAAAACTATTTATTTTACTTTAAGACGTTAACTTTAAATTTGTAAAACACTGATAAAGTTTTGGAAAAAAAATTAGATCACATTTTAATTTAGAAACAAATGCATTTGCCTTGTTTTGAACAAAATTGTAAGCAAAATTAACTCTTTATGATACTTTTTTTACAACTCCTTACTAATAGATTTACTCTCTCTTGGACGTGGGTGTTGCTGACTGCCATTTATCTCCCGCCAGTAGCCAAATTCATGCTCTTTTTTTTTGGATCAGTTCTATGAGAGTTGCCGAATTTCGTACTCCCTCTTCCACTGGAGCAAGTAAGGGAAAACTTAAGTGCAAGTTATTTGCATAAATCTTAATAGTGGCGGCAGCACAAAAATAAATAACAATTACTTCTCTCTAAATATACCCTTAAACCGGATCTACAAGGTCAAGGCATGTACCTGCTTTGTAAATATGATCATGACGTTATTCTAAACTTATATTACATTCATGTTCAAACAAAATTATTTAGGGTATGGTTAAAATTGCAGATTCGGGGTTGTGAAGATAATATAAAGTTATAAACATTATAGCAATGACAAATCAATTAACACTAGCTCAATATAATATACACAGTAGAGCCTTGATAGCACGAACCTCAGTTCTGGGGAACACAAAATCCTCGATAGTACGATTTCTATAATCCTCTTGAACCTCTCTTAACACTCAATGTTAAAAGTACCTTTATGACACGAATTTTAAGGACCAACCACCTGGATGACACCAATTTTCTAAACAACAAGAAACCCTAATAGCACGAATATCAAGAACCTAAAATCCCTATACCACGAATTTGACCTTTATAAGACAAATTCTGTCAAAACCTCACTGAGACAAATTTATATTTCCAATTCATTCTTGTCGAAACAGGAAAACTTAACTTTTGTTTGTTATGACTATTCAGTGTGCTTGACAATATGGTTGATGTTTCTCATGATTAGAAGAAATATATGTGTACTGCTTTAAGAGTTGTATTTAAGAGGAAAGAGGTCAATGTAGATAACATAGTACGTAGTGGCTTAATTACTCTTATAATAAATGGGTTTTTTTTCTACAGTACAATACATGAAAGCAAACCTCTATACTCCAAATGATGCCCGTTTTCACCTCGCTACCACAAACCTCGCTATCACAAATAAGTTGATAACAAATATATTTTTAAATCCCTTTCAGATTTGTGTCATCAATGTTCTACTGTATAACGGTAGGATTAACTATATTAAGAATGCAAACTTGTCTAACTATTCTGTTATAAACCCTAAATCTGTGAAGAGCATTTACATTAACATTAAACATATATTTTATGTAACTAATAAATTCATGTCTAATCATTCACACTTCGGTTAAACATGAGTCCCCTGTTGCAGGAATTGACAAGATGATTGTTCGAGCTCGACCCTTGAGTAAACTGTGTGAGTTTGACGGTCAACCCCTTCCTGAAGATTACAAGTCAGACTGTTATCATGATGTTGACGAGAGTGAATTTGCTTGCAAGGAAAAGGCAAGAATCATGGTAAGAGATTAAAAATAATATTTAACATTCTAATTAAGAGTTATTGTTTAGTTTTAAAAGAAGAAAGCGTTTAAACTTAAACATGGTGAGGTGCATCACGTAAAGAATTTCTTCAAAGAATTTTTTTCTATATACTCTGCAAAGCAAGTAAATTTCATAATAATAACAATTATCTGGCTTATAATTATTTTATCCATATGATTTGGTTTTACATTATTCTTATTAATTCATTACATTATGTTATTTTTCATGATGCTGTAATATATAGATAAATAATTATAAAAATTGTTATCTCATAATTATTTCGGATATATTTCTATTTAATTTCAAAAATTATTTTCAATTGATTTGTTATAAAAACAAAAATAAATTATTAAATCAAAATATACCTGAAATAATTTATTATTCAGTGTTGAGATGCCTATATTTTATAATTATTATTTATCTCTATTATTCTAATTGTTTTATATACTAGTTGTGTAATGTGTCCAGTGTATTAATAGTTTATTCTGTTTAACTAAATAGTTTTGGTCTTTATACACAGTGCTCAATCTTAACCCAGGAACTGAAATATCTTTTTACCTTAAATGGCAGGCTTTTTTTGCAAGTCGCATAAGATTATTAAATTTTCTACTTTTTTTTTAAATATAGGTTTTATTAAATATCATACTGTTATATTTTATCTTTTTTAGTAAATTACAGGAATAATATGGTAAAAGTTTTATGTCAAAATATTTACCCATAACTTTTTACGGTTATAATTATGTATAAGTTTGTGTTTACATACTGAAAAATGTATGGGACCATACCTTGAAAATAATGTTCCCCAATGAAAATAGACAAAGTAAAATAGCCATTTAAAGCAAATTTAGTCTTTAAAAATATTTAGTTTTCAAAAATATATAGGTATAAAGGGATTTTTATTTTATTGTGTCTCATATAGGTAAAACTTGGTAAACACAAAACCTACTGCCGACAGTGACTAATACTGAATGTAAGTAAGAATTGAAATCAGATGTGACAAAATCGAAATGATGAACATATGATCGAGTAAACCAAATATGTGTAAAATTATAAACCGATAGATTGAAACTTTATCCTTCTATCAATATCATGAATATATCAAAAATCATTAACAATAGTACTATAATAAGTATTATACAAAATGCTTTTATGTCGCCAGCGAATCGACGACTGCCACTGAAATAACGATCATTATGTAATTACATTTTACTACAGTTATCAAAATGCACACTGTTTGCAAAAGATGGTTTAGGTTATCAAAATACACAATGTCTCCAGAAGATGATTAAGGTTATCTCAGTACACACTGTTTGCAGAGGATACAAAGGCTATCTCAATACACAATGTTTGCAGAAGATGTCTAAGGTTATCTCAGTACACACTGTTTGCAGAGGATACAAAGGCTATCTCAATACACAATGTTTGCAGGAGATGACAAAGGTTATCTCAATACACAATGTTTACATAGGATGACAAAGGCTATTTCAAAACACAATGTTTGCAGAAGATGACAAAGGTTATCTCAGTACACACTTTTGCAGAGGATACAAAGGCTATCTCAATACACAATGTTTACAGAAGATGACTAAGGTTATCTCATTACACAATGTTCGAAGAAGGTGACTAAGATTTTCCTAATTCACAATGTTTGCAGAAGATGACTAAGATTTTCCCAATACACAATGTTTGCAGAAGATGAAAAATCTTATCTCATTACACACTGTTTGCTGCAGATGACTAAGGTGAACACAGTATGAACTGTTTGCAGAAGAAGATATTTGGCAAATGCATAGTCAACAAGTTTCTTTTTTTTTTTTTTGCTAGTAAATTTGTAAAAAAAAAAAAACTTAATTTGGTCATGCTCCATGTTATTTATTTTATTCATCGACCGATTCATTTTCTTTACTGTTGTAAAAATAATTTAGTTGCCTAACAGTTCCTATGATTGCACTTTACATATCTCAAAGTCAAGACAGAAAATAAAATCTAACATTATTTTCCAGAAGCGGATGAAGAAGACCGAAGAATTGTCCAAGTCACAGAATTAGGTATCATTTACAAATTGCATGCACTTGTATGTTATGTTCTCTTGCAGTCTCTTGACACTATTTCTGCCTGCGACACATTTCTTCTGATTCTCTTGTAAATTTCTTTCTTTTAGAGATCTGTACCTGTTTTCTTTGTTTTTGTAGATCATTTTATTGTGAATATGTTTATCCTTCTACATGAAGTCAACCACTTTAATTATTTTCCTCCTCTATTCTATTGCACTGGTAAGGTGTCAATTCTACAATATTCTGGACAATTAGCATATTTTATTGAGAAGGGGTAGAAACCATTTTATTGTTAGCCTAAAAGAAGAGCTTTCAGATAAAAGAATTTTGAATTTATTCATTATTTCTGCAGTAGCTCTGAAATGTTAGGGATTTAAATTACGAATTCCAATCAACTTGTGTAAATAAAAACATTAAAGAATAAGTATTTAACTTTTCAATTAAATATTCATAGCTAAACTTTCAACAACAATGCTTTAGCTTTGTGCTTTATTATCATATAAAAAAAATGTACATGAGTAAGATGTTAATACATTCCATATTCAAATGCGCCTGTGATTTATTCGAGAAATTTTAATCATCAAAGCACTAACTACAATGATTAATTTAATAATAAATTACTAAAACATCAATTTTAGCTTCCTCAACCCCTTGAGGTAATATTTAAAAAGTGCTTCGCATGACTATACAAAATTAATTACTTAAAAATTAAATAAAAACTTGATAGTAAATATATCAGTCAAAAATCTGCTGTGTAAAATATTACCAACAAAATATATGTGTACATATTTAAGAAAATGAAATCTTAACAGTTTGTTTCACAGATTGGTAGAACTATCACAGTGCATAAATCAAGGTGAACAGCTCAAAACAGTTTCTCTGAAACAAGTTATTGTGTCACATTCCCTACAGCTGACATTGCGCAAAAATAAAATTACGCAATGCATGCACCTCCTTCACGAATACAACTTTTACTTTAACTTTGATCACCTTTCACTTCATTTTTCAGGTTGTTGAATGCTGAACTGCTTCTGTCTCTTGTTTCAGTCTATTATCTTTTATGAACATTAAATTTTCAAATCAATGCTAATTTTGAGTTGTTAAGTAAAGATAAGCAAATTCTGAAATTATTGATTTTGAGTAAATATTATTTGTTAACTATTGACATATTTGAGATCCTATCAATTAAAAAATTTTTATATGGATAGTGGCCCAACTACACAACAGTAATTTTTTTTTTTTTTTTAGAACCACCCCCCTTACCTTTAGGGCTGGAAACTGTTTACACATACAAATAACAACATAGATCTTTATTCACTCTCAAAATTAGCATTACATTGATAGTTATCAACTTATATTTATGTATTGATGTAATGTAATATGCACATGTATTTATTGTATGGGTATATTTTTCTTCGTTGAAAAGCATGTTTCTTCGTATAATTTAAGTTACAATATTTCTGTTCAGTTGTGATAAATGTGACTGTTTATTTTACGGTTTAATAGGAATAAAATTTCACTACAGGATTAAAGTTATTCTGAGGAATTGTGCTTTACATACTCAGCATTTTTACATAATCAACATTTACTTTTGCTATTCTAAGTAGCAAATGAAACATTTTGTGACAGTTAAGAGAAAGGGTGCTGAATAAATATAATTTAAAAATAAATATAGATTATTGTTAGTTGGAAGAATAATTTTAAAAAAACCCTAAATAAGCAACATTCACTATCACAGAATTAATTCTGTAAAACTAGGATTAAAACAAAAACACTAAATAGGAATAGAAAGATTTGTTTAATTGAAAGCATAATAACAATGCAAGTCGCAGATTTATCCAAAATAACGCTGATCAGGAATAATGTTGGATAGTTCCTAAAATTGCTTTTAGATAACTTTTTCTTATTAATTTAAAAGTACAGTTTTTAATAACATTATATTTTGCCTAGGAATTATTATAGAGTGATTATAAAGTCCGTTTCCCCCACATTTTTCATATTATGTATATTTAAAGCTGTTTTCTATTATAAGTTCATTATATGGACCGATGCTAACTTTTGAAGTATTGTGGAATATTGGGAGTAACCTGAGGTCTAAGATATAGGAGTCAAATTCAGAATTCTTTATGGGAAGATAGTAACGTGACTTGTATATTAACATTGCCTTTTCAACCTGAAAACAATGGTGTATTTGAAATTCATAAGGGTTGCACCGTTTCTAAGATATCAGTAGATTATAGATGCCAAGAGGTTAGCAGGCTAATATTTTATGGCAACATAAAAATATGTTGGTTAGTTGAAATAACCAAGAATATCAAGTCATTTTACTTTGTAAAAGTTAAATTTATCAATATTAACTATAAAATAGAGGTTAAAATTACTTTTTTGTCAAGCACTTCTAGTAAATCCAGATAGATGACTTGAGTTTCGAGGTGATTACCTGATCATCAGATCCTTTACAAGTTAAGTTGAATGATGTCACATGAAGTGGATGGTTAACATCCAGTCAGTAGTTAATAAACTCAATGTGTCAATTAACATTGCCTTTTCATCCTGAAAACTAAAAATAAAAGGTATTTCAACCTCTATTTTACTGTCTTATTCACTTCTGGAAGTTACAGTATGTTTCCTTATTAAATAAAACTAAATTTAGGGTAGTAATGTAAATAACAGGAAAATCCTATAATAAAACCATATAATCACCATCAATTTTAACTTCAAACTAAATAAAAGTAACTGTTGTACTTTAATTGCACAACTGTTATCAGTAAAATGCCAGAGTTAAACAAAGTATTGGAAAGGTTATAAACCTTTTGAGTTTTAAATTCGTCACTTTTTCAGTATGAAAAGGCAATGTTAATTGACACATGTTGTATGACTGTCTTCTCATTACAAATTTTGGGTTGACTTCTACATCTTTAACCTACTGATAACTTGGAAATGGTAGAACCCTTTTGAATGTTAAATACAACATTGTTTTCAGGGTGAATAGCTAATGATAACATACATATTGCATGACAATCTAGCAATAAAGAATTCCAAACTTGACTCCTGTATCTTGAACCTCAGGTTACTCACAATATTCCACAATAGTTCAAAAACTTTGAGCATCTACCTATATAATGAATGGAATAACTGAAAAAACTTTAAATGTAAATTGTAGTAAAAGAGGGGAAGGTACTTTCCAACCACACTGTATAATGTAAATAACGAATGGCTGAACTACTTAACTACAGACTGAGCTGAATAGTCAACGTTTCATCTATAAATGAAAGAGATTTTGTAATGTCAATATTTTGTACAGTACAAAATGTGTTTAACCTGTTGAGGAGTATGCTAAAGTTATAGTAAATGAGTGAGCACGGCATATACCGTTTGGTCCCATATGAGTAACTACGGCATTTGCCATTTTTTACCATTACCGTGAACAAACTTTATTTATGGTGTTGTATACTATCTAGTGGTGTCTTTTTGTACTATTTCGGTTGTTCTAATATTGATTTTGTACAAAGCCGTTTAGTGGCGGTCTCTTACGTCATTTACCTTAACTTCGTTTTACCGCCCTTTCCACTCGTAGGTTGTAGGTTACATGCAGTCACTTCACTTTAGTTTGCGCTCTTGTATCTTATAACGATTATTTATGTAAATATTGTTTTTAGTATGTATTAGTGTTGTAAATAGTGTTGTATAAGTGTGTGTAAATACTATATACAATGGAGTTTTTTGAAAAAAGTAATGACATTAGAGGTGAACTGGTTAGGGACATTAGTGAGGGCGATGTCTTAGGTTCTGATGAAGTTTTAAAATGTAGTTAAAAATTTTTGACAGTCTGTAACATGTTTTTTTTATTATTTCTAATGTAATAAATAAGTATAAAATTATTTGAACAATTTTTTTTCCTACTCCCTAAGGGTCAATTACCGGCCAAACGTATACTCCTAAACAGTTGGCATTAGGGCACGGCAAATGCTGTGCGCACTCGTCAACAGGTTAAACATTTTTTAATTAGAAGTTGACAGATTTTATTCAGGATCTTTTGTATTAAAACTAATCCTCATTAACAGAATTGTTTGTTCTTTTGTCTCATGTTAATATTCACTAAGTAAGTTACCTACTTTAGAATCCAACAAAAAAAATAATTTAAAAAATTTTAATATTAATTCCAAACTGTTTATTAAATAGTAGTTAAATGCACAATCAGTAATAGGCCTACTGAAATAATTCTTCGGCTGTTATCCTGCAGTAAAGATTTTGTTCTACAAGTGTTTACAGTAAATATTTTGTGCTACAAGTGTTTACAGTAAAGATTTTGTGCTACAAGTGTTTACAGTAAAGATTTTTTGCTACAAGTGTTTACTGTAAAGATTTTGTGCTACAAGTGTTTACAGTAAAGCTTTTGTGCTACAAGTGTTTACAGTAAAGATTCTGTGCTACTAGTGTTTACAGTAAAGATTTTGTGCTACAAGTGTTTACTGTAAAGATTTTGTACATTAGTGCTACAAAAGTCCAAAAAAAGGCATTTTATATTAAATTCTGCACAAATATATAAACAGGAATTGAGAATAAAACATTTTTTTCTAAACTAATATTTTAGACAACAACTTTTTCAAATGCATAAAGATAATTTAAATTTTAGTATATTAATATAAGATAATTCATTTATTGGTAAATTTTTGTAAACAGTGCTTTCTTCCAATATTAGCTGATAACATCTATTCATTATGAAGAGATTGAGATATATTACAGTGGCCACACAATAAAACTAAAATGAAAAACTCGGAATAAGTATCTTGAAGTTATTGTTGTTAATATTATTTGGTTTTCGATATACTTGAATATTGAATCACCTAATTGAATACTTGACTCTGTAATAACTTGTCCAGATCCGACTGCACCCTCCAGGCAGCGACAACGTCAAGGACTCGGAGAAGTGGTTGAAGGCTTATGACAAGTACATCAAGAAGAAGAAACATTAAGCAACTTGACACATTTAGATAGCGGTTTTTATTACAAAGGATTTTTAAAAAGGAGTATGAATATGTGCTGATTGATATAAACAAAGCAACCATAGCCTTTTTCAAGTAAAGAATGCAGCCATCAATCATTTTTGGAGTTTTAACCCCAAGTTTAATAATGTAGAATTATTTGTTCCATGCCTTTTTATACCAAATTTTTAAATAATAGTTTACTTAGCAGTTTCAATGTTCAGATCTATTTAAGCACCACTGGGTAGTGTTGATAGAAGTTTAATACCGATTTTTTTTCAAGTAGCCAACACCTCCGTAATTTTCTGAATCATATTCATGTATATATAACTGCTTACCCTTAGCCACCGTCTATCAGGGACAAAGTATGAGGTAGGATTCTTAACCTGTTTGAATCAGTTTATGTAGTTTCAAAATTCTTTATAGAAAAAAAATTAGCTTTGAAAAGGTTACTTTATTTTTTTCTACAATAATTGAGCACTAAACCAGAACTAGGCAACTGATAGACGGCGGCTAAGGGTTAAGTTAGAAATACCTACCAATGAAAATTTAGACAGTAAATTTTCAAGTTTTTAAATAGAATTCCTGCCTCTTATTAAGTGTCCTAATACTACTAAATGTCTTATCAGCTCCAATATTTAAATGTTAAGTTGGTGCTCAAAAAGGAATTGATTACTAGAAAGCATCTTTTTGATAATAATTGACGGATTATAGTTTCATTCATATGAAACAAATTCTTCAGGTATCCTGTAACAAGAGGCTGTTTGATAATGATTCAGATTAGCATACAACCTTGATTAGTAAATTATCATTTGAATTTAAATGTCCCTATTTACACAAAGCTTAAAAACATGGGTGTTTAGGACCATGCTTATAAATGTTTTAAATGAACATAAAATTAGTTTAAGATTAAAAGACTGTTTTCTGCTCCTATTTAGTGTGGTTTGTGATAAGCAGTTTTCTGGTTGATTTTAGTTTGTCATTTAATATGTTTCTGTTTTCTTGGTGAACTTGTTACAGCTAACAAATATAATCAAAACTAATTTAAAAACTGAAGGGTGAATTGTGCTTGAACATACTGCAGTAAGAAAGTCACCAAACTAATTACAACAGTATTGACTTACTTAATTGCATTAACTAAGAAGGGTAGGGTGGGTTTACTTATATTTGAAAGCGGTTTTATAAGATATATTTTAAATACTAGCGTGTACGTTTTAATTGCAATGAATTAATATTTTTCAACTTTTATTTAAAGTACTGTCTATTGCAGATACTAATTCACTTCATACTCATTATCATGACACTTTTTTAGTTTATTTAATAGTGCCTTAATCACTATTAACCTCACGTATTTCTTAATCACTTTGTGGAAGAAGAAAAATATGTATTTTTTGTTTGTCACTTAAGAACAAAAAGATATCTTCTTTTTGTGGCTAACTAATGCTCTAGAGCAGGTTTTTTGTTCTTGTATGATTTTTCCTTCAGATAGCTCTTTAAAAATGCAATAAAATAACATTGTCAAGGTTTATTCAAATAATTGCAATAATTATTATTATTATTTTTAATTAATCAAATACTTGTAAGGCTATTTAATCTTATTCATTAATTATTATTCAAAGTATGAAAATATACTCAATGTGTTTATTTTGCTAAGATTTTATCTACTCATTTATGAAATACATCTGTCTTTGTATAAAGCATATATTTTAAGACAAGAAATTTCCATACATTGACTTATGTAAGGGGATGGTAAAAATCCAAATTCCATTAATACACAAATTAAACAGCATAGACTGCTGTTAACTACTGATATAACTAACAGCACTGTAGATAAATAACTACTGTATAATGTTCATTAAATAGAAATGTATCATTTGATTTTATAAAGTAAAAAGACAACTCAACTTTAACAATTATGTTTAATTGATCAAATAGAACTATGTTTCATCCATTGGTCACACAATAATAGTTACCGGTACTGTATTTAATTTATCAATTGTAAATCCTGATACTATAATTTTACCATTTCAATAATGTTTTTAATCTATATATAAATATTTGTTAATTTTTTACTATATTTATTTAGTTAATAAACTATTACATTACAATTTGGTATAATTATAAACGTCCTTGCATCTTCTTTTAGCTTATAGTGCTGGGTGTAAGAAGAATCCAAAATGAGAGCATTTTGTTGCTTCTATATACCATGACGTAAGAGTTTCCAGATCCTGGTTTATATTTTCCCAATTAATTAACCAGTTTCGCTAAACATACTGAAGGAAAATGTCATCTGCAGAAGCTGTTATTTTTCCTGCAAAGAGTACATTCATTAAGTCATTAATAAATATTAAAAACAGCTACACTGTTTTTAATATTTATTAATACTGAGCCCTGTGGCACACTTTTTATAATAGTTTTTGAATTACTAAGGTAATTTAGAATTTTAACTCGTTGCGTTCTACCAATTAAGAAGCTTTTAAACCAACTTAATGCAGGTCCTCTTATTCCATAAAGTTCCAGCTTGTCTAATATCATTTCAAAATCTACGAGGTCGAAAGCTTTAGAGAAATCAATAAACAATCCTGAAGACTTGAAATTGTCATTAATGCCGTTAAGTATTCCTTCCATGAAGGTTGTTAATTGTACTCTTGCCCTTAGTAAAACCAAACTGACTTGATGAAAAAAAGTTGTTTTTATTGAATAATAATAGTAATCTAGATTTCAAGCATCTCTCAAAATCTTACGATATATTATGGACAAAAGAGCAATTGGTCTATGATTCTGTACCAGTTCACGGTCGCCTTTTTCAAAAATCAGAACAATTATAGTTTGTTTCAATTTAAAAGGAAATTTACCAGTTGAAACACTTAAATTCACAATAAAAGCTAAGACATTTGAAATAACAGATTCAAGATGCTTTATTAATTGCACTGATATATTATCTATACCAGTGGTTTTTTTGTTTTTTATAAATTTGATTATATTTGAAATTTCAAACTGAGTGACAGGGTTGAGAAACATTGTCGTAGACATCGTTCAAGTGCGGCTGTACAAGGGGTGGGAGAACCGGTTCCTAAACTCTGACCAACAGAGACAAAGTAATCATTGAATACGTTGGCTACCATTTCCAGGTTGTCGATAAGAGAACTGTCTAAACGCCTTATCTTTGGCTTTTGTCTTGTATCCGTCTTGTAGATCAAACTATTGATGGTTTTCGGGTGCTCGGAAGAATTACTACTGTTTCGCTGTATAAGGTTATCCTAATAAACTTTCTTCACACTATTTATTTCAAAGTCGAGATTATTTTTTAATTTTGATACGTCATTGCTAAAATTGGTGTTTGTAAAGCCTACCTTTAAGAATTTTCAATAATTTATTTTTTTCTATTTTATTTAGTAAAAATTGAGTAATCCACGGCCTTTTAAATTTGGCTTTCAAGAAGAGTTTTTTCAATGGAATTTAAATCAATACTTTCATGCAGTATTTCATAAAATATGTAATATATATATAATGTATAATATAGTAAATATATATATATATATATATGTAATATGGTATGGCCTACTGGGTGTTTATATATGAACAAACTGGTCCAAATCTTCATATTACAATGACAAGGGTTTCTTTTAATAATAGCACCCCCTCAGGAAGATTAAGAATTATAATTGAAGCTATTAGTTAATAAGTGGTTTGGGTTTTGTAATTACTTATATTACAATCTGCTATGATTTGCTATGGGATAAACAGTAATGTTTATTTACTGTTAATAATCTAGGCTAGTTACTTTATCCAAGTAATTAGCCTAGATATTAAATTTCAATAACAAGCATGATTTACCAAATTAAGACATTGGCCAATCAATACCACTTCCCTATGCAAATAACCTTCCATACATGTGCTGTGATACTGACCCACTGCCCTCCCATTCAAGGTCTGTGATACGGACCCACCCACCCTCCCATACACTGCAGTGATAATGACCCACCCGTCTCCTATACACATGCTGTAATAATGACCCACTACTCTCCCATACACGTTCTGTGATATGGACCCACCTGCCCTCCTATACAAGTGCAGTGCTAATGACCCACCCACCCCCCATTCGCGTGCTGTGATACTGACCCACTGCCCTCTCATACATGTGCTTGAAATATTTCAACAATCAACATCGTCAGCTTGAAATATTTCATTCCAGTCTTTACTAACTAAATAATTTTTAACGCCCAAAATTTATTTTTTAACAGTTATTTTTTCATTACATTTAAAATTTAAGTGTAATCAAACTATGGTTAGTCATATTTATATGACGAATTCCTGTTTTGAAGATTTTTAATTTTTTATGCCTAACAAAAATATGGTCTATACAAGATGAATGTTCTGTAATTATTCTAGTACAATCATTTATCAGAGAACTAAAACTATAATTACAAAGAAGAGAAAGATATCCTATTATTAATGTACATCCTTAATGTATTAATCCTTCATTGCAGTTAAAAAAAGATGTGTAATTATGAATCTGATAGTAAGCTATTTCTTCATTAAAAATCCAGATTTCAGTTAAAATTATGATTTCAATATTGCAGTTAAGTTTTTGTAGATATAACAAGAATAAATCAAAATTTTTACAAAAGCTTCTAATGTTTTGGTGAAATACAAATAAATTATTATAATTACTTAAGGGGAAAAAGATTTATCAAAATAATTAAAAACAAAACCCATATTGTAAAATTATAAAGACTTGCAAAGTTAACCTTTTGAACTATTGTATTGCAATAACAACAAGAAAATATAATTACAACTTATCTATGTCGGCAGATGTGTCGATCTTTCTAAATCTTTCCCCCTCTCCTTTTTGAATGAAGTTTTTCCATCTCTGCTCTACATGTACTTGTAGCCTTTGTCTTTGGCAGCTTCATTAGTCTTCCAGAGAAGTTCTTTGTTTTCTGGTGAAAGGTGCTCATTGATGTACTGTACACCCTGGACGACACATTGAAGGCGGGGTTGATTTTGTTCGCTATCAGAGGCTGCACCTTCTTGTACCCCGCGATCCACATGTCCGTCTCCTAGTAGGTGGCGAATCATTCCATGATAGGCGACGTCCTCCTCTTCTTATTGAAGGTAAGGATTCGATGAGCGGCAACCACCTCTCTCTCTCTTCAACTGGACTCCAACAGCCTTTCCAACGTCATCCAGGATAGCATAGACATTCTCGTCTTGAGTCTCTGGAATTCTTGTCGATCTCAATATTTTGCCTCCTGAAGTACTTATTGAGATTCCTTACGCGCAGTACCAGACCAACCATGGCGCTTCGGAGCTCAGCATTTTCTTTTTGCAACTTGAGGTTTTTTCCTGCGACTTCTTCATCTTTTCATAACATCGTCAAGCCTGTTGTTCTCTTTGACCTTAGAGTTAAGGAAAGATTAGAGTTAGAGAAGCACTCTGGCTAGCGTTTTCGGCTGCAATTTTCTTCATCTCACTCAGCATTTCTTTCTTAAGGTTCTAAAAAACTGCAGTTCTAAAAAATTTTAAGGGCCACAAAAACTGTGTTAAGGACTGCATGCAGCTCGAAGTTTGCGTAGTGAGTATCCCTACATAACAATAGTTCTCCAATAAAACAAACGTTGAAGTTTGTTTCTCACATTATTTTGCATTACAGCCTTGTGGTGGTACTATATATAATATGCAAGATGATAACAGCCAATTATAATTGTTAGTTTTTCCTTTAAAAGAATATCTTTCAGAATTTCAAACTCTTCTAAATTTAGTAGTGTTAGTTGGGAACAAAAGTCAGTTTTGATATCAGTGTTGTACTTTCTCTAAATTTGGTATTTTTTTATTAAATTCAAAACACATCTATAAAAACTATTTGAAATTCCAAACCCTACACACTGTTGGATAGTGTTCCACAAGGTCCAAAATAATAAGACAATCCCATTTAGTGGCTACTAACTGTTAGTTTTATTCATACTCACTTATTAGCAAAATGACACACAACATGGTATTTACAGATTTATATTACCAGAGAGACACAATTTTAACACTTAAAATTAATTAAGTTTAGTAAATGGTAGTTTAACAAAAGCCAATGTGACTATTATTTACAATAATTAATGTCACTTACCACAGTTGAGTTTGTATTCACACAATATCTTTCTTTGCTCCCCAACTATGCTTGTCTATGTCGTTAAACGCATACAATGGATTGGCACTCTGGAAGCAGCGAAAATGGCTTATTACGCTCTGGTAGAGTCACACATTAGATATGGACTTATAATTTGGGGAGGAACCTCAGGAAACATCAAAAGAAGGAAATTAGGACCATGGCAAACCTAGAACCCCTACAAAGCTGCCGACAAGCCTACCAGAATTTACGCATCCTCACAGTACCTGCACTCTACATCTACGAAGCCATATTACATATCGACAAACAACATCCGCAGACTCACACAGACCTTCACAGCTACCCAACACGCCACGCCTCCAGACTGATCCTACCCCAACACAGAACAGCCCTCTACGAGAAAAAACCAACATATGTAGGCTGCAAGCTGAAAAACCTCCTTCCAGAACACATACAGAACCTAACTGTAAATAGACTGAAGAACTCACTTAGAGAATTCTTGCTGGACAACCCAGTATACACTGTGGAGGAGTTCCTAGAAATCATGAACAACAGATCTCATTGACACTGTAATTTATTATTGACAAATTACTGTTCTTGATTGTTCATGTAATATAAATAAATAAAAAACTATCACTGTTAAACACTTGTCACTTCCACTGAGAATGACTGACTCGTCGGCTGAGGGATGCATTTATATGGGGGCCGTTGTGAATGTAGAAGATTCCAGAGCTGTCGAGATGGTTCTGAGTTCCCATGCGTTAATAAAAAGAACTAAGATATAAAAGTTACACAAAACCTAATAGATACCTATATTATTATTATATGGGATACCTATATTATATGGGTAATAATATAGATTCCTATATTATTAAATCTAATATAGGAAGTGCAAGGATTCTGTTGACCAGTATAGCCTGGTAATTACTGAGATCAACTAAATTTTAAAATGAGGCATTTATTGAAAGGACAGAGCATCATGGAGTCTGAATCATGTGGATAAGTTGAATTATGACAGTGTTGGTTGTGATGATAAGTTTAAGTGCCAGCTCTTTTATCAATATAAGGTTCAACCAACCAACCTATGCAATCTAGTGCCTACCACTCAGTAGACACTTCATCATCTAGAGAACATAAGATTTTATAACTCCTTTAATTCAAACACTGTGCCACTAAGACATCATACTCTACTCTTCTAAACTCAAGGAAAATGAAAACACAGATCACAATGTCTTACAATACACATTTTTTTATTCATGGAGAGTAAGTATTTGTATAAAGTATTCATTATTGTACGTAAGGTAACTTGAGAATCATATTTTAACTCTTTAAGTATTGGTTCTGACTTATATAGGACTAGAATTAATCAAGATATTACAATATAATAAACTAAATATTAAAACGTAAAATATTTTAATCTACATCTGGCAGTTGATTTTTTTGTGATCTGTAGTGACAGGCTGCTTCACCAAGCTGGGCAGATTTATTGAAGCAGTTACAAATATTATTGACAAAATAAATAATATTGATCATCATATATGATAAAAATAGTGAATAAAACTACAATGTACTCTTAATACAGTTATGATTGTAACAATTTGTGGGGTTAGGCTAACAAATTACTCTCCTAACCTAACCAATATAGGTGTAGACCAATAATGTTAAGTAACTAAAATGTTTTATTATATTTTATCTATTTGCATATGTTTTGGTAAAACAAATAAGAAAAAGAATAAATCTGTAAAGTCTAAACATTTAGACAAATAGAAAGAAAAAATTCACAGTGAATTACTACAAGAGTAAATTAATGACATATATAATGGAAAACTTGTATTTACAAATTTAAATCATATATATTATGATTTAAAACTGTTCAATATACTGTACTCACATGGTATGTGCGAAATGCCTCAACATGGTTGTTTTGTTTTATCTTGAACACACATTGCTCCTTAAATACCTTTCAATGAATCCAATTCATCACTTACAAACTGGTTTTTGCTTTTCGGTGCTAAGTTGTTGTTAGGCACAGTTGTAAAACATAACTGGAGATATACAGACAACCTGCGTGACTACTTAACTTGTACTTTTTCAAAGAAGTAGAAGTAAAATACCATCTTTCCCAATACAATTTAAGGTCAGACAGCATAAATTTATCAGAATATATATGAAAATATTATGGTGATAGATTTTGTTAAAATGGATTTACCCTCCTCAGTCCAGAGATTCACAAAACAATCACAACAGCTAATTAAGAAACTATGTGTAATTAAAAATACCAATTTTCTATGTTATATGAGGCATATTTTTAATCTCTTCCAGGACAAATTTCCTCAATCTAGGCTGGGAATTAGTCTAGTTGGCTCTCGAAAAAAAGTCTATTACAAACTGCTTTAGCGAATAAAATACAAGCTAGAAGCAGGTTAACTATTAACACTTATTAATGGCATCAAATGTATAAGAACCCCAAAATGGTTTAATTATAATGTATGTTAATGTTCACAAGTGTGCCACTGTCCTGGAAGAGGTTAAAGAAAGTACCATTTTGGAATCCCGCCACTATAGCGCTGCCATTGGCATTCGGCGCATGCACGCTTTTTACCACTATCTGTTGGCAAGCTACAGCCGCTGTTACGGGTCCATTAGACAGTATTTTAGGTTGCTTACAAGTGTTTAAAATGTCTCCTCCGATTGAAAATGCTGCCGACTGTAAAGTATGTGCTGTGTAAGTTTTTTTGATCACTTAGGGTGTGTAAGCAAGTGACATTCATAGTGAGCTAAAAAAAATCATCTCCATCACGATTCTAATGTTCTAGGAATATGAGAAAACTGGCTAAACTTTTGTTTTTGGGTTTCTTCGTCAGCATTTTCGGAACCCAGCGTAAGCATAACTCTCGTTACTTCTAGCATTCTATCACATTTCTTGATGGTTAAGGACAATCACTGCATAGTGATGAAGTTACAAAGCGTCTGTTTTCTCGAACTTTTTCATCAACATTTAACACAGAGTCATCAGTAATAAGTGAAGGTTGTTCACTTCTTTTCTCATCATGCACAACTGTACGGACATCTTTAAGAGCTCTCATTTATTTCCGTACCGTCCCATCACTGATTCTGTTTTCTCCATAAACATTACAGATTTCACAATGTATGTCAACTGCTCTCACGCATTTAGCATTACAAAAACTTATCTTTTTAAACATTTGTAAGCAGCCTTCAATACAGTCAAATGGATCCGTAACGACAGCTGTGACTTGCCATTAGATTATAAAAGATATAAACTACTTTAAATAATTAAATGTATTTCCTACACGTTGAACCGCAACTCCAAAAGTACTATGTTACTACTGATCCAAAAATGTGCTTTTCAGGAGTAAGAGTTATATGTATTTAATTTAATTTGTCAGACACTACCATTACTTTCTTGCGGTAAATTCTTTTCGGTAACAGAAAATGTGTTGTATCGTTATATCACAATGAACTTTACTACATATTCCTTCAAACATTCTCTAGAGGATCCAATACACTTTAGTAAGTCTTTGATTTATCGTTCTAAATATAAACCATAATAATAATACATACAAGATACAACCCACCTGTCTGCCCTTACACGTACAATTATATTGACCCACCTGTCCACTGATACACGTACAGTGGTATTGATGCTTTAGGTAGTATACAAATAATTATATACACGTAGACAGTGTGCATATGCCGACCGCAGCACTACAACAGCGAGATTACAAAACGGTACTTACTTTAAAAGCAGGCTCGTAAGTTGTATACATTTTGTGGTGTTTATTTATACTTCACTATAGTTGTTTTTCAAAAATTATTAATTCTCATTACTTACATAAAATATTATTAGTCTTTTTAAAATATTAATATAAATAAAAATTAAAATATTAATGGTATTTAAGTTAAATATGTTTTACTTACTTAAAATTTTAAACATACAGTGAAAACCCTATTGTCCATCAGATTCTGTTATCCGTCAGAGTCTAGGTTCATCGCGCCACGATATGGCAGTTGCCGTATGACTCATCTGTCTAGAAGATGACAATTCCCCCTCCAGCCATCTAGCCCACATAAGCCTAGTTCCAACGGCCTGTCATCCATAAGGCCTCATCTACCGTCTAACAGATAATAGGTCGCCTGTGTATGCCTGACGTACGGACAGGCCGTCTGTGGCTGCCTCAACAGGTCTCGTACAACATGGGGAAAGATGCGGCACTACAAAGTCATATGTCGAAGATGAAGTTTTAAGCTGCGATGCCTACACAGGTCACGGGCTGTTGGAGCAGTCCTGTCTGATGATACTCAGGCGAGTCGCGGCAACACGCTATCCGTGTACCGACATTGGGCCGGCTGATATCTGCGAAAACACTATCCGTGGGAACTGGGCTTTAATATATTACACTGTACTGCAGTTTAATTTTAGTAATGTTGATAATTAATTGTTCTGCTTATTACATAATGTACAAGCTTATGTTTTACATTAAAACTGGGCCTACTGTAATAAAAGTGTAATTGTGACCTGCAGTATATACAATATGAAACATGTTTTTTTTTCTAACCTTTTCATTCTCATTTTTAAAATCAATATGTACTATACAGCATTTAAATGTAACATACATAAGTAATAATTTTAGAGTTTCCAGCGATATAAGTATGTTTGGGTGAATTCTCCATAATCCGACTATTCTCCACTCCGCCATAGCCGCGGTCCTAACACCTGACAGAAAATAGGGGTTCTACTGTATTTTGAAAATTTTTTAAAGACAAAAACGTACCTTAGTTACTAGGTAAATGACCACATTAGCTTTACATATGTGATTTTTTTTATAAAAAATTAAGAAGTTTTGATTTTCTAAAATAAAATTTATTTTTGTTATCTTACTATTGAAACAACTTTGGATGTATAATATTTTGACTGTTTTTAACTAGCATTAGAAGAAAATGTTGTGTTAGGAACACACCATGTGAGCATTAGATAATCTAAAGACAAAACTTAACTGTATGATAAAAAGTTAATATGCAAACTTAAAAAATGTATTCTGGTAAAATATTTAACAAAGAAGCAAATGATAGCTAAAAATGCAAAAATTAAATTACCAATAACACATTTCAAATGCATTTTTCAAGTTTCTAAAGGTTGTAACGTGTGATGAGACTAAGACGAGATTGAGTAATCAGTGGCCAACACTTTAGAATGTGACAGTAATGTAACATAACCTAATCCACTCACCCACCTATACATGTACAGTGGTATTGGTAAATACCCATGCATACACATACAGTGGTATTTTACAAAATACTAAATAAAAGTCACTCAATTTATGACATGCATAGTGCATATTTACTAATCACTTTGAAATAATAGGAATATTATGACATATAGATTACACAAATCATTGACAAAGTCACACTTTGGAAAATACAGAACAAACTAACTAAAGAATATTATTATAAAAACTAGAACACATAGAAGCTTAAAATCTTTCCTGTCAACTACAGAATATTGTCTCAAATCAAAACTATAGCTTTTAGTCAGATGTAGTTTTAAAATATAACCAAAGTAGTACATGGAGAAATAATTTGATTTGGTGATTTTCTTTTGGTAATCTTTGGTATACTTCCATTACATAATTAATATATTATTTATAAAACAAGTTAGAAAACCAAACAATAATACATATTTTACAGATATTCTATTCAATATTTATTTATGTATTAATAAAGTAAACAATAAAAATAAAGTACTAAGGCCTTGCAAAGCTGTTTATAACATAACTTGCAGAAATTAAAATTGCATCTGTTTAATTTTAAAATTAAATTTAATGGTATTGGAGCTACAGTCGTTAGTCAGAAAATACTACAAGCAAATATTTATTTTAAGTAATGTATGAGATTGGAATGTTTGCACATTTGCTTTCCTCAATCCAAGTATAGACAGTCGTAATGATGGCAAGTTTGAAACCAATTATATTTTCGGATGACTAATAGGACTGGCCACTACATTTTAAGTAGTAGTTTCAACAATAACTATGCATTAGAGGACAGACAAAGGAGAAGCATCTTGGACTGTGTCCAGGCATATCTGTTATTAAATACCTATCTACTACAAAATTAATTTTTAATTTAAAAGTTTAGTTTGATTAAAATATACTAATATTGCAATTTTTATAGTCTGTTACACTTTTCAATACCTTATTCATTTATTTGTTACTGCAGGCATGCCTAAAAGATTATTTTTACCCATTTTAATGCCAAGATAGAAAACCCCTGGTATCAGTCAGAGTAATGTGTTACTAATGAGAAAGGTTTTGTTTGTAATCAGATGCGATGGACACTGAAGCATCGCCAATAGTCTTATGGATATTTCAAGCCCTGGTTATGGTGGCATATTAAAATCATGAAAGCACTTCATATTCAATATTTTCTGGCAAAATAGAATGTATGGACCACAATCCTTCCTTTTTATGCTAGGAAAAAACACTCAACACAGTTAGAAGGACCTCGGAAAGGGGTGAACGTGATGACATCATTAACACGTTTACTGCTGAAAATGCACCAATACGTTGTGCCACATGCTGAAATACTTTATTAGTTTTTTTAATGTTTTTTTCTCTTTTAGTTAAGTTAAATTCATTTACCATAATACCAGACCAACTTAACGTGTGAAATACCAATGACATAGTGACTGACTCGCCGGTAGGCCGCAGTGAACTTGTTAACATGGCTCTTTCATATTTCTACTACTTTTGTTGTCAATATTTCTGACATGAACTCTCACTACCTCTGTAATTCTGAATCTTTTAGTAATACAAATAAGTGTTACTTATATATATATATATATTTTTTTTTTTTTTTATGGATAGCAAATATTGAGAAAGAAGTTAAAACAGTAACCAGTTCGATGCTCAACAAGTTAGGTGAAATCAGAGCACCTATTTTTTTAAGTATATTTTTTTAATACATTCATATCCTACATCAATACAAGGGAGGGTGAAGTAATATAATGTTGAGCTGATGGAGAAGACCCAACATAGTTGGTCAAAACAGTAACTCAGCCAACAGCAAAGTTGGCAAGTCCTTGTAGTCATCCGAGTTGTGCACTACCAAAGCAGTAAATATCATAATTTTACAGAATTAGACTATAACCATCCGAATGTGTTATTTCAATTCAAATGCTTTAAAAATCTTTAATCTAAACTGATACAATTTCAATCAAATGAATAAAACTAGTATCACATTTACAACTTAATAAATGTAAGAAAATGGTTTACTTGATTCCACATGGTAACTAATATTTCAGGAACAAAAGTTATTGACATTGTTATGCATGTAGTATTATTAAGTATGTTAACTAAAACAATACTAAAATTACGGATTATTTTTGGACTAGAGCTCAAAATGGCAACAATAAATGGCACCTTCGTTTAATAGTCTAATGTACAACATGCCTAACTAAAACAATTTTTAGGCAGTAATTCCAATATAGCTTGAATATAGCAGATAAAAAAGCAGATAACTTGGAAATATTCTATGGTGCAATGGTTTAAGATGACTTAAATTGTAATTGATCCTTTTCCCACCCTAAACAAAACTCACTGCGGCTGACATTCTATTAATATGTGATCCTTGAAAACCCAACAACCCTGTAAACAGACAAATAACACCATTACCCACCCTCAGCAAGCACAACTATTTCAAATAAGTTTTTCACTTAAATACCTAGGAACTTTTATACAACTTTTACACCTTGACAGATAGTAGGACTAGTACGCAAATTACAATGTTTGAGATGGAAATACAGTAAAACTACGTCTTTACAAAGAATCGTTCTGTGGAATAAGCTTTGTAAATAGTAATATTTATCTAATACACTTTGCTAAACATTTTTAGATAAAATAATACAAATTTTTTCTTATCTATTTTTTCAAAGCAATTTATAATAATCAAATTGGAATGTTTAGAAAAAATATGATTGTTACGTGAAAAATTAGATTACAATACTTTAGAAGATTTAACTTTGTGAATAAACAACTTTTAAAATATATTTTATATTATGTATAGGCAAAATAAATGTCAAATATAAACAAGTTTCAGAAATAATATAATATTTTCAAAACAATGAATAAACTAGCTTATTAAATGTAAATATGGGAACTATACATCTTCTCCGACAAATCTTTTGTAGCACGATTAATAAAACCCCTTCATCTATAAAAAATTTGCACAAATTATCCATCGCAAATTATTTTAAAGTTCAATAAATGCTTGTATAAAAACTATTACTACAATATTTTCTAAGTTTTTAAATCATAAAAATCCCATTTCTTTTATTATCGTCACAAAAACTAAATAAACTAAACATTTATTTAACTTAATTTTATTTAAGTGCTAAACTATACAATTAGGTTTCTTTGGCTGTAAAATTATTTCTTTTTGGCATTTACCCAAGGTTTTATTATTTTTCCAAATGTTTAACACAGTTAATTTCTGGACGCCTATCAGTATCAGTCACTACCCAAGGGGCACCCAAAGACAACCAACATAGCATTGTGATAAACAACATCTGTGAGTGTATACATGTTGAAAAGATCTGTGGTTTATTCTATGCAGCAAACAGAAGGAAGATCTTGACCATATTGAAAACAAATTTCAATACAAATTGATTATTTAAACAAGAAATTCTTTATATAATCAGACAGGTGACAAAATAAGAGGCATATTTTGAGGTAAATATGAATCATAAGTTAAGTATGGATATCCTCTGCTATTCTTACTCATTGTAAAATATTTATCCCCAAGAAGGACAATTTATTGTTATTGTTGTAGTAAATTGAGTAACCTACAGTTTACTAGTGAACCTGAACACAGGTTTATGTCAGATTAATAGCTTTGCTGATAAAAGTAAGTATAGTTTTGTCTGAAGGCAAAATCTGATATATGTTTTATATCTGACCTATCCATATCGGATAAGTCAATCATAATTAAAAAAATTGAATAAATATGCCTTGCCGGCATGGTGGCTCAGCGGCTAAGGTTTCAGACTGTGAAGGTTAATTTCCAAGGTTCAAATCCCCAACTGAGCTAACAGTCGGTACTTCACTTGTTGAATATAGGGCCTGCAGGCCGATGTGAACTAACAAGTGCAGTACAAAAATTAAATAAATACTTTATATTTAATCAATAAATAAAATAATCATGAATAAATAACAAAACATCAATACAGATCTGGTACTGGTAGTGATAAACTTAAAATGTAAAATATTTGTAACAATTCACTAAACTATAACAATAATTTTTTAAATCATAACAAAAGGCTTATCGACTGGTTTATAACAGAAGCTGTGTGAAGAAAAATATATGATGGTAACTGCATTTAAACATAAAAATATTACAAACAACAAGAATTATATACAAACAAAACATTTTAACCAGTGTTCTTTACATACATTTTACATATTCTTTACAAACATATTTTCAATCACTCAACTTCACCTTCAAGCTGTTCAACTTTGATGAAATTAGGTTCGAACATTGTCGGATGTGTTTCTTTCAAGTGTTGTTCGAACGATTGACTGGATTTGAAAATTTTATGGCACAGAAGGCATTTTGGTTGCTTGGTGGATTTCTTACGGCCTCCACCAAAGTGTGTCCGGATGTGTGGTACCAAATAAGCTTTACATTTGAACACTTTATGGCAGATCTACAACAGAAATATTAAATAATTAGTTAATCTATCTATTTGCAGAATACTGTTAATCAATTGAACAGCCCAATGGAATCACCTAACACTATGGAATCCTATTAAACCTTTGGGGACTACTGTATGATATATCATTCATTGTGGTATACGCAAAAAATAATTTGGAATTCCTTAGAGATGAAAGAGATATTATCCACCCATGATCATTTAAATAAGACTGTAGACAATACTTCATCCAATATCATGTTTTATAATATAAGTCAGCTATTGTCTTTATTTAAACTTGATTGCCACGGAAACGTAATTTTGTGGTCATTGAGATGTTTTCTAATCATTACTCTAGTAATATTTCACTCCTAAGACGGAAATAACTACCTGGTTTTACTGATTTATCTATTACCAACGTGGAGGGTACTGATCATACAAATCTTAGCTAATTAATATGAAAAATCTATAAACAAATTTTTTTTCTAGGTTAAACATAGTCAACCCAGATATTTTCATAATCCCAAATAACAATCTATAATTTTTTCATTTTTCAGTCTTATTTTTAAAAAGTTTTTATAGTTAAGATTCCTTTAAAATGTTCCTTTTAAGAACTGCTAGGACTTAATAAAGTAAACAGTTCAGCTAAAAAAAATGCTTATGTTCATTATGTAGTTATCAATATCAAACAAGAAATTAGATATAATATGTACAAATTAACCTCTCAACTGCTGGGTTTTCAGTAGCATGCCAACCCCCTGTGCTGGGTTTTTTACAGATAGAGTAACCCATGCTTAGATAAACATTATACTCATTTATACATAGTGGTTTCATTATTTTTTCATTTGTATAACGCTTATATTATCTTATAACACAGTAAATTATCAATTTCCGACTCCGTAACAAGACGCGAATCGCGTGATGTAGACGCCATAACAATACAGTAAACAGCCACTGTCAGTTGCCAGTGCCAACAGTCAGCTGTATACAACATAATGAACCAATGAAAACTATTCTCTGTTTAGTAAAGAGCTTGCTAGTAGTTCAACAAAGTATCCATAGATGTCGTGGGTATGTTGAAGTGGAGAAATAATCAATACCGACTTGATACGTGTACAGCACACTGAGCGCGTTCGGCGGAACGACTTCAGTCGTGCGTAGCACAGCAGGACAGACGGCGGCGCACGACTTAACTCGTTTACAGCAGTTGAGAGGTTAAGAAAAGTAACTACAACAAAACAAAAGTAACTATAAGCAGGATTTTGATTTAACTGTTTTTCTGTCCCAGAAGTAATATACACAATTTCAAATACTAGGTTAATTTGTTACAAACTACGATAAAGCTCACTCACCTCACAGTAAAATTTTTCACCAGTGTGATCTGCAAGGTGCACATCAAGTTTTGACTTTCTGTTGAACGCCTCACCACACTGAAGACACACAAAGTCCTTTCGGCCTGTGTGGATAGTCATATGGGTCTCCATTATAGCCTTCCGATTGAACATTCTTCCGCAAATATTACAAGAAAATGGTTTCTCTCCAGTGTGCTTCCGTTGGTGGATTCGCAAGTCATACGAACACGCAAACTTTTTCCCACAAACAGGACACACTTGCCTCAACTCTCCTGTGTGTCTTTTGACATGGGTATTCCTCCGATTCTTCTCTGCAAATGCCTTCCCACATATGTCACAGATAAATGGTTTTTCTTTGGTATGGATTCGCATATGCTCGTCCAAATTAGGTTTTCTTAAAAATTCTCTACCACAAATAGAGCAGCTGAACTCTTTTTTATTTGAGTGGATTATTTTATGAGTACTTAAGTTAGAACGAGTGCGAAAACGTTTATGGCACACATCACAATCATAAATTTTATCACCAAAATGCACTTGCATATGTTCTTGAAGGAACTTCTTTGTGCTGAATACTTCTCCGCATTCCACACATGTATGGAGCAGAGATTTAGCAGGCTTGTTGATATGAATTTTCACATGGTCTTTCAGATGGGCTTTCTGTGTGAACGATCGATTGCAAACATCACAAATAAATGGACGTTCTCCTGTACATAAAAACAGCTTAGTGTCATCCACAATATCAAATATTACTTAGAAATAGCAAAAGATGATAGTGACATTCTCTGTTAGTGACATTATGTGTTTAAGATTTTTTATATTTTCTTATCATTTAAATCAAACGTTAACTCATAGTGCAACTTATAATTTTGAATACTTCTATTTAATCTGTCAATAATTTAAAAAAATAGTACTGTTACAATATTTTATTTTATTTCAAATTTATTTATATTAAATATTTATTACAAATAAAAGGATCTGTGTAGCTAGGGGTTTATGTCATAACAGATATCTGGTTGGTTAGTAGGAAGCAGATATTTTTAATACATGTGACAGAGCTGTACAGAGTAGAGGCTTGGTTGGTATGACAAATATATTTAAAGGTCAATCGAACAAAGAACTGTTTTACAGTATTTGCAGCTGACTATTCGTATTCAACAACATTTTTCTCTTCCTTCTAATAGATATTCCAATGATTTCAAGATTTTTTTATAACTCAAATTAAATATTTGTAGGATATCCTGCAAGCTTATCATGCTCACTTTATTACATACTGAGGACAAATTAAGATTTAAAGAGAAAAACTAAATTGTTCAGTTTTATACTTACAACTCCGAAGGACATAGAACAAATAAACTGAAAAGGGAAAAAATTTTCCCACTACACTAAGCAAGACAAAAAAGAGTTCATTTTTTAAAATTTTGAACGAAAAATAAAAGTTTAAACAATAATTTAAATATCTTAAAACTTAATCTTAAGTAGCCAATGACATAACTAGAATCTATATTTTCCAGTGATAATCGCGTCAAGGTACCTGTAAATAATGAACCGGAAAATATTGATTCTAGTTAATAATTTAAATACATACTATAATAGATGACATCTAAGAATTAAGTATCCTATATGGCAGAGGTTCTCAAACTATGGGGCACAACCCCCAGGGGGGGGGTGTGAAGACTGTATAGGAGGGGGCGCTAGAAACTTAATATTGAACTATTAAGGCAGAAAAAAGTTTTTTTACCATGAAAAACACAACTAATTATGAATTATACATTGCATAGACTTTGCGTTAAAAATGAAGATAGATTAACTCTATAGCCTACGATTTAAGGCTTGTAATGTTATTGTCGCTATATGAAATATTACAAACACTGGATCCTACATAAAATGATTTAATATGTACTTTATTGACAAAGTTGAAGTAAACACAAACACATTATAGAAAAATTTTAAACTTTGTATCCTCAAAAATATTGTAATAATTAAATTATATGAGAGGCGCCAGCCTATAGTATGTCAAGGTGGACGGGCTGGGCCTGAAAAGTTTGAGAACCCTTGCTATATGGTACACTATTTTCTATCTAAAATTGGAAACGTCTAAAAAAATTCCTCTAGTGTTTGACGTTGGGTACAAAATTGCCAAGACAATCGATATTCTCCTGTGTGTGACCAGATGATTTTTAATGACCCAGTTTAGAATTCAATTATAAGACGGATGTTGAGACTTGTTCCCTCACTCTTTACCTACCTGTTTATTAAACCTAGAATAGTTAACACAAGTGCCAGTTATGTCATTCTAGCAATGATCCATATCTTACTACTACCATGCAAGCTTTCATACAAAGGGGAACTGTCCGCTTGTAAACATCTTATAAGACAAATATTATTACAATTTAAGTACAAAATGTATAGACGTGACATCAGTTTCATTCCTTTGTGTCCCTCTGGTCTGGGGAAGGTGTGTAGTTTACCAAAATCAATCACCATGAATATGTACATTTTGTACTTATATTGTAATAAGTCTGTGTTGTGTGACATTAATTTG
Source organism: Stictocephala bisonia (assembly GCA_035578905.1). Lineage (NCBI taxonomy): Eukaryota > Metazoa > Arthropoda > Insecta > Hemiptera > Membracidae > Stictocephala > Stictocephala bisonia. Next base: position 38,288 of record JAQJVL010001406.1, on the reverse strand, counting down.
TACTGAAAATCATATAAAAACATACAATCATATATCAATATGAGAGGTTCTCAAATAATAAACATTAAATGGAAAATGCACTAAACTTTACATACATACATTTAAGTTATAATGGAAATACTGCGTTAACTCCTAAAACCTGCTAATATTTATTAATGTTAGGTTTTACAATAGTACATTCAAATGTTTGTAAAACTGACCGTTGTGAATTCGCATGTGCACCATGAGGCTGGTTCGGCTGCACATTTCCTTGTGACACACATTGCATGTAAATGCCTGATTCTTGCCCTTGTATACAAGCTTATTGCTCTCGGCAATCATTTTTGTGCCACACTGCGATTTGACATGATAGTCATAAGTTGACTGGTACTTGAACGAAGCAGAGCACTTCGCACACTTAAATCCACCTCTATGTCTTCGTTTTGGCCTGGCTTGCTGCAAGTTAGAAATCGCATAATGTAATATTAATCCAATAAGTGGCAAACACTGGATATACAGCCAAATTGCCTGCTATCTAAATGGCAGCGCCAGACATACGAGGTGTAAACAAAAAGTTCTAGGACTTTTTATATGGTACGAGGATGCAATACTATATCACATAGCTATGTGGTTGGTAGCAGTGTATTCCCTGACTCAATAGTAACACAACTGTTGTTTCATATCAATCATAACGTCCCTGAAACAATAATAAACAAAGTTTGTTTGAGGTTAGTTTTATGGATTTTGGCTATTTCTTGTAATGAAAATGAATGTGAAAGAAGAGCAACGTGTTTGTGTGCTGAACTGAACAACACTTTTTCTGAAACTTTTCTGATGTTACAAGAGGATTTTGGTGAAGAATATTTAAAACGATCATGATGTCATTAGTGGTTAAAGATGGCCGAACATCCACAGAAGATTATGCTATGTTCCAGACGCCCTTCAACATCAATCAAGGATGACTATGTTGCTAAAGTGAACGCTCTTGTACGATCAGACCATCGATTAACAATCCATGAAATGACAGAAGAATGTAACATTTCATTTGGTTTATGTCAAGAAATTTTAACTGAAAAACTTCATATGTATTGAGTTGCGGTAAAGTTTGTTCCAAAACTCGGGTTTTTGGTAACCCAAGACCAAAAACAACACCGACTTCAGGTTTCAGAGGAACTTCCTGAAATAGCTTTCTTGAAAGAAGCTTTCTTCAAAGAACTTCTTGAAATATGTCATTACAGGAGACGAGACATGGGTTTTTAGTTATGACGTAGACATCAAAAAGACTTGTCAAATCAAATGTGAAGGTTATGCTTATAGTTCTCTTTGACTTTAAAGGTGTTGTCTACTATGAATTCCTTCCACAAGGTCAGACAATTAATTGTTTAGTTATCTTGAAAACCCAAAGACAGTTGTATAATGCTGTGAGAAGAAAGATACCTGAGCTGTGGCAAAGTGGTGATTGGGTTCTTCACCATGACAATGCTCCTATTCATTCTGCATTAGTCATCCATGAGTTTTATGCAAAAACGCAATAACTATCATCCCTAACCCCCCTGCCCCGACTCACCTGACCTGGCCCCAGCCAACTCTTTTTCTTTTCCCAAAGAAATCCCTGAAGAGATCCCTGAAAGGATGAAGATTTGACAGCTGACAAAATTAAAGAAAAAAACGACGGAGCTGCTAAAATCTATTACAAAAAAAGTTTTCTGGGGCCTTTGATCAGTGTAAACACTGGTGGAAAAAGTGTGTAGCTTCCGAAACAAAGTACTTTGAAGGTTACAAATTGGAATAACTTTTATGTTGTATGAATAAATGCATAGAAATTCAGACCAGAAACTTTTCTATCACCCCTCGTACAGTGTTTTGCAGCAATTTCGGAAACGCGTAATTAAACATTTTTTGCATTGTTTAGGTATTATGATACGTTAAAATAATTTATTGCAAATATTTGGATCATTTAAAAATATTGTTACTATACGGGATGTATTTAGCACAATTTGTAATGATGGGGAAATCAGCTGGCTTCAATTCAGGCGACAGCTGTAGACCAGATTTAAATACTTAATATAGCTGTATTATGTATTTTAATTGCAAATATATGTAATCAGCTGATATATTTATGAATTTATCATTATATTTGACAAATTTTGTATATTTTAAAATTATTATTATTACTATAACTTGCATATCAGGAAAGTTTTTAAGTATTTCAAAAATACTAGCCTATATAGCTTGGTATGTAGTTAAAAATAAAGTAAATTAACAATTTAATACTATTATGAATTGTACGTGTAGATATTTGTTGGAACATGCTGAAAAGAATGATATATAATATGTAATAAATCAACATCTCTATTATTGATGCATTAAAATATTACATCAGAATCACATTACGCAAGAGTAGTATATTTCACCTCAAAAACCTCAGTCACCATAGCAAGTTGGAGAGAGGACTTTATAGTTCTAATCTTGCCTTGACAATAAATCAATGATTACTAGCATTATATGGCCCAGGTCAGTAGTTGGGCACTGTAAAAAAAGATCAAAAATTGAATTACCACAGTAAGAAAATGTCCATGATTAGTTGAATCATCGCCCTCGACGTTTCCATCTTCATCAGTTATCTTTGCTCCCAAGATTTCAAATTCACTTGCAGTGACAGCTTCTAACAACGTGTTGATGCGATCAACATAGTTTTCTTCCAAGGGTTCAGCCTGTAAAAGAATAGTAAACAATTTTCTTTACTATTATAACCATAATGTATCTCTATTAGAATAAAATGATTTTGTGACATACTGACATACTCTGCTAAACTGCAGGAGGCTATGAAACTTACCTTTACATCACAATTAATTGACTCTCTTTCATCTTCCGGTACCATCTCGTGACTGAACTCATCACTACTGTCAGTAAGCTCTACTTTAACAGGTAAACCTTCAAAAACTTCTGAGTCTTGAGCTTTCAACCTTTCTCTGTCTTCCTCATTCTCCTTTTCATTTGTCTCTTGAATCTAATAACAAAAATAATGTGTGACTTTTTCTATTTATTTATCAAAATAAGTAAAGCTCTCTCACCATTAATAGCAATTTAAAATAAAATCTTACATAAAACCGTAAATCACAATTGTCTGAATAACTTTATTTTTTTACTTAATTTTAATTCTAATATTAACTTCATTCACAAATTTGCAGATGTTGCAGTACCACTTTATTCAAATTGTAGAATAAATAATATGTAATCTAACATAGAATAAGTAGTATGTGGAATTCAACCAGCAACAGTATGTTCATTAAAAATGTACGACATGCAATTACTCATATATTTATAAATTAAAATGCACTTATACAAAAAGTTCTAAAAATCTTGCAAAATAGTTGGATGGACTATGTTTGATCCAACTACACTAACTTAAATTATATCTGTAACCATAGATCTTGTTTGGTACTATGTGCCTACTACTATTCACAAAATATGACAAAACAGGCACAACATAGAGCGACTCCTCACTCCCTTCCAGCCTCCCCCCTGTTCTGACAACAGTAAACCCACAGAAGCACTCATAAGATTTAATGAGTATAAACGTAACTAAACATTCATGCAGCCCTTGTCTCTATAGAATAAGCCTTCTGTATCTTCTTATTCTTTAACCATATGTATTATATTTAAACACAAATTCAGCTTACTCGAGTTAAGTCATAAACATGACTTCAATTGAAGTATACTGTTTGTTATGAGAGAAAATGGGAAATTCATATATTTTGGACAGACAATGTAATCATTAGAAAACACACATAAATGATTTACATACATAGTGTTTAAATATATCTGAATGCACATATACCTGAACATCCAATGGTAATTCAAAAATGTTGTTTTGAACTGCTAGCTCTAACTTATGACATTCTTCATTACTTTTTGTAACCTCCTCTTCTTCCACCCAAGGTGTAATCTTATCTCCTTCCTGTTCACCATTTTAAAACAAGATTGAATATAGATGAAAATATAAGGACTTTTATAAAACATATTTTTATGTAAAAATTATGTGATTACATGGATTTTAAATAATTTCAAAATTTTTAAAGCAGTCTGTGGTTTTCTAAGCATACTGTGATGTAATGTCTGCTAAAACACTGCTTAGAATGGGAAACAAATTAAAATATAAAAGTTTGTGAATATAACCACTGCTTAGTGTTTTCATGAAAGTAGGTTGTAGATTCATTAATTGTTGATTTGTACAAATTAATTTTCAATCTTAATAATTAGCATTTTTCTTTAGATTAAGTTGCCAAACTATAAACTGATATAGCGACATTTCAAGACAATTATAGTATACTTTATTTTCAATATTTATGACTAATGGAAGAGAAAAAGAGTGTATAGATGATAAAAATTAAGAACCATGCAGTAATTAATAGATTAGCAAGATCAGAAAAACCTATTTATACTATTACCTATTTATACTTACGCTTTCATTTGATAGACATTGAAGATCATAATCACTTTTTTCATCAAATACATTTTCTTCGCCATTACAAACAATTCTGTAAAATATTATAACTTTTAGTTGAATTCTGTAAAAAAATAAGTCATGAAAGAACTGATTAAAGATTGGAAAGGAGTGGGTACAGAAATTAGGCAAGATTTTAACACCTGAGCCAATGATAGTGAGATTATTGTGACGTTTGCCATCATTAATAAGAATATAAAGATCAATCAACCCAACAAAAGAGCAGGAAGTAAAGTGGATAAAACATTTTACAAATAAACACCCAAGAATGAGCCTAAGAAAACTCAGAAATACTAGTCTTCCATGAAAAATAAACTTGAACAAGCACAATGTGGTTTTTTCAGTATTAACTGAATCCTTTTTTCTTCTTCTTCTTCTTATTGTCTACGCCAGTGGCATTTCCTAAATAAATATTTCAAAATGGTAAGGGATAAGTTTAAATGTAACCTGAGAGAACAATAAACAAATATATCTGACCCAACAACTGTTTCGCAACCTCCCATAGTCTTAGCTGCGAAAACTTATACTGGTTATAAACAGAAAGTTCAAATAAAATTGGCTTAAATGTCTGATATTGACACTAGTTTGGCATTTTAACTGCCTACAATAAATATTATGCCCCTGCATATATAAATTTGCATATATTTACTTTGCTGACTTAATTGATCTCTGGGTGTTTAATTTCTTTAGTTTTTGCCCTCTCTCTCTTGAGAGTGGGTGCAAGGCTCGGTAAAAATGGGATATTCATGATTCCATCATGTTTCCTTACCTAGAAACTTAATGGTGATGTTTGATTTGCCAAGTGTGTTTTGTTCTAGACATAACAAATCATAAGTAAAGAATATTGATTGTTCTGAAAAGCCATGAATCCTAAATAAGTTTGGACGTAGCTGTATGCTGAAGATTTAGCTATACTGGTTTTTATCTGTAGTATGGTCTAGAGTTTGAAATATTGGTTTATAGTTGTTTTTGATTAGACATATTGGATTACTGAATGAAAATGGTAGGTTTGTTTTTTAATTTTCATCCACATTCCTCAACTTAATGAGGCTATGTTTATAACCTATAAAGCTGGATGTAAAGCTTCTTTAAGTAAAATTATAAACTCTAACCCGGGAAACTTTTATTACTTATAGTTTAGCAAATACTGTAGCTTCTCATCAATATTTGATGAGGCTTTCTGCAGAAAGAACATTATATCCGGCTTTTAAGTCTGGAATTTAACTATTACAATATTAATTTTTACAAATTATATGTCCCCCCCTCATCAGTCATAAACCACCCTAAAATGATTTAACCACTTCGGCAAGTGAAGTTACATAAATAGTATTAACTGTAATAATAAAACTCTAGCTTGAGAAGTGTAGATATTTTCAATAAAACTTGTTTCTGATTATAAGTGAATTTTTAATGGAACATTACAATGCTAGAGAACATTTCTCGGAGATACCGTAATAATCCAGATCTCAATGGTGTTTAACAATGCTGGCCCAAGGCTTATATACAAGAGGTTGCTTCAGACCAGAACACATCCTTAGCGTGAAGGTGGTATTTTACGTCATAGGCTGACCTCATATGTGATTTTTCTAACTTCACTGCCACTTATTTTTTGTTAACTTGAGTAAAGCTGACAATATATTACAAATAACAAAAGCATTAGCTATATGTAATTGCACATGTTGGGTGGGTGGGACAAAAATGTTTTCTATAGAGTGTCCCTAAAATACATTCCCATACTTAAGATTATGGTTCCTTGGGTCAAAAAAAGAAAAAAAGTTCCTATAAACATAGGTCCTAAAATTATTTTTTGCCCATCTATCTTTCTGTTTGTGTATTTTACAGATTATGTTCTAACTCAAGAACCACTAAAGTTACAGAACTTCAAATTGATATTAAAAAAAATTACATCATATACTTTGAATAGGACTTAAAAATAAGTTTGAATTTAAAAAAATAGAAACCATTTTAATATAGAAAAAACAGTTTATTTCCTAAAAGCCATACAATTTATATTACAAGTTCAGAGTTTTAAAATTTGTTTATTTATTTATTTTATTTATTTATTCATAAGACACCGATCGTCAAGATATGGGCGAATATGGATTTCGAATGAGTGTGATGAGTGTAGATGAGCGAATGTAGTCATTGTTACAAACTGAGGCCGACTATTCCTTGGAAAGTGTCATTAATTAATAGCCCAATGACAAATGAACAGCCGGTGATGATCAGCTGATCCTTCTCAAAATGTATTGACTCTGATTGGGATCGAACTGAGAACCTTTAGCACATGAAGATGGGATTGAACCAACTACGCTACCGACCAAGTTTCTTGTTAAAGTCTTTTGTTCCTTCTTTTGTCTATTTTAAATATTAAATACTCAATGTATAATCTTAAAACAAAGGAAAGACATTGCCTTACATGTAAAACATATTACAAACTAATCATAATAATTGTGGTTGGGAAATTTAGGGCTTCATAGTAAAGCATTACCTGTTTCGAGGTTCCCTCAACATTTACAATAACTTTTATTACCAGAACAGATTACCAATACAATTTTGAAGTGCTGAAATCAATACACTTATGATAATACTAAAGGACTTTAAATGAACATAATACTGCTTAAAGTAACTTATTTGATCCCTATAAACCTTATAATTTTTATTTTCAACAAAGCGTTTTCTTTTGATTTATCTATTAAAATCCTAGTTTGATTGTATTATATTCTCTATATCATGTTGTAAATAAAGCCACTTCATAATTTCCTTTTTAAAGCTCATAATACTATTTATTTGTTTTACGGAATCTGTTAAAATATTAAAAATGTTTGGTGCTAAGTACTTATAAGTTCTCTGTTAATATGTCAAGAAAGGTTTGGAATTTGAAAATGTTTACGTCTTCTTAGCCTAGAATGGTAAGTTCCATCGTTACTAGGTACATTTCCACTTGGCTTATAGAACATAACTAATACTTCAAACACAAACAAATATCTTATTGGAAGTATTTTCATGTGTAAAAAGAAAGGGAAAGAGTGTTCTCGGCGATTGTTTCTTAAAATAATTCTCAGCAAGTGTTTTGTTGTATAGCAATTAATTGGAAGTACACTCGAAAAGTAAGAACCTCCCCAGCAGACAATATCATATTCTATCCTACAATTAACTAGGGAAAGTATACTGTTCGCAATACACTTACTGAACATAAGTCTCTTGTAAGATACATAAGTCTAATTGTAGTATTAAATTATTAATATGCTTTTTCCAGTTGTTCCTTATCTAAATTACGCCAAAATACTAGACCATCACTTTTTACTCAGTATCACACAATTACCTCACAAACACTTCCATGAAACAGCCACTCTAAGCACACTTACTTAACACTTCTAAAAACAACAGACACATTCCTTAATGAACAATTTATATATACAGTTTTCTCCGGACTCAAAACTAACTTGTTTTCAGTAAACCACCATCTCTCGGACATTAAATCCTGAATAACAAAAAATTCAATCTGATCCTATGTATTCACATTATAGCATAATGCTGAATCGTCAGCAAAAGAAGTGATATGACCATTTAGAAGGGCTCGACACAAATCATTTATGTAAATCAAAAAAAGGACTGCTCCTAGTACAGAACCCTGGGGCACACCAGATTACCCATACCCAGATCACTAACAGTGTCATTTATTCTTACGCATTGATTTCTAAAAAACAGATTTTAAACCACTCAAACATATTACATCTAATACCACAATTGTATAGCTTATTTAAGAGCAAAACATGATTCACAGTATAAAAAGATTTATTATATCAATGAAAAGTCCACTGACTTTTTCCCGGCATTATTACTTGAGACTTGATTCATATAGTTCAGCAAGGCATTTTCAGTACCGATACCTGACTGAAAGCCAAATTGATTTGGCGAAAAGAAGTTTGTTTTATTAAGAAAACTCATTAGCTTCATAATTTTCTCCAATATCTTGGAGAAGGTCGATAATAAAGAGATAGGTCTACAATTGTTACAGTCAAATCTAGTTCCTTTTTTATGCTTTGGTATTACCACAGCCTCTTTTAAATTACTTGGGAACACTCCTGTCGAATAACTTAGGTTTATTATATAGGTATGTTAAAACATTTATAATATTGGGACTAATATTTTTTTACTACACTAGAGCTAATTCCATTCAGGCCAGAAGAGTTCCATTCTTCAAATTTTGTATACATTTTATGACATCCCCATCAGATACATACTGTATAAAAATATAAGAAGCTTCATTATGGGGCAAAGTTATTTTTATAATTTAATTCACAAAATTGACTTGGCTTAGCTTCATTTGTGGTTAAAACATTCACAATAGTTAAGATATCATTATTAAAATTTATATTTTGACCTTGCACATACTATCACTGTTCACTGCACTTATTAATTTTCACATATAAGAGAATCTACTTTGTACCGCACAGCTTTTTTATGCAATACGAATACTGGTCAATCACTTATAAAAAGGGACAAAGCTGTACCCAAGCGAGTCGAAAGCACAACTAACTTTCCTGTCTGGAGTCTAACAAACAGGATTATATATTTCAGTGTATGAAATATCCAAACAATAAAGTAAAAAATTTGTTCTGGAATAAGGTCTTAATGTTATCACTGGTTTTGAACAATGCAATTGTTTCAATATTCGGAGACAGCGAATGACTCATGAGACAATGTGGACGGAGAAAGTGCCCTCGGCTCGGTCAGCACAATACAGCTGGCACTTTTTATGTTTTATATATGTGTGTATATATACATTTATTGATTATAGGATAAATCCACACTATTAGTTAGTTGAAGCCTGCCTAGTGCCACCATGTATTAGTATTATGTTGTTTAGTATTACAACTTTTGTTTTATTTTTGTTAGAACATTTATATAAATTAAAAATAGCATTAATTTATATGTTACAGCGGATCTTGCTGATAAGAATTTTTAGCAAGGCCAATATTTGAAATTTTCATATATAAATAAATTAGCAACAACAGCATTATCACTGACCATATTTCCATCTATATTTATTGTATAAAAACAAAACTATCCATTTTTTTTACCAGTTGTATGATTTAAAATGTTCCGTTTTTTTTCTTTTTTTTATCCTTCTAACAACTATCAAACAATCTTCTATAATTTCATTCTTTGTCTTATTTCAGTATTTAGATTATATTTTAATTTTAAATAGTACTTTTTGAGTTTAGCATTATTGGGATGTTTTTACATTTAATAAAAAGTGTATTTGGTTTTTTAATGTTTTCTACAAATTGTTAGATTAATCCATGGTTTTAATTTTTTTACTTAAAATTTTTCTCTAATTTGTAGGGGAAAACAGAATTTGCAGAATATTATAAAAGTTATCAAAAGCCAGTGAAGCATTTTGACTTTAAAATATTGCAGACCAGTCTTTATCATTCAGAGTTCAGCTTATCATAGTCTATTATAAAGGACTTTGACCTATTGCTATCAGAATTGCCACCGTTTCATTTTGTCTGAAACCCGGACATAGTAGTCATGCAAAGGTCTGTGATGTTTGCTTGATTTACAACTGATTCTACCCTGATTATATACGTGTCTCTCAACTTACCGTAACATTAACATGATTAAGACATGTGCTTGTTCTGTCTGTAAATCTAGTTGGTTCATTAATTTTTTTATTCATAACCGTTACTTGACATGTATAATCTTAATTTATCTGTACTATGTTCATCAGATAATAAATTTATATTTATGTCTCCAATTATTAAGTAATTTACTTTTTTTTACAAAACAACTCATTATTTTCCAAGTTAAACTGCAGTTCCTCTACAAAGCAATCTTTTAAAAGCTTATTCCATATATGTATAAACAATAGAAAACAATTGCAACAAAATACATTAAAATGCAACCCCAAAACATCTGCAGAGTTAAAATTAATCTCCATAAAATCAGAACTACAGACACATTCCTACAATAAATTGTAGTCCCTTTTGCTCTACAATTATCATTACATGTTGTATACAACCTATAATTAGGAAGCTGACAAAAATCAGTTTCAAAACTAGATATCCATATTTCAGTTAAAATAATATCTGTTAATTGTTTCCAAGCTGATAACTCTGCAATTAATTTATCAAATTTTTCCCGTATACTCCTAATATTCTGTTGTAGCATAATAAATTGTTCACATTCTATACGTAAATGAGCAATAGAGTTATTCTCCATACGAACACATAGCTAAGAAAAAAGATATAAAATCTATTATAAAAGGATAAAACAATAACAAGTAGAAGTATCAAAACAAACTGCAGCAGTAAAAAAACTATGAATATAATCATATAAAAAATATAACTATGAAACAATATAAATACTGTATAACAGAACCATAATAAAATAAAAGGTATTTCAAATGGCTATATTTTCAGGACACATATTTTGAAAAGACCAATGTCACAAATTGTAGTATTTTTTTTAATATTCCCGTTAATTAAAATAATATTATAATCATCATTTTTATTTATTTATTTACTTTTTTTCACTGAATGCGAATTTGAAAACTATTTTAATTATTTATTTATTCTTAAGACGCCTATCGTCAAGATATGGGCGAATATGGATTTCGAATAAGTGTGGATGAACGAGTGTAGTCATTGTTACTATCTGAGTTCAACTTAGCTCAGAAAAAACTATTTATTAATAGCCCAATAGCCAGGGTAACTATGGGACCTACACCTTTACCTGGCATCCGAACTACATAGCGTTGATCTCATTTTCAACTAACTGACAAGTCTGACACTCAGTTATATTTTTATTTATTATTATAAGACGCCAATCATCAAGATATTGGAAAATATGAGCAAATGAGAGTGATAAGTGTATATGAACGAGTGTAGTCATTGTTACTAACTAAGGTCGACTGTTCCTCAGAAAGAGCCATTTATTAATAGCCCAATAGCCAGGGTAACTAAGGGACTTACAGCTTTACGTGGAATCCAAAACATGAGTGTTGGTCTATTTTCAGCTAACTGACAATCCTGACACAGATCCTACAGAACATATGAACCTTGACTACCACCCCACATGGACACCCCAGACTTTTCTAGTAGTTTCCACATTGATGGCAATCAGTGAACGAATGCCGTGTCGGTATTAAGAGGACTGAGCATAGAACCTGTCACCTACAATCTCCTCACCACTTTGTCTCCAAGTAGCTGGGTTACAGCACTGCACCACCAGTGATGACTATAACAATCTCAAGATATAATAGAAAAATTTTATCATCACAAATCGCAATTATTGAGCGTTGCACAATCCTTATATATACCAACTATTAACCTAAAAAATCAAATTCACCTATATTCTCACCAGAGGCCGTCACAGAGATCAGGCACCCGAATGTAACATAAATTGCGTAAAAATTGCATTTTTCAGGCTCCGAAAAAAATAGCTTTAATGAAAAACCAATTATAGTGTGTTCAGCATAAAAACATGTAGGCCTAAAATGAAAAAAGAATTGTTGAAAAACAAACATTTTATGAAAGTAGGCCTAAATTAGGGTTTTTTCACTGTGATTTAAAAGTTTTCCACGGTTTAAGTAAACCTCTTTAAGAGATACAAACTCATAAACCCACTTTTTCAACAAGAAATTATATTTTCAGAAGTGACAAAAAGTGCATAATTACCACATATTAATATTTAGATTAAAGAAATCTGAACAGAGAAGACCATTTTGGTTTACACGTATACAGCCAATCCGTATGTTACAGATGTTACTTTTTAACTCAAAATTTACTATTTTTTCTATCTATACGTTTAAATCTATTTTATACCACCAAGTGACCAAAAAAGGTTATGTTAACAACTATGACAAGTTTGGTTACATTAACCTATATAGTTTAAGTACAATAATTAATCTTAGAGTGTAATGGATGTTACACGATTGTGAACCTACTGCATGCAGTCATGAACATTAACGAAATGTCAGTTCTTCTAGGATGTCTGAAGAAAAATCATCCTTATGACAGTGATCTAGATCAATTCTCATCCTTATATTCACTAATAAGAATTGTTAAACATTAGGTCATTAAAAAAAAAAAAAATACTGTTCTGTAACGGATGTAACAGACATTTTGTAACGGATATTACATATTTTTCACCATTAAGAAAACTAGTGTAAAGTGCAATTTTAGGAACAAATACATATAATTTTAATGTATTTATGCATTTAAAATATTTTTTTAATAACTAATACTAAAGAAGTTTGTAAGCCTCATATTTGACAATTTTGTTTTTGGATTTTTGTGAATCCTTTTCAGCAATCGAAACAAGTTTATTTAAATGTAAAAATTTAATTGGACAATAAAACAAAGCAAATGTTTTAATTATATACCTTTATTTACATTTTTGTCACACTTATAGACAATATGAAAATGACACTGGCAAAAACTAATAGCTAAGTAAAGTATACAAACTAGGTTTAGGATACTTCTTATGTTAAATATTTACAAAATGCATTAGTTTTTGTTTATTACAAATGGAATGGGTTGAGGAAATTCATAGGATACTCTATTTCCTGCTGGTTTTATTTTAGGAGTTGGTAGAATTTTCACTATTTGCTCCAAGCTGATGTACTTTTCCCCTTCTTCATTGATTTTAAATACCCGTCCATTCTTCCCATGGCAAGCTAGAAAGAGAACACGAACTTCGCCTTCATCATCACAAGTAGATTGGCACACAGCTGTATAGAAGAAGGTGTTTCTATTGGTTGTAAATTGTACCAAGATGTATCTGTCCGGCCGATTTGACTTTCATTTATCAGTTCATTTTGGTTGGACGAGGTTTGTAGAGTGTCTATGTCAACTTCTGATAGCTCTTCAATTCCACTAATGCTATCGCAATCATTCTCTGAATCAGTGTTTGAATATACATCACAATATCTAATGCGAGTTTTCTTTTGTTTTGAATCGCTGATTACTTGATGTTTTTGCAGTGGAGATCTACATGTTACTGCAGCGAGTATGAGTGTATCGCGTAGCTCAGTTGAAAACCATTTTACTGTCAAAAGCATTTTACTCTCTTGACGAGTTTATGATGGATCGCTGGTATGATTTGCCTAACTTGAGGCTTAATTGAAAAAATCATTCGGACCTGATCTGTTGTGAATGGCAAAATGTGTGTATGCAAGGGTTATTGTGAGCATGAATGGGTAGGTTATGTAGTTGACGATTGTGATGCAATGCATACATTGTCTTTACACAATAAAGAAAATTGAAATCTAGCTTTTGAAAGTGATGGTATTTTTTTATGCCGATGAGTTCAGAAGCTTGTTCCCACCTTTTATTTAGTAGCAACTCAGCAGTCTCTTTGACATCTCCTTTGGACACGTACATTGTCATTACTGAATTGCGACTCGATTGGCAGGCATCGAAGAATTGTTGAGATGTATTTATTATTACCGATCTAGATTATATTTTAATCCAAATATTTCTTTTGAGCTGTCCACCAATGGAATCAACTGCACCTTTCCCATGTCCTGAAGCAAAGGAGCTCCATTCTACATTTGTTAAATCTAAATCTGAAGCAAGGTAGCAGATGGTAACTTATGTAAATTTGCTCTTAAATTGAGCTGAGCAATTATCAGGAAAATTTAAAAGACTTTCGAGTTCTTTGAATTCAAATTATTTAAAATCATTTATTATTTATTTTAGGAAAACCCAGCTAAATTCTTTAGAGTGTGAAATATCGAAACTGACAACAACGTAAGACTTGATACTGTTTTCGTACCAGATGCAAGCAGTAAAAAGTGTCAATTGAGCATGGCTCCAATGAGCGCTTTGAATCTCATCTTGTGGTGTTAATGAGAAGTTTTCAGCATAGTTATTTTGAACTACTGCTGACACCTTCTCAATTTTCTTTTTTATTTGATCACAACATTCAGACTGAACCTTTTTAACATAACAGTGGAATTTAAAATCTGGCAAAGTTGCATTAAGTTTATCGATCACATCTTGAAGAGTGATTACTTCAAGATTACTTTTTCTGCAACTTGATATTTTCCATTTGTCTTTAGCCATGATTTCAATTTTACAGTTTTTGAATTCTCTGTATCATCATTAAAGATTGTTTTCACATCTTTTGAACATTTCTCACAAGAGTCATTCATACAGCCTTCACTCTCTGTGTTGCAACACATTAAATTCAACAAATGTCGATGATTGAAGCTAGATTCCAATCCTGCTGTCTTCAATCCTTCTAACAAAAAGAAGATATTGGCATATTTGATACACACACAAACATTGTGTGAGGTATTATCCACAGGCAGTACATGTTCTGGTCATACATAGTTAAACAAATTTTGATCTGGATATTTAAACATTGTTTTTTTTTTTCTAGAAATAAAGCTCTTGCTTCTACAATAGTCATCATCATATACATTTTTTGTTTTTGGATTTTTCTCTTTGTTTCTATATCAAACCTTTTCAAGAAACATCTTGAATCTTGAATCTTTTACATAATCACGTTTTCCTGCAGCTTGCCAGCTCACTTCATCACTCTCATACCATTGTATTATTTGTTCTGTAGTGGCTTAACAAAATTTCTTCCTTGGAGCTTTAGTTTTAATAATAAGCAAATCATTCCTCAAATCATCTGAAATCAGTTGAGAATAACTGCCTTTTGTTTCTTGGGACTAAATGGTAGAGCTTTAAGAGCTCTTTAATTTTTAATAGCTCTTTAAGATAATAGCCTTTAAAGGGTATTTTTCTTCTTGTATGAGCCAAGTACTTTTTCAGGGGTAGCTACTGTCCGTGCAAGTTGAGATGATTCATTTTTGGCCCGCCAGGCAACTCTCAAACTTGTTTTGCTTCTTTTGCCTTACACTTTTCTTCCTATGACATTTTTTCTTAAATTTTTTGCCTATTTTCTTTGTTTCTGGCACTGTCTTTTTTAAGGTACTCTTTTCATTTCTCCTCATTTTTTTCTTCAACTAGCGGCATTTTTCCATCATGTTTTTAAACGAGGGAAGATTTTTTGAGTTCTGAAACAATTAAACATCAAGTTACTTTCATTTTTATAATGGATTTCATTTCAAAGCAATAGTTTAAATTGTATCTCAGCATTTAATAGATACAATAATAGCACAGCATTTAATAGCACAATAATATTTATACTTTGTTACTACTTTCGTAAGCCCTTCAAGTGTACAAAATTTTAAGGGAGACTTAACAAGAAAAATATGATAAATAAGCCAGGTATGTTATTTAATTTGTGATCAAACAGTGCATTAACACGTTGACTGCAGGCTACTACAATTGTAGTACCTTGCCACTGGCACGCCACGTGGATTACTACAATTGTAGTCCAGCGCTCCCTTCTCCAACAATTGCCTCATGTGTGAGCTCAGCATTCGGCAGGGAACATTGTTATTGTAGCCGCGTGTGGTGCAGGTTTCGTACTTTGTTTTAGCACAAATCGTATTCGGAACGGCCATTTAGGATTTTTACTGTGTCAGTACTCTGAGCTGTACTGTGAGGTTTTAGGATTGTTTTTAGTGAAATGGAAGAGCGTAAAGATAATGAAATTGTTGAAAACTTTGATTCGGAAAATGAAGAAATATGAGATTCCAGTTCAGAGAGCTCTGATGATCCCCCTACGTGGTCGCCGACTACTGGCAAACTTTATACTAAAGGAACATTTCATGGGGGATGTGTAAATTTATTTCTTGTCATATTATTTGTATTTTACTGACTTTGTAAGTGAAAGAACAATGGTATGCGTGTTAGTGGGGTCGTGCGGCTAAGAACGTGAGTGGCGACAACACAAACTGACACCATTGGCGGCCTACTACAATTGTAGTACCGGAAATGACATCATCAATTCCTTCTTGAATGGTTACATAAACATCTGAGCAATCAACATTTTGGACATCTGAAGACCATTTTTTGCTAAGTAGTCACACAAATATTTTTCAGCATTTTAGAGTTGCAATACTACCTTTTTAGCGCAGTGAACGTGTTAACACTTGGCATAACCTATAAATTGAGGTTGTTATCAGGTTAGCTGTATATTATAAAAAAAACTTAAAAAATATAATGAGAAACATCAACTTGTACCTTGTAACATCCGTTACATAACGGATGTTACATATTTTTAAACCTTTAAAAATCTGAAAATGAAAACCAACTAAAAAAACTAACATGCTGAATAGAAGCACATGCATGTTAACCTTACTTCTGGAGAGTTTCATTTACTTTGATAATACTTTTGATTAAAAATAATAACTTTTAATGTTTTAGTGTAATGGATGTTACGCCTGACCTGTAAATTTTAAAAGCAAATAAAGTAGAAATGACTCTTACCTGGATCTTCATGTTTTGGGCAGAGCTTAACAATCACTTGATCTTTGACACCAGCTAGCTTTTATCAACATACCAACAGTAGTGTCTTTAGACTAAACACTACAAACTTAGTCAAATCCTACAACAACGACTAGTCAGTCAGTAAAGCAACTTTAGATATCTAAAAAAGCACTTAAAACTCCGAATAAAAAAAATTTGTATTTAATTAATACAACAAATACCAAAATAAAAAATGCCAATATTAAATAGTTCTTATTAAAAAAATTTTTAGTAAAAATTCACTTTTTACAGGGATTGGCTGTTTAACACTTTGACCACCGAGGGCTGTTTAGATCAGCTTTTTACTTAGTATCCAAAACCACCAGAGGCCGACTACATCGGTTCACCACTTTGTAGCCAGAACTGCCGAGGGACGATCGGCACCACACACTGTCGGACCAAAACCGCTGCGAGCTGATCTAATCGGCTATTGATAATTTTGCCAGTTTCGTTATTTATAGGAATAAATAAATGGCATATTTCGAAGAAGGGAATTGATCCCTTTTTAAGACAATAGCCTCAACAATGTTTATTTAATTTAGTAAATTAACATAAGATAATAACACTAATGTATTATTAGTGTTGCCTGCCTGGATATTAATGTAGATGTCTGTGGATTATCAACTGTTTTGTGCAAAATATAAACAAACAGTCAATATGTTGTATATACTCTAAATAAAATTGTGTTTCCGAATAAACTTGTTATTTAACTTTAAAACTTTGAGTGTTCCAGTTAATTGTTTATATTTTTGTGGTTAAAATTATCTTTTCCACACACTCCTGGGAATCTTTGCATTGTTAGTGTAACAATTTTCATATATTTTGAAATAAATAACGTAATTATGTGTGATTTTTTTTTTATTAATTTGTGTTAAATTAGCTTTTTTATTTCTTACTTATGGAATAATACATTACAATATTTTGAAAAAAATGCAAGTATTTTACATAAATAAGCATTTAATATAAATTTTTGCATAATATACAAACTTTATTAAAATAAAAAAAATTGATGTTATTTGGGATTATTTCTAGCTCAAATTCACAGAAAACGTTCTTAATTAGTTGCTTTAAAATAAAAAGCGAGAGTTTTGTGTTTATTTAAAAGAATTATTAGTATTCTGAAAATTTAAAAATACAAAATGTTAAATTATTTTTGTTAGCAATATTTTATTTTCGACTCTAAAATAATAAAATAACAAAACCATCTTCATATATCTGTAGAGAATATCTCTAAAAAAATGATGACACCAAAAACGTTATTCTACCTTTACAATTAGCGAAATTGCAAATGTTTATTTGCACATATGCAAAATTGGCTGAAAATGTTTTGGCGGTTTAGAGTAACACAGCACCGAGTCGGCTCAGCGCAACATAAGTAATTCCTCTGCGGTCAAACAGTAATGTTCTTTAAATTTCAAAAATAAAAATGTTAAATTTTTTATCTAGACCTATTCTTTGAATAACCGTATTTTCCACTTTTTCAATTAACACCTAATTTACGCACAGCAAAATTATCTCTTGTGAAAATCTAACCTAATTTTAACCAGTTTGAGACAGCAAATTTTTATCCAAGGCTTTTCTTTTTTAGGTAATTGGAAACTGTATAATTAGCAAAGTTTAATCTAACTCAAAATCAAGTCTGTTTAAATTGGACACTATACAATGTTGCAAATTAAATGCATTTTTCAAGTTTTATTTTTTTTAAACACTCATAGACCTATAATGGGCTAATTTTTAAAGTACTTTACCCCACAACTGGCCAGTATTCCTACCTGGACTGGCCACCCTTTTTGGCAAAATGTAGGCGTATGAATAAACATCTCTAAAATCTATAAATGTTGTCCAAATTTTATAATTTTTATGTCATTTTACTTAGTCACTTATTATTGTAAAACATAAGAAATGTGTAAATAAATATTTTAAAAATATTATATACATACATAAATTTTGTGTATAAAAAACTAAAAATATTTTTCAGATATTCCGTCCTACAGACAAAATTTTTTGGGTAAACAAAAAATCCAAAATATACAAAATGTTCCAAATTTTATACTTATTCCAAAAATATACAGTTTTATTACCCTTTTTTTTAGTTTTGAGTGTTGTAACACTTGTTATCTCTATTATCGTGACCTTTATGTACTACCCTGTATGCTGCAGTTGTCGTAACATACTTGTCAAAGAGAATCAAAATAAAATTATTAAAAAGTTGTTATAAACTAACAAATTATAAATTATATGAAAGATAAAGTATTCTTCCTTCTATAAATATCAATATTAACACCGCCACAACTATTTTATATGTTTAAAATATCGAAATAATGACGAATGTCTTTGTCGCCCGATATCGGGCGTTGCCAGTCGTACGGCAGGCGTTGGCGCCCGATATCGGGCGTTGGCCAGGGACTGGGTTAACAAATATGTAGCCGACGGGTTTTTGAAATAGGACCATTATTAAGTGTTAGCATTTGGAAAGTGCCATTGATAAAGTTGTTTTTATAAGTTAAGTTGGGTATTGTTGAATTAGGTTTGTTTTTTTTACGTAAGGTCCCAAAGTTACATTAGGTTTAGTAAGGTTAGGCTGGCTTTATTCATTATTTTTCGTTAACGTAACCTAACTAAACCTTACATTGCCTAACACAACCTTCCCAAACCTACCAACCTTACTGAAACCAGTACATTTTCTGCTGTAACACGCTTTATAATTTTTCGATCAATTGTAAAACCCTTGTCACACTTGTGACCAAGATGCAAACCCCTGAATTTGGGTATCCACATCAATATAAATACACCAACAACAATGGATTTAGGAACGAAAGAATATTCAGTTTTTCTCATTTTCTTAGTTTTCTCAGCTCCCCCCCCCCCCCAAAATGTTTGTAAAACCTTTCAAATTTAGCCCATTAGGCTATATCAAGGTATTTAGAGAAAATAGAACTTGAAAATGGGTAATTATATTCTTTATCTAATAATTACCTGCAAGTTGCATAGTTGATTAGGCCTACTAACTGATAAGTATATATACATGGGCCTAACTAAATATTAGTTATTAGCAGAGATAAAATTAATACTTATAGAAATTGTAAAATAAGTTCCATAAGCTGAACAAACTTACTTTATACTTTTGGTGTTTTCGTCATCATTCGAATATGAGGATACTAACAAATTACATCCTTTTCTTTCCTCCATATAGGGTAATACTATCAGTGATTAAATATGAAGAAAATGTATGTATAATTTGGCATCGTATGAATTTAATAACAAGTAAAAATAAATTATAACGTACAGACGGTTACGTTATAATTTTACATTTAACTATGAATATATTGTTTTCCTCATGACTCCACTGTTATCATTTCAATGTATTAATTTCATTTTCCTGTTCTGTTATACTTCATCCATCGTATCAATTTCTTCCTTCAGCCTTCCTTATCCTTGTTTATTTCCATTTAATCCATGTCCGGTTCTTTATCTATTGATGTCATGACATATCAAATCAGTTGTAATGGTACCTGTAAAAAAACTTCATACCGGTAGAAAAAAATTGTTCCTGATTGGCCAATTTGTGATTATAGCAAAAGTATTTACATTCTTTGAACCCTAAGAAACAAGATAGCAATTAGAGAAAACACTGTTTCATATTAATTCCGGCAGCCGGGTAACCTATGTTGGCGTCCAGTTGGTTACATGGTTATTTTCACCAGAGAGCCTTTCCTGAAAGGATGTGGCTCCAAATTGTTACATTTTGCCCTTGCATTGCCTATAGTTATTTTCGTCACACGTTAATTCGCATTGACGCACTCGCCCGCGTACATCGCATTACACGTACAGTTTTGAACTTGTACTATATGAAGTGATTCACACATGGGCGGTTACCCGGCAAGCCGGGTTGTTGTCATCACTATTACTAAGAATGAAATTTCCTTCATAATGGTGTAGTTCAAGAATGAAATAATATTTAATACATAAAATATACTATCATAATATAAAAAGTTACACTGCATGGTTTTTATTTTTGTATTCGTGAAGTTTTATTAGTGAGAAAGTTGTCTGTTGTATATACCTGATGGAATATATTAGGTTTTAAAAATTAACACATTTTAAAAAATATTCCACGAATGTTAATTTTTAAAAGCGCTTTCGCCGATTAACGTATCATCAATTTAAAATGCAAAAGTGAGAAAGTTGTTAATAATAAGATGATTTAACTTTTTTCCAAGATTTTTCCAGTAGAACCATAGACCTTCTATAAAAGGAGGTATATGGTAGAACTTAAAAATAGATGCTGCCAGTAGCCAGTTATAGCGCTGTATTGGCCGAAAGGCTGGAGGCGCGTGAATTGAACCTGGAACTACCCATGGCTACGACACTGGTATGCTCCAGCCGTTCTAACTTTACCTCTGAGGAAAGCACAACATGGAAACATTGTATGTCTTGGGCGCTTGGCTCCTTCCTGTCCCACGTATAATTTCTTTTCAGTCTAAATAAATCACAACTAGGGCTTTATAGTTTTTATAAGTCAAAATTGTCCGATTGACTTCGTTTTTTGATATTTTGTAAAGAGTAAAAAGTGCTTCCCAGTTAAACTCTAAAAAGATTTTAATTCCCATTAAAAAAATAATAAATTTTCCTTCCTACATTATTCCCAATTACGAGTCACCGGATATAAAATTTTGAGGAGGGCTTTGGTGGTGTGGATGCGACGTTTCCTATGTCGATTTTCCAGTTTAGCCCGCAAACATCAGAGATAGTTAGAACGGCTGGACTATACATCCTATTATAATAAAGATGCTGCACAGGCTCGTCACATTATTTATTTTGTTATTAAGAAAAACTCCAAGCTCTGTATGTATTGTTAAACCTGTAACTAGTTAAAGATGGTTTTTTATTTTAAAAATAAGTATACTGTAATTTTGTTGTAATCATCTATCTAAAATATATAATTATTTCGTTAATAAACTTTATTTTGTGTTCTTCAGTTAATCTTGAATAATGCATTTTTGTGTCATTAATTCCTTGTTATAAGTGCAAGAAAGTGTTAATAGTGTTAATTTATTTAAGACTACAACTATGTTGAGAGGGATGTTACAATAACCTGATATTAGTCAATCTTGATATATTTTTTAAACATTTTCTGTCTAAGGCTATCAAGGAATATTTCTCATCTTGTATTTTATTATTAATTGAAACAAATATTTATTGTGATATTGTAAGAGCTATGTTTATATGTGATTTTCATATAATTTTTTCTAACTTTATAATACCATTTTTTATCCATTCAAAATATGAAATAACATTTTTTCAACTTAACATATTTGAAACATACCAGTCGATGAGGTTATGTATTTGTACAAGTATCTATTTCTTAAAATAATAGGTTACATTTATTTATGAAAGTTTCCTAAGTATTATTGTTTATAGTGTTAAAAATGGATTTTGGGCGCTTTCATTTGACTCACTGAAAAAAAACTAGGTTGTGTACAGACTTTTTACACAAACCAAACCCTTTACAAGACAGTAATCCTTGTTTCATTCTCTCTGTAAGTAAAATGAAACATACTCAGCTGCTTTATTTACTTGTTATCCAGTTAATCCTTTCTTTTCCTTATCAGTTTCAGTTGTTCCTTCTGCTAATTTTACATTACATATGTTCAGTTTTATTATCAATTATAGAATATACTTCACTCAACAATTGTTTTATGATTCTTTTCCTTTTAAAGTTGTAACTATTTAAATAATAACTATTTTGTTCTTTATGATAGGAGTTACTTTCTGAAGTCATATTTACTTTTTACAAGTGTATTCTCTTATTTTAAGAGGTTATATTTATTTTTGAAAGTTTTGATAGGTAAAATTGTTTATAGTGTTAAAAATGTTTAATTTCAAATCAATATTCTTACAATAAAACACTGACATTTATTTCGTACTCATTATGGCAGTGTCACCAGGTTCAAGTTCTTCAAAAATACCAGGTATTGTAACCCAAGTAAATGTGTTGACTGTCATATCACAAAGTCAAGCTAGTACCTAGCCTTTATATTCATGTTAATCAATTTGCTTAGGGTACTATAACAGGGACTATTTACTTTATGTTTAAAAAAAATAAAGGTATTTATGCAGTTTATTGCCACCAAACAAAATTGGAAAATTTTACTTGAAATGGGTCTAAAATTAGCTGTATTTTCACGAGACATGCTTGTTATTTCACGGAAATCAAGTATTTTACTGAAAAATTAAAAAAAAAAAACCAATGTAATAGTTCTGTCATATTTCTGTTTAATTAAATGGTATTTCAATCATCTATTTTTAATTATGATGTGTTTTTGCGCTGATTACTTATTTGAAAACTATTTTGGTCTGTTATAATTATTTCTAGAGATATATTAGAAAAACTACTTTCACATTCGTAATGTCGAAACGTGATTATTGGCCATTACGCTATCATTTTAAACAACAACTATTAATCCCAAAAACCGAATTCACCTATATTCCCGCTGAGTGATGGCTGGCAGGCCATCACGGAGGCCAAACGCCAGTATTTAACTCAAATTACGAATTAAACTACGTATTTTACCGAAAAATTCGAAAAATGAATGTCACAACCTGTAGTATTTCGGTAATAATGCACTTTCTTGCCACCTCTGAAAATACAATTTCTTGTTAAAAAAGTGGTGAAATATGAGTTTATATCTCTGTAGGGGTGTGATATTATCCACTGAAAACTTGTTTTTTACCGAAAAATGAAAATCTAGTTATTTATCTGAGACAGTGAAAAAACTACTATTTTGAAAATCTTTATTTTTCTACAAATTTTCTATTTATTGTGTTTTTTATGCTGAAAACAAACATATAACTGGTTTTGTAGTCAAATTATTTTGTCAGCCCTAAAAATGCATTTTCAACTAACATAACTTAACTTATCCTAATTGTCTTATTTTCTCAACAAAATTTCGTAATGTGCGTTGAATTAGAGTATTTGGCCTCCGTGATGACCTGTTGGCTGCCACTCTGGCGGGAATATAGGTGGATTCGGTTTTTGTGATTAATAGTTGTATATAATGAACACGTAATGGCCGCTTATTACGATTCGCTGCGATAGTAGTTTTCCGTTGTATCTCGAGAAATAGTTGGAATTGACCAAAATAGTTTTCAAATTTGTTTTCAGCGCAAAAAAACACATCAAAATAAAAAAAAGATTGAAATACCATTAAAATTAATGGAAATATGACAAAAATACTAAAAGTTGTGACATTAGTTTTTTCGAATAATTGTAAATGATTTTGGTCTATTACAATTATTTTTCGAGATATATCGGAAAAACTACTTTAGCGGCGAATGGCGATTAGTGGCTATTATGCGATCATTACATACAACAACTTTTAATCACGACAACTGAATTCAGCTATGTTCACACTGGAGTGACGGCTGGTAGGCAAACCCTCAAATTTAATGCAAATTACAAATTTTTGTTGGGTAAATAGACTACTAGGATAAGTTAGGTTATGTTTGGTTTGGTCAGTAAATAATGAATTTTCGGCTGAAAAAACTATTTTACTGCAAAACCAATTATATATTTGTGTTCAGCATTAAAAAACATGTGAAATGAAAAAATGTCGAAAAGTAATTATTTTTAAAAAGTTGGTTTTTCACTATCAGATAAAAAACGAGTTTTAGATTTTTCGGTAAAAAACGAGTTCCGTGGATGAAATCAACCTCCCCAAGAGATTTTAACTCATATTTTACCATTTTTTCAACAAGAAATCATATTTTAAGAGGTGTTAAGAAAGCGCATAATTGCCAAAATAAATAAACAAAAATTGCAATAATACAGGAAAATTTATTATGACGATAATAAAAATGATTTTAGTAATTTAGTGTAGGCCTATAGATAGTCCTTTCAATGATCACATAAGGTAGGCCTAATTGATAAGTGTCTACACGTACTTTTAACCCTAGGGTATAGTGCTAGTATATTACAACATAACATATGTTAGCCTAAAGGTGCTTGTGATATGACATCTCATAATTTTAGTTCAAAATAGGGGTAGGCCTAACAAGTGTTTATATTTCATAAATTGGGACTGAAGTGGTAAGTTACCAATGGATTTTGGGCACTTCCACTTGGTTCACTGAAAAAATTAACAATAAATAAAAAAATACAGGGTGTTTACAGACATTTTACACAACCTGTATAGGCCTATAAGAACTAGTTTTTCTGGCATAGTGGCCCATTGGCCAAGGCATGAGAATGCAGAGGGCATTTCCATAGTTCAAATCTCCAACTGTGCTTATGGTCGGTGGTAATTCACCACTTGAATAAAGTTCACACCCAGACTATAAGGCTCATGTGAACAGGCAAGCGAACTTCTTTTTTTGAGGAAAATAGTTTAGTTGATTATAGGTCTATAAGGTTATGGCCCGAAACACGTTTTTTTAAAACCTCATGTCAGAATTGTATCGTTCACTTTATAACATGCAAAAATGATTAGGCTAGGCTATTACAAAGTGTTAAGCAGTAACCTTCTTATCATATGTATAAAATTATGATAGACATTTTTGTACCACCTCATGTTTTATCTTTTGAGGGATAGTAGGGAGTACAGTAGACGTTTACTAATCCGACTCGTATTGGACCGAACCACTGTTGGATTTTAGAGAGTGTCAGGATTATAGAGGGTAACATAAAAATCTCAATTTACACATAAATGTTTGTACAACCTAATGAGAAACTAATCTAAAAATTAGGAGGCCTACATTAGAACAGTACCAATGGCTTTTAAATACTTCAATTTAAAATAGGCATAAAAATTAAAGACATTCATGACAGGTAAAATGTAATTACATTCTATTAAAAAGTAAAGGTTAGGTATGTGATAAAGGCAAGAACACTGACAGGTAAGTTATAGCCTAGCAATATTACAGTACTGTAAGCAAAATTAATTTACTTATAATTGATTAAAAGATACTGCGCAGGTTAATGCAGGATATCAAATTGTTGAATACATCATAATTAATGTAATTAATTAATGTACAAGATGTCAAAGTCCAAAACTGTATTTATTATTTAAAATAGTTGGTCGGTAGCGTAGTTGGTTCAATCCCAGCTTCATAAGCTAAAGGTTCTCAGTTCGATCCCAATCAGAGTCATAACACATTTTGAGAAGGATCAGCTGATAACCACCGGCTGTTTATTTGACATTGGGCTATTAATTAATAACACTTTCTAAGGAATAGTCGGCCTTAGTTTGTAACAATGACTACATTCGCTCATCTACACTCATTCAAAATCCATATTCGCCCATATCTTGACGATCGGCGTCTTATGAGTAAATAAATAAATAAATTGTAATACTTGTAATACTGTACTTTAAATACAATTTTCGACAAGATAAAAACACGTTAGTATAGTAGTGCCCATCAAATTGAAACGGTTTCAAAAAGGTAGCACATTACTGTTGTTGAGTAAAAAACAAATATGACACATTTGACATAATATAAAAATCATTCGCACACACATTCAGATAACAAATTCGTCTCACGTGACTCACCGGCTGAGTGGGTCTTGGACTAGAGAGAGAGAGACAACTGTAAATTTATTCATCTAGCTTACAAATTCAAATGCACTCTTTAGTACAGTATATTGGAGGACTGAGTCAGTTGGTAGCAAACAACACTCCTTCAAAACGTGTTGGACAATCTCACTTCCCGCGCTGGTTTAGTCAGGAACTGAAGGTCATGATAGTCAATAAGAAAATACTGCACAGGGTTTATAAGCAGACCGGCTTTGATAGTGATTATTCTGCTTTTGCTAGGGCTAGAACTGCTTGTAGAAATCTTGCAACGGGCTGCTACAACTCTTATATTGCTCATGTGGATAGGACAATCTCTTCTAACCCCAAGATTTTCTGGAGTCACATCATATCTCTGAGACGAACCAATGTTACAGCTTCTAGGATGAAACTTGGGGATGAGGAATCATCTGATTGCCATGAGATCTGTAACATGTTTGCTCTCCAATTTTCCAGTGTATATTCTGAGCCTGATAGAATTTCAACCAACTTTTCAGTTAGAGATAGTAACTCTTCTTTGTCTTTGCTTGAGTGTACTGCTGAGGAAGTGAAGCGAAAGATAGATGCTATGGATGTCAACAAGGGTTGTGGACCTGACCTCATTCCTCCTATTGCCTTGCGTAATTGTAGCGATATTATTTGTAAACAGCTCTCTCATCTCTTCAATGAAAGTCTTAGAGAGGGTGTTTTCCCTTCATCGCTTAAAGCAAGTTATGTGGTTCCAATCTATAAAGACGGAGACCGTCAGTTGGTTAGCAACTACCGCCATATTTCTATTCAGTCCCCTATTGCCAAGATTTTTGAATCAGTTGTTCTGGACAGACTGAAGACCCTACTTTCAAGAATACTTATTCCAGAACAGCACGATTTCACTGCAGGGAGATCGACCATTACAAATCTTGTGTTGTACGAAGAATTTATATTATCCGCATTTGAAAACTACTCCCAAGTGGACTCTATATACCTCGATTGTATCAAAGGTTTTGACAAGGTAGCCACGCCATCCTCGTGTCGAAGCTCCAATCATATGGAATTTTGGATCCTTTCTTGTCCTGGCTTGCAAGTTACTTGAGAGGGAGGACCGCCATAGTTAGCCAAGGTGGGGCTTACTCTGAACCTTTTAAGGTTAAATCAGGGGTTCCTCAAGGCTCACTCTTGGGACCTTATCTCTTCAATTTATTTATTAATGACATTGGTGAGGTTATTCAGAGTAAGTTTCTCATCTTTGCAGATGACATCAAACTTTTCAGTGCATTAAGGGAAGCTGAGGGTGGTGAGGTACTTCAACATTCCTTGAATGAGGTGTCCAGGTGGTGTGCTAGTAACAAGATGGAATTGAACACGTCCAAATGCATGGTTATATCTTTCTGTCGGGGCGAATCTGTCATTCAGTGCAATTACCAGTTACATGGAACCATTCTGCAGCGAGTTGAGACAGTGAAGGATTTGGGAGTGTGACTTACCAGGTCATTGTCGCCAGAATGCCATATTGACGACATCTGTAAAAGGGCTAGCAGACTTCTTGGTCTCTTGTCTCGTGCTGCAAGGAGTGGACTGTCTGTGTATTCCATTACCATACTTTACAAATCACTACTACGTCCCATCCTTGAATACGCTTCAATAGTATGGAAACCATACTACCTCCACCATATCATTCGTTTGGAAAGAATCCAAAGAAGATTCCTTAGACTTGTAGGAACAAGACTGGGTTTTGCCTTTGCCGACGTTCCCGTGGACCTTTTGATGGACCATTTTCATTTGGACACTCTGGAGGCACGTCGGGACCAAGCGGACCTGACTTTTCTTTTCAATCTGATTAGAGGTGACATAGACTGCTTGGATCTTCTGGCCAGGATTAACTTTAGGGTCCCTGGAACTACCAGATCAACAGATTTATTTGTCCACATGCAGTATAGAACCAACTATCTGAAACTCGGACCAGTAGCTAGACTGCATCAACTTGGTAATTCAGTGCCGGAAGTGGTTGACTTCTTCTTCGACAGCCTCAAATCATTCAAGCAAAAATTGAAGAATTCATAGATATTGGTTTGTTGTCAGTCATACATATATATATATATATATATATATATGTGGCAT
Organism: Stictocephala bisonia; assembly: GCA_035578905.1. Classification (NCBI taxonomy): domain Eukaryota; kingdom Metazoa; phylum Arthropoda; class Insecta; order Hemiptera; family Membracidae; genus Stictocephala; species Stictocephala bisonia. The sequence goes on along the minus strand of JAQJVL010001406.1, from coordinate 9,735 downwards.
GAATGCCGAAACCGGTCGTGTTCATTTAATAAAAAACTGTAAGGGTGCTCAGTTATTATTTTTTATTATAACATTATCATATATAGCAGCCCTAGGATTTACAACTTTTCTACTATATATATATATGTATGACTGACAACAAACCAATATCTATGAATTCTTCCACAACAAACCTTCCACAATCGACAAAACATTACATAAAATGAAAATAAAAAATAGAAACATTTATCAAGAAGAACCAGAAAATAGAGCATTCATCTGTGTTCCCCACAACACAATACTTAATAAAGCAATTAGAAAAACCTTTAAGAAAGAAAAATTCAAAATTGGTTTTAAAACAAATAACAACGCATTTAACATAATACAAAAGAAATCCACTTCAAAATTACATAAAACCCAAGATATATTTGACAAATCAGGAATTTACAAAATTGAATGTACAGACTGCCCAAACTATTATATTGGACAAACAGGACGATCTTTTAAACGAAGATTTAATGAACACATACAAGCTCTAAAATCAAACAACAGAACTTCAATGAAATCTTCTTTTGCAGAACATTTATTAAACAATAATCACAACTACACAAATATGAAAACAAACATGAAAATTCTAAAATTCGGTTCAAAAAGCAAAAAACTAGATTCCCAAGAAGAACTTGAAATTTATAAACACAACCAAGAAAATCCCAATAATTTAATCAACACCATGTTAACACAAAAAAGAAACCCAATATTCGAAACAATTATACATATAAGAAACAACACACACAATGACAACTAACCACCAAATCAAAAATATATTTACTAATTTAACATATGTTTCCTTTATGACAATTATTTATTTAATTTTATTTGTTTTGTAAACAGATAACACCTATGAAGATGGCATGAATGCCGAAACCGGTCGTGTTCATTTAATAAAAAACTGTAAGGGTGCTCAGTTATTATTTTTTATTATAACATTATCATATATATATATATATGTATGACTGACAACAAACCAATATCTATGAATTCTTCAATTTTTGCTTGAATGATTTGAGGCTAGAATCATAGAAATATATATATAGTAGAAAAGTTGTAAATCCTAGGGCTGCTATATATGATAATGTTATAATAAAAAATAATAACTGAGCACCCTTACAGCTTTTTATTAAATGAACACGACCGGTTTCGGCATTTATGCCATCTTCATAGGTGTTATCTGTTTACAAAACAAATAAAATTAAATAAATAATTGTCATAAAGGAAACATATGTTAAATTAGTAAATATTTTTTGATTAGTGGTTAGTTGTCATTGTGTGTGTTGTTTCTTATATGTATAATTGTTTCGAATATTGGGTTTCTTTTTTGTGTTAACATGGTGTTGATTAAATTATTGGGATTTTCTTGGTTGTGTTTATAAATTTCAAGTTCTTCTTGGGAATCTAGTTTTTTGCTTTTTGAACCGAATTTTAGAATTTTCATGTTTGTTTTCATATTTGTGTAGTTGTGATTATTGTTTAATAAATGTTCTGCAAAAGAAGATTTCATTGAAGTTCTGTTGTTTGATTTTAGAGCTTGTATGTGTTCATTAAATCTTCGTTTAAAAGATCGTCCTGATTGTCCAATATAATAGTTTGGGCAGTCTGTACATTCAATTTTGTAAATTCCTGATTTGTCAAATATATCTTGGGTTTTATGTAATTTTGAAGTGGATTTCTTTTGTATTATGTTAAATGCGTTGTTATTTGTTTTAAAACCAATTTTGAATTTTTCTTTCTTAAAGGTTTTTCTAATTGCTTTATTAAGTATTGTGTTGTGGGGAACACAGATGAATGCTCTATTTTCTGGTTCTTCTTGATAAATGTTTCTATTTTTTTATTTTCATTTTATGTAATGTTTTGTCGATTGTGGAAGGTTTGTAACCATTAGCCATTGCTATTTGTTTGATTACTTTGAATTCTTCATTGAAATCATGTTTGTCCATTGGTACTTCTATTAGTCTTTTAATAAGAGCTCGAAATGAAGCCATTTTATGACACCATGGATGATTGGAATTTATTGGGATTATAAGATCTGATTGAGTGTTCTTTCTGTAAATTTTAAATTTATGTTTTGATGAATTTTGATAAATTGTTAAATCTAAAAAGTTAATTTCTTTATTTTGGCTTTCCATTGTAAATTTGATTGTTTTAGAGATGGAATTCAGATAGTTTAGAAGTTGAATTTGTTGATCTTTTGTTCCTTTGAATAAGCAAATAATATCATCAACGTAACGAAACCAATAAACGGATAACGATAAAAATCCCTTTAGAAACAACTTAATTTATTGGTTTCGTTACGTTGATTATATTATTTGCTTATTCAAAGGAACAAAAGATCAACAAATTCAACTTCTAAACTATCTGAATTCCATCTCTAAAACAATCAAATTTACAATGGAAAGCCAAAATAAAGAAATTAACTTTTTAGATTTAACAATTTATCAAAATTCATCAAAACATAAATTTAAAATTTACAGAAAGAACACTCAATCAGATCTTATAATCCCAATAAATTCCAATCATCCATGGTGTCATAAAATGGCTTCATTTTGAGCTCTTATTAAAAGACTAATAGAAGTACCAATGGACAAACATAATTTCAATGAAGAATTCAAAGTAATCAAACAAATAGCAATGGCTAATGGTTACAAACCTTCCACAATCGACAAAACATTACATAAAATGAAAATAAAAAAATAGAAACATTTATCAAGAAGAACCAGAAAATAGAGCATTCATCTGTGTTCCCCACAACACAATACTTAATAAAGCAATTAGAAAAACCTTTAAGAAAGAAAAATTCAAAATTGGTTTTAAAACAAATAACAACGCATTTAACATAATACAAAAGAAATCCACTTCAAAATTACATAAAACCCAAGATATATTTGGAGGGTTCAGTGTTAAAGTGAACCAAGTCCACTGAACCAAGTTTTGAGAAAAACTCATCTAAAGTTAAATAGCTGTAATTAATTATAGGTTTATCTTAAAACAATTTTAACAACTAAATATCAATTATATGAGCCTAACTAAGATTACACATATGTAATTATTTAAAAATAAATTACCTGTATTCTGTTCGACCACCGTTTAGTGAAATGCGCAGGACTTGGTCCACTTTGCCTCTGAAAGATTCTTAAATTATGGGATGAAATGAAACAATATAAAACATTTGGAAGTAGTTTATGTAATATACAGTGATTGATTACAAAATAGCTTTTTTTTACAAATATTCAATTTCATCATTTTCTTCGTCCTCATGAGAAGCTGAAGACCGAGTTGCCACGGCGCCAGGTAAGTTCCTGTAGTATTCGTAATAGATTGGAGGAATGAATGGGAGAAGTGACATCATGTCCTTTTTCTTGGCATCTTGCATTGGTCTGCGTGTTGAGTAAAGGCAGGTTTGTGCTACAGAGGTTAGGCATTGAACAGGTCTTCCTGCATCTGTTTTATTCTTTTTCAAGTAAATTGTTCGAAAAACTGACATTTCATTTAGGTTTTCTTTAAATTGAATTTCAAAAGGTGAACCTCTTTTGAACTTCAACCAGCGAAATTTCAACCAGTTAAGCGGTTCCTTGTCTTTGTCTTTCTTCCTATTGGTAATAGATTTTTCTAATGATGCTGTACTCAAAAATTCTCTTCTTTCCATGTGTACCACTTTGAAATGAGGTTGTTTCTTTTTAGCGGATTGTATTATTTTAAACCAACCTTCCGGATTATAAATGAACTGATGCTTTTTACTCTCTCTTTCAATCACACCGAATTCAGTGTCGTTCGGTAAAAAAGAATGACCAGATACCAGAAACTTAAGTTCAATTTTTTCAACTTGCAACTCAGGTTCTTGAACAAGTTTTAACAGTGTTAGGGCCATTTTTATATTTCTATTTTGCCCTGTACAAGAATCTGAGTAGAAAACAATATGTTTGTATTGGCTGGCATACTTCATAACATGCTTGCGGATACAAGAGGCAAGGTCTTCAGAGCCCCTTCCCCCCTCAGTTTCATCCCATACGTACATGTAACCAGTGGAGTCGTTAAATGAGTGAATTCCAAAATTGTATACATACAGGTTCCTCTTGTAGTATGCAACAGATGTGGACAGTTTAGGGAAAGGCAGTGCCTTCTGTAAATCAAATGTACAAACGTACTTGTTCTCTGAAGCAGACTCCTTGTCTTCTTTTAGGGCTTCCCTGGCTTGTTCTGCTTTACGTAAGTGCAATTCTTTTTCTAACTGTAGAGCTCTTTTGGCTTCCATGTCATTTTCTATTTTCATTTTTTGCAATATTTCATCACAAACTTTGCATGTGTCTTTAGATGGAACCTTAAAATGCAAATTGAACTTAGTAGAGAATACATGGTAATAATATTTTTCTTTTACTGGTTGTTTGTTCTCATGAGCACATTTTTCAACATAAAGGTTGTACATTTTTTTAATGTTCAGCTCGGGATTTAGATATTTTTTATTAATATTATCTTTGCGAGAATAGTGGCTTTGATAGCTTGGAAAAGACTTAATATGTGCAATCACATCTGTATCGTCAATTTTATTTGAAGGCCCTTTCCCCCTAGAGTCAATTACTCCAAAAACCTCCTCTTTACTTAGACATCGAAACAGCCGTCCCCAACTGATTTGCAACACTCGTAAAAAATACTTCTTGCATACTCTGATAGTTTCATCTTTGACAGGGATAAAATATTGATAGGTCCTAGTTTTTGTGGGAGCAGATCCATCTCTAGGTCGAGACCTGTGAATCTTTGAAGCTTGAACAATTCCTCGCAAAAACACATTTTGTTTAGAAAAGTCAGCTAGCTTCCAAAACGATTCAAAGAACCTTTCTACATCATCCTCTGATTTGAAGAGGCTAGGACATTTCTTTGGGCAGTCACAGTTAAGGTTTCTTTGAAAGATTTTGCTTGGAATAGCTACATTTTTTGCAGTTACATAAGGCTGCCCACTGTTACGGCACAACTTCCTTTTATTTCGAGTCCACTGTGTTTCATTTTTTGGACGTTTTCGTCCACGCGCCTGAGTTGCACCAATCTCTAATTGAATATTTAATTGTGTACTTGCTGATGAACTGGACTCCATCACAGTTGCTGATGTTGACGGTCCAGGAACTGATTCATGATCCTCTTGTCCTGCAACTGGAGACTGTGCTGACTGCCCACCTGGTGCTGACGTCTCTTCGTTGAATCCTGGTCGGGGACACAAACTTGGATCGTCCACTGCATTGCTGTCATCTGAAATCAATCCAAATAAATTATTACATCGTATTTAAAAAATCAACCTGAAAAGCAAACACAGATAACACGTGTTTAATGTGGTATTTAAGGAAAAAATATTAAAATAAATTTCACTCTAAATTAGTGGCAAGTTATAATTAACTGATTACTTATCACTGTTGAGAATCATGTTTCACAGTTAGAATAGGGCTTATATGTGTGTGATTTCATAACTGAATTTAAATATTTGTAAAGAAATGGTTACATCATCCACCTACAAGGAACCTAGGCCTATTGGTAAAACTATCACATTTAGCATGATTCATTTTAAAGCCCAAGTCTGTTACATTAGCCAAAGAAATTGTGAAACAATAATAGAACATAACAAATCATGTTAGTTCTTTACACAAGATTATAGTTATAACCTCCAATAAAGGCTAAAACATATCAGGGCTTATATGAACAAAGCACTAACCTAAAAATTTTACAATGTTTGTAACTCACCTGTTGAGTATTCATCAATATTGGGGCTCCAATCTTCATCATCAGACATTTTAACAATATAAAATATGAGTTACAAACTATAAAAACATATTTAGGTTAAAAAATAACTTAAATTCAAGCGTTAAAAGCTGCTGAGCAAATGTTAACAAATAGCCACTGGACTTGGTTCACTTCAACAATGAAGAAAATACAAATGTTTTCTGTGCATATGTAAACTACTGCTCCCTGGTGGGAAAATAATGAACTTAGGACTTGGTTCACTACTGCACTGAAAAATTAACAGTTTTAGCCATCTATTAGCACTGCTAGAACCAAATGGGCAAAAATTGGACTTGGTCCACTTTAACTCTGAACCCTCCATTTGACAAATCAGGAATTTACAAAATTGAATGTACAGACTGCCCAAACTATTATATTGGACAAACAGGACGATCTTTTAAACGAAGATTTAATGAACACATACAAGCTCTAAAATCAAACAACAGAACTTCAATGAAATCTTCTTTTGCAGAACATTTATTAAACAATAATCACAACTACACAAATATGAAAACAAACATGAAAATTCTAAAATTCGGTTCAAAAAGCAAAAAACTAGATTCCCAAGAAGAACTTGAAATTTATAAACACAACCAAGAAAATCCCAATAATTTAATCAACACCATGTTAACACAAAAAAGAAACCCAATATTCGAAACAATTATACATATAAGAAACAACACACACAATGACAACTAACCACCAAATCAAAAATATATTTACTAATTTAACATATGTTTCCTTTATGACAATTATTTATTTAATTTTATTTGTTTTGTAAACAGATAACACCTATGAAGATGGCATGAATGCCGAAACCGGTCGTGTTCATTTAATAAAAAACTGTAAGGGTGCTCAGTTATTATTTTTTATTATAACATTATCATATATATATATATATATTTATTTATTAATTTGTTATATTTTTTATATGCTGCCACGTTTAGTTGTGTTGAACTTTATTTATAGGTTTATTACTGTTAATTACTCTTGTTTTATTCTTGTTGTATTCTTATTATTATATTATCAAGCACTATTTATGTTATATTATATGCTCCATTGTTATGTTCAAATTTTTAGATTTAAGTCTAATTTGTTAAACTATTTATAGCATTCCACCAATTTTTTCTTGGGTTAGTGTTGTTAGTAATGTAAGAATAGTACTAGTCGCTTTGTATTGTTAAAATTGTTCTTTACTCTTATACGTAAGTCTGCATGTAAATGGTATTGCCGTTGAGACAGTAAAAAAAAAAAAAAATAAATAAAAAATAAATAATAAAGTACATTACTTCTACTGCAAGCAGTTACTTTTCTTGAATAATTCTGTTATGAATCTCATTAACATAACATGACTCGAAGTTGCTCTGAAAGAGAAAATAAATTTTATATGTCTTACAGCAACTTTTTATAGCCTACTGAAACAAAATATAAATTATTTTCAACAAACTTTAAAAAAAACGGTGTACACATTCACAGATTTACGACACTAAAATGAAAATTGATTGATCTGCTGCTGGAAGCCTGTGTGATATGGCCTTTATCCATACTCCGATACTGAAAAATGGTTCATCCATAGCGAATATGTTACTGACTAAGTCGATGTTAAAACTAATATTCAGTAACAATGCAGTTTCTTCTCACGCTGATAATATTACAATTTGATTTTTCAAGTTGGTTAAAATAGAGTTAGATTATCAAGAGAGATCATTTGATCACGCTGAAAACTTGTTTTTCTACAGAAAAAAAAACTCGATATTTGTAAAATGATAAAATATTACTTTCTTACAAATCTTTATTTTTGAAAAATTTTTAACTATTTTTTGTATCCTTAACATGAATACCGTATGTAATTAGTTTTGTTGAAAAAATTTTACTGATAATATTTTCTAAAAATGCTTTCTAATATTTGCATTAGGTTTGAGTGCCTGGCTTCTGAAAATATATGCAAATTTGGTTTTTGTGGACAATAGTTCCAGTTTATAAGATTCGGGTAATAGCTGCTAATCCCGATTTGTTGCGAAAGTAGTTTTTCCGTTATATCTTGAGAATTAAATGTCATTGACTAAAATACCTTTCAAATTCATATTCTCCGTAAAAAACACGTCACTTGAAAAAAAGAAGGTGGTAAGAAACATAATTTAAAATAACAGAGATATGTCAAAAATACTAAAAAATGTAAAATTGGTTTTTATTTTTTTTGGGAACACGTAAATTGATTTATTATTTAAATTTATTTGTTTTGGTTAATTTCCACAGAATGAAAAGTAAGTTATCTATTGTGAATATTATTTAACTTATAGCCAATTATTGATGTTCAGACAAAGTTTTCCAGTTTGGTTTGGTGAGAGAAAACTGCATAAATAGGTACCCCACAATTTGTTTAAGTTTAATTGATAATAACATTCTGTAAAACTACGTAAGTTTTCCACTGTAGTTATATATGTTTATTTTGTGTTTTAGATGAATACTTCATGTTGCCAGCCCATTTGTCTGATGCTGGAAAATATTCATACTGTACAATGTGTATGATTGCAATGCATGAGCTCTTCAACAATGAATGGGATAAAGAATTCACAAAACACTGCCTGGATAAACTTCTGACACATTTACAACTTCCTAAAACGGTAATGTAAAACTTGATAAACATATTGTAAAGGTCAATAAAAATTTTATTTAAATAGGCCTATAGTCTTCAGAAATTAAAAATTATTACGCCTTCATCATTTTATTTTGCTTTTAAATAAGGAATTCATTTCTGTCTTTTCAGAATACATTCAGAACTATATTAAACTTATTTCGTAAGCTTAAGCGGCTGGAGTCATTATTAACAACTAGTTCTTCCGGTGTCAACCGCGTGAAAGGACTATTTACAATATATACAGTTCCAGGCGTTTCGCCCATGCTACGATGTGGCATCCTCAGTGGTTAGGCTGAGACTAACCACTGAGGATGCCACATCGTAGCATGGGCGAAACGTCTGGAACTGTATATATTGTAAATAGTCCTTTCATGCGGTTGACACCGGAAGAACTAGTTGTTAATATATTAAACTTAACATTTATTAAGCAATAAAGCTTTTAAAGCTAGAGCCTATTGAATGAAAATCCTAAGATTTTACTTATGTCGATTCGAGTCAGCAGTACCTCATTATAACATACTAATAGGGGTTGAAAGTAATGAAAGTTTGTTTTATAACAAATACTTTTTATAGGGAATTTCTGTAGGGGTGAAATTCAACACGGTGAACAGAAATACAAGCATATCCCTTTAGTTGGATTTGAATAATAGGAATTTATTATATATGACAGGTAATATGGGAGACAGTGACTCAACTGGTCATAAAAACCTCAATAACATATAAAAACTAAGAAAAGAAGATACAAGAAACCTGGTAGCAATGAAATATGGCTTTGAAGGTAGGGTTTAGGGGTGGGAAGAGTGAAACAAGATAGTATTTAGAAAGAGAGACAATTCATTAAACAGATATAAAGAAAATATCAAACAATTATTTATTTATTTATTTACAACGGTTACACCATTTTGTTAAAACAATATCAATATCAAGATGGCAAAAATAAGCTATTATGAGTATACAAAAATACACACACAAGAATATATATATATATATATATATATATATATATATATATATATAAATTTGGTTTCACAGTACTTTGGGCCCAGCTCGCCTCTTTTCGCAGCTGTTTGGGCCCAAGCCTGACGCCACAAGGTGAGGCCAAACGGCTGGGTTTTCATAGATGTTCGCAGTAGATTGAGCTCACCAGTAGTTTGAACCCACTGAGCCCAAACTCATGGTCATCACTTTGGGCCCATCTTATGGCGTCAGTAGTTGAGAGCAGTGGTGTTATACTCACAGACCTTTGGACTCAGTACCATCCAGCACTTTGGCCTCACCATCTGGCATTAGTGTTTTTTGAG
>JAQJVL010001405.1:177403-196702 GCA_035578905.1 Stictocephala bisonia | reverse complement strand
CTCAATGAATTGGAATATGTATTTTTTTATCTGAATACAGGAACTCATTTCTCCTCCAGGTTAGTCCACGAAAAACAAACTTACATTTAAATATATGAGTATTAGTAATGGTGACCACCTAATTTGCAAAATAATATCCATACAAACTCTATAAAGTTGTCCAGAAATTAGTCATCAATGGAACAAATTGTTTAAACTCTATAACAAACAAAAAAACTGTTTGGGGTTCAGATGAATAGCAATTATGCTCCATTTTATTGTTTGATGGTATTTTATGAAAGTGGAACCATATACTGTTAACAATAATATGAGACACTGTTTAATTATATTTATTATTTAAAAACATAACTTTTGAGTGAAATCCGTCATGTCTAATAGGTTGAAAATTACAGAGACAAACGTATAAAACAAAGCCTTACTGTATCATATATTATTAACTGTCTTATTTGGAGGATTTCGGTCGTGTTAAATTAAGACGAAGGTGGAAATCCAAAGTAATATTAGTGAACCTGAATCTAGATTTGGTTTTTACACATGAAGGAATGCGGCAAAGGGTTCGCTTCTACAGTTTCCGGTTCCGCCAGCTCAGTCAAGTTCGACCAAGTTAACGACTTACAGGCCAGTAACTACGACCGCAACTTATAACTACTGTTAGTTATGTAACTTACTACAGGAGGGACAAAATATACAAAGTATGAATCATTAATATTACGTAAATTAATTTAGTTTGAATACTTATTAATCTACAACAACTCATATTTTCTTAAATACTAGGGTACCCTCTCGTTCGCAGCACTCTTTAAACCCCAACCTTCGGCCTCGGCCAGTGACTTTTGACTTCACATAATAGTATGTTAACTGTACAACGTAAAGTCACAGTATTAAATATAACTACAATATCTCACTCACATTATGTCCGTTGCTACCTGTTTAGAGTAAAAAAATGACAGTGTACAAATACCTCTGTACGTGTATGGGTGGATGGGTGGCTCAATACCTCTGTACGTGTATGGGTGGGTGGGTGGGTCAATACCTCTCTACGTATATGGGTGGGTGAGTGGGTCAATACCTCTGTACATGTATGAGTGGGTGGGTGGCTCAATACCTCTGTACGTGTATGGGTGGGTGGGTGGGTCAATACCTCTCTACGTATATGGGTGGGTGAGTGGGTCAATACCTCTGTACGTGTATGGGTGGATGGGTGGCTCAATACCTCTGTACGTGTATGGGTGGGTGGGTGGGTCAATACCTCTCTACGTATATGGGTGGGTGAGTGGGTCAATACCTCTGTACATGTATGAGTGGGTGGGTGGGTAAATACCACTGTATTACTGTAAGGTGGGTCAGAAGCCTTATTTAACTAATAGATAGGCAACATGCATAAGATTACAATTAATTATTAAATATAATTTCTGTTACTTTTGTCTCGCATATTTATTTATTTATATGAAAGCTGGGCTATTAATGCATTTTTTTAAAAATATGTAATCATGTGATTTTGTACACTGTGGAGCCTATTTTAAACGTTTTTATATAATTTGTTCTTGTTCAACAGCTGAATATTAACTAAATAAATAACTGCTTTAGATAACAATTGAAACCTTCAAGTCCAGTAGAGTGCAACTCTACAATCGAATGTGATTTAAGCCACGCTTAAAACCTTGCCTGGTTTAGCATTATGAAATATTTAGTCTCTTTAATATCACAAACACTATTGTTTGTATTAAAACTTTTTGGCAATATTTATTTACGTTGAACAGCTGTTTCATTTCGATTAATTACAACTCTCTCCATGTTATTCTTATGGTCGAAAAACGTACTTTGAGGGTTTCCCGGACACTTCGGGGTAAATATATTGAAAAATTAAGACCTTATTGCACAATTACGAACAAAGGTAAATTTCTGCACACCTCAACCTTGGTCAAGAAATAAGGGAGGAGTTGCGTTGACAAAAAATTGCTTCACGTAAGTTACTATATATAAGGATTTCTCATGTAAATCCTTTCAAGCCTAACACTAAACAATCAGTTTTATTACAAAATTAGTTAAACTTGTTATTTTATTTAACATTTTCTAAATACGTTGTCAAATGATATTACAGTGCAAGAGAACATCACACAACACAAATGTATTATACAATAGCATACAACATTTACACGTTCCTCAGATCAGAGGAACTACCTTCCTTGCAGAAATGATGGCTAAGTGGATAAGGCTTCGGACTGTGAAGGGACTTATCCAAGGTTCGAATCCCTAACTAAGTTAACGGTCAGTACTTCACTCGATGAATAAAGTTCACGCACAGGCCTGCAAGATCATGTGAACTGACGAGAGAAGTATACAACTTCACAAAGAGATGAAAAAAGAATGTTCAACTGATGTTCAACTACACTTCATTCGTACTATAACTTATGACGGTTGACAAAATTAGTGACTACTTAAATTAGTATCAGTTGTTATTAATTTTCTCTTATTTCCTTAAAATGCATTACGAAAACTCTTACAGAATCAAAATTAGCCTGCTAATAAGTCTGCTATGATTCTAAAATTTTTCTCCATAAATAATGATTAGGCAAGGCATATTCATTAAAACGTTATATTATTTATTCTTTTTTATAAAACTGCTGTCAGATATGAAGAGTTTTAATAAAGTCATAGTCATTTGATAAACGTGATATAGGCCTATGAAGTTAAAAAACTTATCTGGTAACTAAGAACATTAAGGCGTAAGGAACTTAACTTGCTACACAATTTACAGTAAAGTCAAAACAGTAATGTTTATAGACTTAGGCTTGCGTTGGTATCACATATGTGAAACAGAAGGCATCAGTTCAAATGGTACAAGGAACGTAACTTGATACACAATTTACAGTAAAGTAAAAACAGTAATGTTTATAGACTTAGGCTTGCGTTGGTATCACATATGTGAAACAGGAGGCATCAGTTCAAATGGTACAAGGAACGTAACTTGCTACACAATATACAGTAAAGTAAAAACAGTAATGTTTATAGACTTAGGCTTGCGTTGGTATCAGATATGTGAAACAGGAGGCATCAGTTCAAATGGTACAAGGAACGTAACTTGCTACACAATTTACAGTAAAGTCAAAACAGTAATGTTTATAGACTTAGGCTTGCAGTGGTATCAGATATGTGAAACAGGAGGTATCAGTCCAAATGGTACAAGGAACGTAACTTCCTACACAATTTACAGTAAAGTCAAAACAGTAATGTTTATAGACTTAGGCTTGCAGTGGTATCAGATATGTGAAAAAGGAGGCATCAGTTCAAATGGTACAAGGAACGTAACTTGCTACACAATATACAGTAAAGTCAAAACAGTAATGTTTATAGACTTAGGCTTGCGTTGGTATCAGATATGTGAAACAGGAGGCATCAGTTCAAATGGTACAAGGAACGTAACTTGCTACACAATTTACAGTAAAGTCAAAACAGTAATGTTTATAGACTTAGGCTTGCGTTGGTATCAGATATGTGAAACAGGAGGCATCAGTTCAAATGGTACAAGGAACGTAACTTGCTACACAATATACAGTAAAGTCAAAACAGTAATGTTTATAGACTTAGGCTTGCAGTTGGTATCAGATATGTGAAACAGGAGGCATCAGTTCAAATGGTACAAGGAACGTAACTTGCTACACAATATACAGTAAAGTCAAAACAGTAATGTTTATAGACTTAGGCTTGCGTTGGTATCAGATATGTGAAACAGGAGGCATCAGTTCAAATGGTACAAGGAACGTAACTTGCTACACAATATACAGTAAAGTCAAAACAGTAATGTTTGTAGACTTAGGCTTGCGTTGGTATCAGATATGTGAAACAGGAGGCATCAGTTCAAATGGTACAAGGAACGTAACTTGCTACACAATATACAGTAAAGTCAAAACAGTAATGTTTGTAGACTTAGGCTTGCGTTGGTATCAGATATGTGAAACAGAAGGCATCAGTTCAAATGGTACAAGGAACGTAACTTGCTACACAATATACAGTAAAGTCAAAACAGTAATGTTTATAGACTTAGGCTTGCGTTGGTATCAGATATGTGAAACAGGAGGCATCAGTTCAAATGGTACAAGGAACGTAACTTGCTACACAATATACAGTAAATTCAAAACAGTAATGTTTATAGACTTAGGCTTGCGTTGGTATCACATATGTGAAACAGGAGGCATCAGTTCAAATGGTACAAGGAACGTAACTTGCTACACAATATACAGTAAAGTCAAAACAGTAATGTTTATAGACTTAGGCTTGCGTTGGTATCAGATATGTGAAACAGAAGGCATCAGTTCAAATGGTACAAGGAACGTAACTTGCTACACAATATACAGTAAATTCAAAACAGTAATGTTTATAGACTTAGGCTTGCGTTGGTATCACATATGTGAAACAGAAGGCATCAGTTCAAATGGTACAAGGAACGTAACTTGCTACACAATATACAGTAAATTCAAAACAGTAATGTTTATAGACTTAGGCTTGCGTTGGTATCAGATATGTGAAACAGGAGGCATCAGTTCAAATGGTACAAGGAACGTAACTTGCTACACAATATACAGTAAAGTCAAAACAGTAATGTTTATAGACTTAGGCTTGCGTTGGTATCAGATATGTGAAACAGGAGGCATCAGTTCAAATGGTACAAGGAACGTAACTTGCTACACAATTTACAGTAAAGTCAAAACAGTAATGTTTATAGACTTAGGCTTGCGTTGGTATCAGATATGTGAAACAGGAGGCATCAGTTCAAATGGTACAAGGAACGTAACTTGCTACACAATATACAGTAAAGTCAAAACAGTAATGTTTATAGACTTAGGCTTGCGTTGGTATCAGATATGTGAAACAGGAGGCATCAGTTCAAATGGTACAAGGAACGTAACTTGCTACACAATTTACAGTAAAGTCAAAACAGTAATGTTTATAGACTTAGGCTTGCGTTGGTATCAGATATGTGAAACAGGAGGCATCAGTTCAAATGGTACAAGGAACGTAACTTGCTACACAATTTACAGTAAAGTCAAAACAGTAATGTTTGTAGACTTAGGCTTGCGTTGGTATCAGATATGTGAAACAGGAGGCATCAGTTCAAATGGTACAAGGAACGTAACTTGCTACACAATTTACAGTAAAGTCAAAACAGTAATGTTTGTAGACTTAGGCTTGCGTTGGTATCAGATATGTGAAACAGGAGGCATCAGTTCAAATGGTACAAGGAACGTAACTTGCTACACAATTTACAGTAAAGTCAAAACAGTAATGTTTGTAGACTTAGGCTTGCTTTGGTATCAGATATGTGAAACAGGAGGCATCAGTTCAAATGGTACAAGGAACGTAACTTGCTACACAATATACAGTAAAGTCAAAACAGTAATGTTTGTAGACTTAGGCTTGCGTTGGTATCAGATATGTGAAACAGGAGGCATCAGTTCAAATGGTACAAGGAACGTAACTTGCTACACAATATACAGTAAAGTCAAAACAGTAATGTTTGTAGACTTAGGCTTGCGTTGGTATCAGATATGTGAAACAGGAGGCATCAGTTCAAATGGTACAAGGAACGTAACTTGCTACACAATTTACAGTAAAGTCAAAACAGTAATGTTTGTAGACTTAGGCTTGCGTTGGTATCAGATATGTGAAACAGGAGGTATCAGTTCAAATGGTACAAGGAACGTAACTTGCTACACAATTTACAGTAAAGTCAAAACAGTAATGTTTGTAGACTTAGGCTTGCGTTGGTATCAGATATGTGAAACAGGAGGCATCAGTTCAAATGGTACAAGGAACGTAACTTGCTACACAATTTACAGTAAAGTCAAAACAGTAATGTTTGTAGACTTAGGCTTGCAGTGGTATCAGATATGTGAAACAGGAGGCATCAGTTCAAATGGTACAAGGAACGTAACTTGCTACACAATTTACAGTAAAGTCAAAACAGTAATGTTTGTAGACTTAGGCTTGCGTTGGTATCAGATATGTGAAACAGGAGGCATCAGTTCAAATGGTACAAGGAACGTAACTTGCTACACAATTTACAGTAAAGTCAAAACAGTAATGTTTATAGACTTAGGCTTGCGTTGGTATCAGATATGTGAAACAGGAGGCATCAGTTCAAATGGTACAAGGAACGTAACTTGCTACACAATTTACAGTAAAGTCAAAACAGTAATGTTTATAGACTTAGGCTTGCGTTGGTATCAGATATGTGAAGCAGGAGGCATCAGTTCAAATGGTACAAGGAACGTAACTTGCTACACAATATACAGTAAAGTCAAAACAGTAATGTTTATAGACTTAGGCTTGCGTTGGTATCAGATATGTGAAACAGGAGGCATCAGTTCAAATGGTACAAGGAACGTAACTTGCTACACAATATACAGTAAAGTCAAAACAGTAATGTTTATAGACTTAGGCTTGCAGTGGTATCAGATATGTGAAACAGGAGGCATCAGTTCAAATGGTACAAGGAACGTAACTTGCTACACAATATACAGTAAAGTCAAAACAGTAATGTTTATAGACTTAGGCTTGCAGTGGTATCAGATATGTGAAACAGGAGGCATCAGTTCAAATGGTACAAGGAACGTAACTTGCTACACAATTTACAGTAAAGTCAAAACAGTAATGTTTATAGACTTAGGCTTGCGTTGGTATCAGATATGTGAAACAGGAGGCATCAGTTCAAATGGTACAAGGAACGTAACTTGCTACACAATTTACAGTAGATTCAAAACAGTAATGTTTATAGACTTAGGCTTGCGTTGGTATCAGATATGTGAAACAGGAGGCATCAGTTCAAATGGTACAAGGAACGTAACTTGCTACACAATTTACAGTAAAGTCAAAACAGTAATGTTTGTAGACTTAGGCTTGCGTTGGTATCAGATATGTGAAACAGGAGGCATCAGTTCAAATGGTGGTGATTGAAAAATGCCAATCAACGGTGGAAGAGGAAAATGAGCACTATTGTTCGACCAGTAGTATGGGGTTTATCACGTAGTACTATAAACAGACTAACCCTGATTGTCTGGCGATTGTTGTCGGTAAAAATTATACAAAACAGACTATAGGCCTACAATGTGTGCAATCATTGTTCCCCGTACATAAACGCTATTAATAAATAAAAATAATTACAAAGTGATAAATAGAGAGTGTTTTAACTAAGGACCAATAAGAGGTTGCTGACTAGATCAACTTCAGACGATATAAAATTAAAGTGATCCAACATCTTATATGTCTTAACGTCAATAAAACACAGTTCATTGCTGATTAATTTATTGTTTTGGAAAAAGTACTACCATTTGTAGTACAGTTCCTACTACAGCCCATAATTCTTTTTGGGCTCAATATTTTAATGTATTTTGAATTTGCTTTCTTTCAAACCTAAATAAAGAAACCATCAGCATAGTTATCGTGTGATAAATAACTATAGTGGAAAAATTCAACAGACATATGACTTGATATTGCTGATAAATACACATTTTTCAGTGACAATAAAAAATTTAAAACATTGATTTTCATCCTTCGAAATATAATTTAGTTAATATCATTGGAATTATAGATATTTATCTTTTAGTAGATGCAGATTTAAAAAAATAGAAAATGTTTTTAAGATATGTATCTTGTATGTGCATCAAATACAGTTTTTCAAAGAAATTATTTGTTTGCAAACACAATATTTCTGAAATGTATCTCATATGATTCTATACATCAATTCCTTGTAAAAAATGAAGGTACAACAAGAATTAAATGTCATACAAAACTTTATTTTTTGAAGAACGTAGACTCGTTCAGGTCATTATTTGCTTGGCTTCTTAAATAATGTTGGTATTTTTATGGTATTTATTAAGCTGCTTTAATTAAATAAATCAGTGGCCCATTACTGTTAAATAGTTTCTCGTCCCTATCGTAAAACGTAACAAGTTATTAGGTTTTCTATTTTAAATTAATATCATATAATCAAACTAAGTGTGCTAAAGAGAATATTTTCAAGAATAATATACAATCTTCAAATATGAAACTTTTTATTCGTATAATTCAATACATAAATGTATTGCCACTATGAATAGAAGAATGAGTAATATACAATATAATTCCTAAATAAGTTTAATAGTAACAATGTACCAGGCTACCAGACGGAAATTTATTTAAGATTTTAAAATCCTAAATACATATAATTATTGAGAACATAATGTCTAGATGAGCCATAATCATAAATTACCTTGTTTATAGGATATTTTATTTTTGGCCTAAAATCATTGTACCTAAAAACAAATTTGGCTTTATCATCAATGAAAAAAACAAATTTTAAAAAGGTTACAAAGACTCATATACAAGGTAAACGTAGAGATACAAATTGAAGGATTAACACATTGATGGGCTTCGGCTTCCCTCCAAGAGATTGATTGTACGTCCCGGGGCTGTAGATCGCATTCAGTAGCAGTGAAACCTGTCTCATGTATTACTCAACCACTGATAAGTCATGTTAACACATTGACGGGCTTCGGCTTACCTTCAAGAGATTGATTGTACGTCCCGGGGTTGTAGATCACATTTAGTAGCAGTGAACCTGTCTGTTGTATAACTTTCATTGATAAAGTATGTGTTTGCCCTTAACACATTGACGGGCTTCGGCTTACCTTCAAGAGATTGATTGTACGTCCCGGGGTTGTAGATCACATTTAGTAGCAGTGAACCTGTCTGTTGTATAACTTTCATTGATAAAGTATGTGTTTGCCCTTAACACATTGACGGGCTTCGGCTTCACTTCAAGAAATTGATTGTACGTCTCGGGGTTGTAGATCACATTTAGTAGCAGTGAACCAGTCTGATGTATTTCTGAAACAGTGATAGAGCATGTGGTGGCCCTTAACACACTGACGGGCTACGGCTTCCCTTCAAGAGATTGATTGTACGTCTCGGGGTTGTAGATCACATTTAGTAGCAGTGACCTGTCT
The DNA here is from genome assembly GCA_035578905.1 of Stictocephala bisonia. Lineage (NCBI taxonomy): Eukaryota > Metazoa > Arthropoda > Insecta > Hemiptera > Membracidae > Stictocephala > Stictocephala bisonia. Next base: position 187,718 of record JAQJVL010001405.1, on the reverse strand, counting down.
GATGTATATCTCAACCACTGATAGTGCATGTGTTGGCCCTTAACACACGGACGGGCTTCGGCTTCTCTTCAAGAGATTAATTTTACGTCTCGGGGTTGTAGATCACATTTAGTAGCAGTGAACCTGTCTGATGTATATCTCAACCACTGATAGAGCGTGTGTTGGCCCTTAACATATTGACGGGCTTCGGCTTTCCTTCAAGAGAGTGCTACGTCTCGGGGTTGTAGATCACATTTAGTAGCAGTGAACCTGTCTGATGTATATCTCAACCACTGATAGAGCGTGTGTTGGCCCTTAACATATTGACGGGCTTCGGCTTTCCTTCAAGAGAGTGCTACGTCTCGGGGTTGTAGATCACATTTAGTAGCAGTGAACCTGTCTGATGTATTACAACCACTGATAGAGCGTGTGTTGGCCTTTAACACACTGACGGGCTTCGGCTTCTCTTCAAGAGATTAATTTTACGTCTCGGGGTTGTAGATCACATTTAGTAGCAGTGAACCTGTCTGATGTATTACAACCACTGATAGAGCATGTGTTGGCCCTTAACACACGGACGGGCTTCGGCTTCTCTTCAAGAGATTAATTTTACGTCTCGGGGTTGTAGATCACATTTAGTAGCAGTGAACCTGTCTGATGTATATCTCAACCACTGATAGAGCGTGTGTTGGCCCATAACACATTAACGGGATTCAGCTTCCATTCAAGATATTGATTGTACGTCCCGAGGTTGTAGATCACATATAGTAGCAGTGAACCTGTCTGTTGTATTACTCAAACATTGATAAAGTATGTGTTTCCCCTCAACACATTGACAGGCTTCGGCTTCCCTTCACGAAAGAGCTACTTCTTGGGGTTATAGATCACATTTAGTAGCAGTGAACCAGTCTGATGTATAACTCAGCCACTGATAGAGCGTGTGTTGGCCCATAACACATTGACGGGCTTCGGCTTTCCTTCAATTGATTTTTATCTTTTTGTTGTTTCGTTTAAATGAAAGTGACTAATGGCTGTGTCTGTTTAGTTCTGTTTTTTATCGATGTTGAAATAATGAAATTTACGTGTATACTCCTCTCCACATACGATTTTACATGTCTACAACATTTTCCACTGATTTTAATTAATAAAATAAGATTTGTTAGAAGCCGATTTACTCTTTGCGTCCCCTTAACGTTAGGGATAGGAGGAATAAAGTAGAAACGAAATCAACTTGAATGCGCATGCTTGAATAACTCTGGGTCATTATTATATTTAATCTGAGGTGAATAATATCAATGAATACACGTGTTTCAAGTACCCCACTATTTTAAACCACTATACGTGTATGGGTGGGGGGGGGGTTGTTTAGTACCACTGTACCATTGTCTGTGTACGGTTGGGTGAGTGGGTCATATCTCACTACCACTTGTTAAACATCACGTTTTCATTTGTAAAACAAAAATAACAACTAAAAGTAATTCCACTGTTAAAGGATATTATTTGATGTTATGAAAGTAGTATTTTATGACCACGGTTCTTTCTCATGACAACCAACAACACTGGCCATAGCCTTGAAGCGATGAGTTACGAGCACGCCGGAGTGTTATGGCCCGCGTCAACGCGTCAAGTTTACTGCCAGGTCCAGCTTAGGTCAGGGCTATAAACATTAAATTGTTGGGAATCATATGAGGTATATTCTTCAAACAATACTATCCCTCAAAATTGATTTTTGACACATGTACGGGCTACTCGGTCACAAAGTTCTGTTTTATAGATAAAGTAATTTAAAATAGGTTTTGATTTAGATGAACAATCCTTGCATGAGACAGTATGTGTTATTGATATCAATTTACGTACATTTTCTCTTTCATTTTCATCCAGGGTCGATAATTTTCGCCTGACAGTGATTTGCCATACGTTCATCTTTGTCAACTTCTCCGACATCAAGATATGACCAATCAAATTGAGTTGTTCTTCTATTCTCTGTAAAGTACACAAACATTCAATAATATGCCAAAGTATTAAATATATTTTACTACAGGTACATAACCTTTTCAATTAACGATATTTCAAAAATTAAATTCGTTGTTGTGTTCCTCTTGAATGTTAACTTCTGTCCTCCTGAACATGAGCCTTATTTCACGTTCAATTAGTCAATGTTTAGTGACATCATGTATTTGCTACTATCACGTATCTTTCTGCCATGCAGCACATTATTTATTTGTCTCTAGTTTTTGCCCAGCTTTATTAAATAACATATAGACCTCTTTTAAAAATAAAAAATATCAAGCATTTTATTTAACCTACTTTTTATATTTTTCCATTTGACAGGTCATCTTCACTTACATTTTCTTCAGTGCAACCGAACGAGCATATAAACATAAATTGTATCCTGTTGATTGAACTCCTTTATTGAACTATCCATCTCCTAGTCTTTCCTCTAACATATATACTCTCCCGTCCACTAAACTATTATGGTTAGCGAAGAGCATTTTACAATACCACTGTACTACTTTCACACTAAAACATGCATTGTAATATCAACTAGGTATATGATTACATTTTATAACTATGAATGGTTTATGACTATAGTATCTGGAATTTTCACAATAGTTTATGCTATTTTATTTAATTTATTACAACAGTAAAACTAATAATCCCCATGGATGATGGGCCCGTGTGGGTCCGACGCCGTTAGTTACAGCGGTCGTTGCCAAGATTCCCTGCTGAAGCAGTTTCCCAATGCCCTCTTGATGCTGGTGAACACCGAGGGACTTTAGCTGCACATTTACCAAATACGTGTTTCACCCTTACTCAATATTCCATAACATATTTTTAGATGCTTTAAATAATGCTGTACACGTAATTTTAAGTTTGATACGTTCATTTATAGTATTGCATTATAAATTGCGTTGTGTTTAGCAAATTTGCAATGTTGAGTTATTATTAAAGTTTTGTTTTTATTGTTTAGGCCTACTTAATATATATATATATATATATATATATATATATATATATATATATATATATTGATATTAAATATCAAAATATATCAACTCAAATTATATTTAAATTACACAGCATAAAGCTGTGACAGATTAAAGCATTAAAATCATTTTTTTTTTTAATTATGAAAAAACATTTTCAGTTCAGATATTTGTGATAATATTTAAAAAATCAACTGACACTAGTGCTGTTTACTATAAATCTATCGCTACTTTAATAGCCACCAGACCGCCAAATTCTGTTGGTTTATAGTTAAATGACTAGTCATATTACGCCTGTCTATGACAGTGAACTTGTTACTGGACATCAAGAGAAAATTTTCACAGAAAACTGAACAACATGTTTGTATATATTTAAAATTTATTGTGCGAGTTTCAATTTGACTTAAAATTATTGAATAAATAATATATCATCTCGTTTAGAAACAAAAGGTAGCAATGTTAACTATTTCTTGGACACTTTGACTTACAAAATTAAACATATGTTAATAATATACACATAGTTAAGTAATTTAAACAAGAATACAAACTAAAGAATTTTCATTAATGAGACTATATAGCTTTGAAACCGGGAGTATAAAGGGGACTATTTAAATATAACTATAAGTTAAGTGCAATTGTTAACCTTTTTTTAAATAAAAACTTGACTTGCCAGTTAACACGGGGTCATAGGCCTGTGTGAACTTTAATAACTAGTGACGCACTTACCGTCGGTTCAGATGGGAGTTCAAACCTCGGATACAGATTTCGCATTGCAAAATCCTTACCACTGATCCACTACTAAACTAGGAAGCGTTGATATTGATTAAACAATTTTTATTTACAAAAATAAATTCAAGTAATCTTAAGAAATTAAAACTACAATATTTCACTTCATAAGAGAGAATTATGTAATAAAAGTAAATAACGAGTTAATAAAGTGCCTATTGCTACGCGGATTTATCGTGGGGAAAATACACAAGTAATACTGTCATAGGTTCCTAATATTAACATAATATAACTAATTAATATTACTCCCTTATATTATGTAAAGGATATGTGTATGTTATTTTAAAATGAATTAATGTGTTGCACTAGTGATTTAAACTTTGTTAGTATTGTTTCATATTTTAAAGTAGTAAATGTGGGCTTCAATACGTTAAGTGATTTGAAGCTCAGTAGAAAACAAGTTTACATGTTCAGTGTAAAGTTATATTGCGCTTCGATGAGTGGGGATTCACCTGGACAGTTAGCACAATTTTACATGTTCAGTGAAAAGTTATGTTGCACTTCGATGAGTGGGGATTCACCAGGACAGTGAACACAAGTGTACATGTTCAGTGAAAAGTTATGTTGTGCTTCAATGAGTGGAGATTCACCAGGACAGTGAGCATAAGTTTACATGTTCAGTGAAAAGTTATGTTGCGCTTCGATGAGTGGGGATTCACCTGGACAGTGAGCATAAGTTTACATGTTCAGTGAAAAGTTATGTTGCGCTTCGATGAGTTAGGATTCACCAGGACAGGGAGCACAAGCTTACATGTTCAGTGAAAAGTTATGTTGCGCTTCGATGAGTTGTGATTCACCTGGACAGTGAGCACAAGTTCACATGTTCAGTGAAAAGTTATGTTGCGCTTCGATGAGTGGGGATTCACCAGGACAGTGAGCACAAGTTTACATGTTCAGTGAAAAGTTATGTTGCGCTTCGATGAGTGGGGATTCACCTGGACAGTGAGCACAAGTTTACATGTTCAGTGAAAAGTTATGTTGCGCTTCGATGAGTGGGGATTCACCTGGACAGTGAGCACAAGTGTACATGTTCAGTGAAAAGTTATGTTGTGCTTCAATGAGTGGGGATTCACCAGGACAGTGAGCATAAGTTTACATGTTCAGTGAAAAGTTATGTTGCGCTTCGATGAGTGGGGATTCACCTGGACAGTGAGCATAAGTTTACATGTTCAGTGAAAAGTTATGTTGCGCTTCGATGAGTTGGGATTCACCTGGACAGTGAGCACAAGTTCACATGTTCAGTGAAAAGTTATGTTGCGCTTCGATGAGTGGGGATTCACCAGGACAGTGAGCACAAGTTTACATGTTCAGTGAAAAGTTATGTTGCGCTTCGATGAGTGGGGATTCACCAGGACAGTGAGCACAAGTTTACATGTTCAGTGAAAAGTTATGTTGCGCTTCGATGAGTGGGGATTCACCAGGACAGTGAGCACAAGTTTACATGTTCAGTGAAAAGTTATGTTGCGCTTCGATGAGTTGGGATTCACCAGGACAGGGAGCACAAGCTTACATGTTCAGTGAAAAGTTATGTTGCGCTTCGATGAGTGGGGATTCACCTGGACAGTGAGCACAAGTTTACATGTTCAGTGAAAAGTTATGTTGCGCTTCGATGAGTGGGGATTCACCTGGACAGTGAGCACAAGTTAGGCTAGTGGCTCTGTAAAAATCTGATGTCAGTGGACTAATTGTTAACTTTGGCCATTCATGTGATTTACTATATATAATTATTTACTTTAAATGAAATTGAATTAAAAGTATACTTTTATATATCTAGATAACAATTGGTACTTTTTGGTTAATTATATTTTGTCACATAAGATATTGAAACTCGGTGTTGACTCATTCCAAAAATTTTAAAAGTGAATTTTGATAATTACAATAATTACTAGGCCCATATTTTGCTAAGTAAATTCTAATATTTTATTATTTACGAATGCAATGCTCAACCGTTTGTCACTACATTATAGACGATTACATCTATTGGAATGGAAATTATACTATCAATAATCCTATTAAGAAATACGCCGGGTGAGCGAAGGGTCATTCAAGTTATAAGTGTCCTCTCACGTCGAACGTTAAGTGGGGGGGCCATCTAGAAGGTGCGTCAGGTAGGTGCAACCCAAGTCAAAGTGTAAGAATTCTGTCACGTAATACTTTGAGTGGTAGGAAGCTGTCGAGATGGTTATCAGGTGATTGAAGGGGCAGTCAAGTTGTAAGAGTCCTTTCACGACCAGTGGTGGGAAGGCCCGTCAAGAGGTACATAAAGTAGGTGAAGAACCAGTGAAGCTGTAAGTCCTGTCACGTCGAATGTTGAGTGGTAGGAAAGGCCTGTCGAGAAGTACTTCAGATGATTGAAGGGGCAGTCAAGTTGTAAGAGTCCTGTCACGTTGGACGTTGAGTGGTAGGGAGGGCCTGTCGAGAAGTACTTTAGGTGAGTGGAGGGCCAGTCAAGTTGAAAGCGTTCTGTCATGTATGTTGTGTGGGAAGGCCCATCAAGAATTATGCTCGGTGAAGTACAGTCCTAAGATCTTTGACTAAATTTACTTTAATTTGGCAATAAAATTGCCACATTATGTAACGAAACAGTTTTATTGAGGTTTTTCAGACTACACAATATATACCACTTTAACTGAAATAAATGATAGATATACGTCCAGCCTTGGTGTTTTAAACTGTTAAATAACTCGGCTGATACTGTGAAACATATGGATACTAATGGAAAACCAACTGTGCAGGTCATATTTCACTTTTTTCAACTATGTAGTACCGATAAGAGATCAACTGATACCGATATATATTGCCAAGAAGTAAACAACAAAATATAGTGTACTTTGTTTGTTTTCGCATACATAGCTACTTACTAGAGAGCTTATTTAATTAGTAATCCTAACTTATTGATTTTTGTTTAGTTTTAAGCTTGTGAAATCCCTACTCGTTACGTACAGTTATCTAAAACTGCTTTATATTTAATGTACACTGACAAATTAACGTATTGTTATTAAGTCTTAATAGTTTATAGAAAATTATTTATATATAACGGTAACTAAATTTAGTCGGTTAAATTTTTATTAGTCACAACTATATCATTAACACCTGTTGAGTTGCTTTGTCATGTACACTAGGATGTGAGACAGATACTTAGAGGGGAATCCAGAAACGCGCGTGTAAATGTTTTAATTATTAGATATGTGCAAGAAATGGAAGGCGAGATTAAGGTTGTCTAAGGTTTTTTTTAATTGGACGTTGGTTGATATCAACGACAAAATATTTGGGTCAAGTTTTCATACATATATTCCAATTAAATCGAAAAGTACCAGGTTTTCGCTCTTTTTATACAAATCTCAATTTAATAAAATCTTAAATTGTCCATTGAAAACCCGTAGTTCAATATTAATAAAACTGTATTACGTAGCTTGCTACTTCATCGTAAAGTTTCAAATTTTGTATTTTATTCGAAAAAATTCACGTTGATTTTGTTAAACAAAATGTTATAAGCAATGGCTTATCGGACAAGGACGGCCGGTGTTGGCTTGCCCAGCTGTAAGTTAGCCCGGGTTTGATTCCCATGTGACCATGAAGGTTTTACTTCTGTTCATTCAACAAGACCCCTACAAAACAAAACGTGAGTTTATTTCTTCAAACTTCAAACTGAATTCTTCAAATATAAATTGAGCATATCTTCTCACTGAAAAGTTATACAATATTTATAATTCTATCTAAAACTCAGTGAACATTCGTTGATTGCGTGTGATATTGACCCGAAAAAATTAATTGACTTTTAGATTAAAAGTAATATTCATACATTCCTTATAACATATATTACACCTAAAATAAAAAATATTTAGTAAATGAACTCAACTATACCTGTTCAAACTATACTATGTTAATCGTAATGTTAAACCATAGTATAAATTGATTATCTAAACATGCTTGTTCCAAAGAAGTACACCTGATTTGCATGTTAGAAAATAACTTTAATGCCAATTAACATTCGAGTTAACCAGTCTAACACAACACATACGAGAGTTGTTAAAAATATAAATTCAAATCCATATCTTGGTCTATGTTTAGTTTTCATTGTGATAATACTACAATAGGTTGCAACAAAAATGGTATAAAGGTGATAGTCAAATATTTCTTCCTGTAACTGGTCCAATGTTGAGTCACTGTATTGTACATGGATCTAGCTACTTCCACATATATTTCGAAACTACATCCTTTTAAAGTCATGACAGTTTTACGACTTGTTTAGTTCGTGTTTGGAATTCTACTATCAAAATTTTTCTTTTCCTTCCACCCATGACATAAGTAGGTTACATAAAACATTTATTTTTCAACATTAAGATTTTAAAGTTTATAATTTACTAAATAATATCTTCAAATTACTATATAATGATATTAAAAATTCATCTCTAAGACGCCGATCATAGAGATATGGGTCAATATGAACGGTGAATGACGGTGATGAGTATAGACGAATGAATGTAGTCATTGTTACTAACTGAATTCGAATTAGCTCAGAAAGAATCATTTATTAATAAGTCAATATCCAGGGTAACTAAGGTACCTACTGCTTTACGAGGAATCCGAAACACGTAATTTTGGTCTGATTTTCAGCTATTTGACTAGCTTTATACTCACTTCTCCTCCCTACCGAACATCCGGACCCTAACTGCCACCCAACATGGACACCCTAGACTTCTATAGTAGTGTCCACGTCGATGGCAACCATTGAACGGACGCCGTGTCGGTATTAATAGGACCGCGGTTAGAACCTATCGCTTACAGTCTCAACAACACTATAAAATGATTAGATAAAAGAAAAGGAAATATTTCAATAACTTAAAGAGTTATGAATACATTTAAAAAACTAAAAATGTTAGTACATATAATGAAGATGAATAATTGTTTTGGAATAAACTCGATTTTTTTAAAGGAGATGTCAGTTTCATTATATACTTCTCTAAAGTTTACATAACATATCAATTAACTATCATCACATGCTGTGAATATTAAGTTATATTCTTGGTAAATGTTAAATAGTATTATACAAAACAGAATTAAGATATACAATACATAACCACCTTTTTCCAATACAATACATTCCGTTTTATGTTGTCTTTGTTTAAACGTTTATACAAAAACTATACAACAAAATGTCATATGATTTTAGTCGACAAATTATTTTTATTTTCTTCTAACAGATGGTTGCTCAGCAACTGAGTCGTGAGGTTCGTTGTTCATCCTTCACTTGAGGTTCTGTAAACAGAGGTTTTCCCAGCAACTGAGTCGTGAGGTTCGTTGTTCATCCTTCACTTGAGGTTCTGTAAACATAGGGTTTCCCAGCAACTGAGTCGTGAGATTCTTTGTTTATACTTCACTTGAGGTTCTGTAAACAAAGGGTTGCCCATCAACTGAGTCGTGAGGTTCGTTGTTCATCCTTCACTTGAGGTTCTGTAAACATAGGGTTTCCCAAACATAGTAGTGAGGTTCTTTGTTCATACTTCACTTGAGGTTCTGTAAACAATGGGGTTGCCCATCAACTACATAGGTTAGGTTAGATTAGGTTAGGTTACGTAAATCACAATATATTGTTCAGTATACGTTAGTTTAAGCAGATTTGGTTACATTGTTATATTACTTGAACGTTTGTTTAAGGTGTACATTTTTTGGTTACAAACTTAATTATATATTTTCGTCCATCCTTAAGCGCTAGTAAAACATATTTACAAGATAACAAGCAATCAATGTTTTATTGTTTTTCAAATTACTTTATAACAAATCTCCACTTACAACACTAGCTCTTTTTTAAACTAATTCACTGTAAGTAAGACTGTATACTTCTTAAAAATGATTTATTCTTTGAGTGAAATAAAAGTAAAACATTCTGATCCACTGATACAGCATTTATTTGTATCACACAAGTCAATACACACTTCTCGAGCACACATTATCTAAACCATACGTACAAAGGAAAAGTGAGTGGACAGTTACACATAGTTAGTGCAATCAATGGTGAGTCGACAAAATGTGGAAGTGGACAATGACACTCGTTTCCTCCGCCCATCGCTGATTGGACTTCTCCCAATTTATCCATTTAAATGTATGCGCTAATTTTCTCTCACTGTGGTGATTAATTTTATTCCCCTTTATGTAATACATTATTTAGATGGAATGGGAAATAGTTAATATGTAAATATGTAATTGTAATAAAAAGTACATAGCACTTACTAATGAAATTATTATTAAAGTATTACTACAATAGTAAGCAAATGGCAGTTAAATATTTCAGCATGATGGTATTGTTACGTTATTCATTATTATTCATTATTCATCTCTAAGACGCTGATCGTAGAGATGTGGGTGAATATGAGAGGCGAATGAGTGTGATGAGTGTAGATTGACGAGTGTAGTTATTGTTACTATCTGAGTTCGACTTAGCTCAGAAAGGTCAATTTATTAATAGCCCAATAGCCAGGGCAACTATGGGACCTACAGCTTTACGTGGAATCCGAACCACGTTGTGTTGGTCTAATTTTCAGCTAACTGACAAGTCTGACACT
>JAQJVL010001405.1:0-177280 GCA_035578905.1 Stictocephala bisonia | reverse complement strand
GTCGTTTATTATGCCCAATAGCCAGGTCAACTATGGGACCTACAGCTTTACGTGGAATCCGAACCACGTAGTGTTGGTCTGATTTTCAGCTAACTGACAAGTCTGACACACAGTTCTCTTCCCCACACAACATCTGAACCTTAACTACCATTCAACATGAAAATCCCAGACTTCTATAATAGTGTCCACGTCGATAGCGACCATTGAGCAGACGCCATTTCGGTATTAAGAGGACCGTTAATTGTGTTAGCTGTTTACCGCCAAAAAAGTCCTGCATAAATTTCCACAATTGCATGAGAAAACGTGAGTGACTGAAATTAGAGACTAATTCTGATAAATGTGTGAACATATCTAAGACGATAAGTACAGCATTAACTATTTTATTGGGTTCGGTTATCACATCGTACACAGGACATAACCAACCCTAAGTTGGCTGACGTATCCTTAACAAGATTTTGAGATCTGCGTAAAATTACGGGTCTTTTTCGGAATTTTCCCATGTACGGTAAAGATTATCCACCAAGTCTAGAACTAAAGTTAATTTATGAACAATGTACCTTTGATATTTGTCACGTGGTTTTGTCTTGCAAGAAAGTAATAAGGGTAGTCACTTTTTGGTCATCAATAGGTGCCTTCTGGTATTTAGATTATATTGTAAGCACTTCAACCATGGGTTGTTAGGTTAGGTTAGGTAAAGAAATATAAGTTGACGTGTTACTTGCTTTTGTATATATGTTGATCTTTCTACTTCGATTGACGATTAAGCATATCCAAACGAATTCGGGGAAATTCCGAAATAGGTCCAAAATTAGACTTAAATGCTTCCACCATGTATATAACAGCAATACTCCACGAATGGATTCTGGAGGAAATGTGTTAGGCTTGGACTGCGTTTTGCTCCGAAATGTGGGGTCAGAATATCGGGTGCCGACGCGGCTACTTCTAGTATTCGTTACCAGGGTTCGCCACTGAAGCTGGGGCTTCTCAACTACCTCACGATAGGTCAACACTAGGGGACTTGAGGTGCCTTTTTAGGATCTGTCGAAAAATGTATTAGCAAACTGCTATAAGTGGATGGCAAACTGCTATAATGTTTAATAAGTGGATGGCAAACTGCTATAATGTTTAATAAGTGGACGGAAAAATGCTATAATGTTTAATAAGTGGATGGCAAACTGCTATAATGTTTAATAAGTGGATGGAAAACTTCTATAATGTTTAATAAGTGGATGGATTTAGTTTTCTGCAAAAGTACACGTTTTGTTCAGGTACTTTGTTTTACCCAAACATCTACAAAAAACTTAATTTGAGCGAGTATAGAACTTGTAGTTTCTGTTAGGTCACTAAAAATTAGTTGAAAACCAAACGTTATTTTAGCTTCATTGTTAAATATTTTATATTTCTTTATTACTAACCATACAACTATAAATGTGATTATCATTATTTCTCAATCAATAACTCTGAGTTAAACTCGTAATAAAATTATTGAAGAAATAAATATTATTATATTTAACTTGCTATTTTTAAAATGTCTGTTACATTTATTACTTCAAAGAACGTAATCATAAAAATTTACTTAATTTCTACAATACAAAAATAAAATACTTTCAACCATACGAATAACGCTGTTTTTTATCAATTACAAGAACTGGAACATAAGTTTATTGGAGCTCATACTCGTATATACACAATCAAAATAATCAATCGATGAAATGAGTATAGCATAATCAAATGTATATCTATGAATTATATAGTGGGTAGGACGAACAAAATAAAATAGTAATAAACATCTAAGTTGTATTTATAAGAATTCAAACTACGGTTAGTAATAAGATCTGCTGTTTGACTCTGAAGAAAATACTTCCATACTGCAATATCTGACTGTATTTGTTATTAAAATACACAACAAAACCGTCTACATGCTGTAACAAAAAACGTATGTGTATATTATGTTTTATTTTAATGAAATCCACCAAAATTATAACTGCTGCATTTAAATATAATTAGAAATTAAATTAAAGAGGTAATTAATTTGAGATAAAATTATTACTCTGCCAGGAATAGTGATTTTAAGATCTCAACAGAAACAAAAGTTATTGTTATAATTTCCTTCTCTCGCACTGCGCAGGAAGGAACAGTTGGAATTCCAAGTTTCTGCTGTTTAGCATAATTATCATCTTTACACTTTATCAGTATTTTTTGTTGGATTTCTCTTGCGAAGTTTGTTTCAAAATAGAAACTTTGTTTTGTACATTCTAAAAGGAAATAATGTATGAGGAAGTAATGTATGAGTAAAATTTGTCAATTCATTCACTAGAACAAGCAATTAATAAATCTAGTTTCTATTGAATCATTATTGCCTGCGCACACGGACCACGATATGGCCTGCGCACACGGACCACGATATGGCCTGCGCACACGGACCAGATATGGCCTGCGCACACAGACCACGATATGGCCTGCGCACACGGACCACGATATGGCCTGCGCACACGGACCATCACATGGCCTGCGCACACGGACCACAATATGGCCTGCACACACGGACCACGATATGGCCTGCGCACACGGACCACGATATGGCCTGCGCACACGGACCACGATAAGGCCTGCGCACAGGGACCACGATATGCGCAAGGAGGAAGATGGAAGACTAAATCTCCTCCAGAAGAACTAAATTGGTTCTCTTTTAATATTTTTCCCTTTACATGATATACTTGTGCTTGAATTGTACCAGTTTTGTAGCAAATATCTTCTTACCAATACTTAATTTTAGTGTTTTATACCTACTCAAATTTAAACATGAAAATGTTTTTTTTTTTAATATAAAATAACCTGATATAAAACTGACATGTACTAATATGAATTGTATCCTGCAGGCCCATGTGAACTGGCGAGTGAAGTTCCAGGAGAACATTTGTTTGTAGTTGTATTAATCATGGTACAAAACAGACTGGGCCATCGAGTAAAACAATTGAAATACTGAAAACTAAAAATGTTTAATACTATTTCTGCAATAAAAATGGCATTTGTTAGTTAGCGATTCTTTGTTGGTTAATATTTTGTAATGAGCATACACCATTTCTTAGGTTTGATAAGAGTAAAAGTAAATAATGTTCAAGCAAACTGGAGAAAGTAATTAAACCGTTCTTATCCCTCAGTTCTCTAATTCACATCGGAAAGACAAGCACTTTGGCTGGACGCTTGGAAGTTATTAATTTTTTTACTTTAATATATTTTTGAAGAATGCTCAACTTTTCAGAATCGCTTCTTGAATAATTAATAAAGTGATTATTTATTTTACTGTAACCAAGATTTGTTAACGATATTCAGGCTCCTATAAAACATGTAAAACAAATTGTAATATATTGAACAGTATGGACCAACAAACCAAATATGTAAAAGAACCTTAATACATGTGTATATAGTGTTACAACAAAATTTGTGTTACATACAGTCAAAAACTTATTTATCAGATATTGGTCGAAACAGCGTCACTAAATATGCCCATATGGAACTTAAAACACTTTTAACAATTTAGTTTGATATCCGTAAAAACTGGACTAGTGAAATATATATAATAACTCCAAATATTTTAAAAAGTGGATTGCTCAGCTGTAAGTGAGCATTACACAACCTTAGTTACCAAAGACAAACTTCTTCAGCAAACAAGAATCTAAAGCGCCTCAACACCGATTGTGTACTACTACAAACACGCAACAATCCATTACAATTGCCGATAGTGTTTTGCAGGCGCTGCTTACAATCTAGAGCACTATTTTTCTTATAGTACAATCTAATAGAACATTTTCCTCAAAGTTCGTGTTTCAAATTATTTTTATTCAATTAATATTTAAACATTATATAAATTAATTACTGTATTTTTTAATTAATTTACTGTCTAGTGTATATTTCTTACGTTTTTATTCTCTTTAAATTAGTAGTAACGTGAAAACGCAAATTTAAGTTGAGTGAAAAAATGGAGAAACCCTTCCACTTATAAAAATAAAAGAAATATAACGTTAAAATATCTGAATTTGTCTTTAAAAATAAAGGGGTTTTTAATAAACTATTGTCTTGAAAAAGAGTTGTATATCTTGAAAAAATCTATGTTTTTTCAATCGACTGTCTACTTGTTAATTTTTTATTAGCAAATAATACGAAGAATCTGATCGTAAGTTTTACTTCCTGTACGTCTCTACACACCTGTAGAGTCGACCGGCTTGCGTACTCCCCTCCCTTGCACCATGCTTCCATAACTTGTTTCGTCACCCACACCGATACTGCTACAGCCGACTGATATACCAATAACACGCCCACTGACAGAACATTTTCTGTGCGACTGACTACAGTCTGTGCATATATTTAATCATGTTTCAATATATTAATTGAACTAAATTAATTGACCTCGACTAAGTTCGTAGGAAGATGTCACCTATTCCTCTCTCAAAGCATAACATATTATAAATTATAAACAGTTGAAATAAGAATAATATATGCATTGTATTCATCCAAAATGTTTCTCAATATTTAAAACATGTTTCTCACCATTATTTAAATTAAATAAAAAACAATTAATTTGTATTCCATTCATTGGGCTTATTTTATTATTAAGAATTTTAACAATAGTAAATGAAGCTTGAGTTTGAAATTTAAAACATGAATTTCATTTATAACTTAAATAACTCCAATATTCAACTGCATAAATTTTTAAAGATCAATTCCCTTCTAAACTAATTAAATATTTACAATCAACTTTATTTTCAACGGACCAAAAACACATTTAGGCCTATGCTTTAAAAAAATGTTTAATAAAAAAACTAAAAATTGTGTTCTCCCGATTCATCTTTGATTAATGCTGATGAAGTACTGTATAGTGTTTTCTCTAATTAAGAGTCTTGTATATCTTTTTAATATATCGATAAAAACTAATTCCCCAGGTGAGGCTCGAACTCACAACCCCGGCATTGCTCACAAGCACTGTTCTATAAGTACCGTGCGCTAACCAATTGCGCCACTGGGGACTTGCCCTCGAATGCTATAGAACTCAACGAGGCCGAGCCACAATTCATTGAAAAAAAATACTGTGGTTCACAATCTAATTATATTATTTCAAAATATACAAAAAACACTAAGATGAATAAAATCGAACCAAAATATAAAAAAGTAAGTCCGAATTTATGCGATATAGTAGATTTGTTTCTGTTTAGCCCGAATAATTTATCCCTTTATTCTGATTTTTAAATGGATTTAATAAAGTGTAATCTGCAATCTTCAAACTACAGCTCTTTCTGTTTAATTGCGTTTAAGCGAATATTATTAGTGCTAAAATGTAGTTACTTATACAGTGTTGATCTAAATAAAGACAAGGCTTGTCAAAACATCAGTTGGCTGAATGGGTGGGACTTAAGTTTGGTAAGTGAGTGAGTCCATGAAGACGTTTGTTAGCTGAATGGGTGGAATTGTCGAGACGTAAGTTTGGTAAGTGGGTGGGTCCGTGAAGACGTTAGTTGGCTGAATGGGTAGGACTGTCGAGACGTAAGTTTTGTAAGGGGGTGGGTCCGTGAAGACGTTAGTTGGCTGAATGGGTAGGACTGTCGAGACGTAAGTTTGGTAAGTGAGTGAGTCCGTGAAGACGTTTGTTAGCTGAATGGGTGGAATTGTCGAGACGTAAGTTTGGTAAGTGGGTGGGTCCGTGAAGACGTTAGTTGGCTGAATGGGTAGGACTGTCGAGACGTAAGTTTTGTAAGGGGGTGGGTCCGTGAAGACGTTAGTTGGCTGAATGGGTAGGACTGTCGAGACGTAAGTTTGGTAAGTGAGTGAGTCCGTGAAGACGTTTGTTACGCTATTCAACCTTAAATATTATTTGTTGGTCAATGACATGGCCTACAGGAAAAACGACCAGCCATCAATTAGAATATTAAAACTGTTTTCGACGTGACTGCCTACACCCATGTGTATGGACCCTAGGAGGCAGGATCCATAAAGAATGAATGTAACAGAACATATACGACTGGCGGTTCCATCAATTACAACAATCTATGGCAAACTGACATGCTAGTGACATGAAATTAACGACGAACCATTTAATAGGAAACGTATAAGGAAATTTTCAAAATAAAGCAAAAATTTAATTGATTCAATTTAAATTCGTTGTTCTGTTTTGTGGGTTCAGTGGTCTGATATGTGGCTATTTTGGGTGAGAAGGTCAATAAAATAGCGATAAGGAAAATTTAACATCACCTGTTATATCCATAGTACTGTCTACCTACGAAAAATTGCGGTCAAATGTGAGGGCAATGACCTATTTATAAGGAACATTCCACACAATCTGTCTCTTTACTATAAATTACGGGAAAGTGGGAGGACAATGACCTAGTGATAAGGAACAGTTTACACAACCTGTCCACCAACAAGAAATGACGGTAAACCGAGAGGGCAATGACCTAGTGATAAGGAACAGTTTACATAACCTGTCTACCAACAAGAAATGACGGTAAACCGCGAGGGCAATGACCTAGTGATAAGGAACAGTTTACACAACCTGTCTACCAACAAGAAATGACGGTAAACCGCGAGGGCAATGACCTAGTGATAAGGAACAGTTTACATAACCTGTCTACCAACAAGAAATGACGGTAAACCGCGAGGGCAATGACCTAGTGATAAGGAACAGTTTACACAACCTGTTTAAGTACGAAGAACGACATTAAAGTGCGAGGGCAATTACCTAGTAATAAGGAACAGTTTACACAACCTGTCTAAGTACGAAGAATGACATTAAAGTGCGAGGACAAATATCTAGTAATAAGGAACAGTTTACAGAACCTGTCCATCTGCAAGAAATAACAGTAAACCGCGAGGGCAATGACCTAGTGATAAGGAACAGTTTACATAACCTGTCTACCAACAAGAAATGACGGTAAACCGCGAGGGCAATGACCTAGTGATAAGGAACAGTTTACACAACCTGTCCACCAACAAGAAATAACGGTAAACCGCGAGGGCAATGACCTAGTGATAAGGAACAGTTTACAGAACCTGTCTACCAACAAGAAATGACGGTAAACCGCGAGGGCAATGACCTAGTGATAAGGAACAGTTTACACAACCTGTCCACCAACAAGAAATGACGGTAAACCGCGAGGGCAATGACCTAGTGATAAGGAACAGTTTACATAACCTGTCTACCAACAAGAAATGATGGTAAACCGCGAGGGCAATGACCTAGTGATAAGGAACAGTTTACACAACCTGTCTACCAACAAGAAATGATGGTAAACCGCGAGGGCAATGACCTAATGATAAGGAACAGTTTACACAACCTGTCTACCAACAAGAAATGACGGTAAACCGCGAGGGCAATGACCTAGTGATAAGGAACAGTTTACAGAACCTGTTTAAGTACGAAGAACGACATTAAAGTGCGAGGGCAATTACCTAGTAATAAGGAACAGTTTACACAACCTGTCTAAGTACGAAGAATGACATTAAAGTGCGAGGACAAATATCTAGTAATAAGGAACAGTTTACAGAACCTGTCCATCTGCAAGAAATAACAGTAAAGTGCGAGGGCAGTGCGAGGGCAATGGCCTAGTAATGAGGAACAGTTTACAGAACCTGTCTAAGTGCGGAGAATGACAGTAAAGTGCGAGGACAATGACCTAGTGATAAGGAACAGTTTACAGAACCTGTCTAAGTACGAAGAATGACAGTAAAGTGGGAGGACAATTACCAAGTGACAAGGAACAGTTTACAGAACCTGTCTTTCTGCAAGAAATTATGTAAAGTGCGAGGGCAATTACCTAGTAATAAGGAACAGTTTACAGAACTTGTCTAAGTACGAAGAATGACAATAAAGTGCGAGGGCAATTACCCAGTGACAAGGAACAGTTTACAGAACCTGTCTTTCTGCAAGAAATTATGTAAAGTGCGAGGGCAATTACCTAGTAATATGGAACAGTTTACAGAACCTGTCTTTCTGCAAGAAATTATGTAAAGTGCGAGGGCAATGACCTAGTAATAAGGAACAGTTTACAGAACCTGTCTTTCTGCAAGATATTATGTAAAGTGCGAGGGCAATTACCTAGTAATAAGGAACAGTTTACAGAACCTGTCTTTCTGCAAGAAATTATGTAAAATGAGAGGGCAATTACCTAGTAATAAGGAACAGTTTACAGAACTTGTCTAAGTACGAAGAATGACATTAAAGTGCGAGAGCAATTACCCAGTGATAAGGAACAGTTTACAAAACCTGTTTTTCTGCAAGAAATTATGTAAAATGAGAGGGCAATTACCTAGTAATAAGGAACAGTTTACAGAACTTGTCTAAGTACGAAGAATAACATTAAAGTGCGAGGGCAATTACCTAGTAATAAGGAACAGTTTACATAACCTGTCTTTCTGCAAGAAATTATGTAAAATGAGAGGGCAATTACCTAGTAATAAGGAACAGTTTACAGAACTTGTCTAAATACGAAGAATGACATTAAAGTGCGAGGGCAATTACCCAGTGATAAGGAACAGTTTACAGAACCTGTCTTTCTGCAAGAAATTATGTAAAATGAGAGGGCAATTACCTAGTAATAAGGAACAGTTTACAGAACTTGTCTAAGTACGAAGAATGACATTAAAGTGCGAGGGCAATTACCCAGTGATAAGGAACAGTTTACAGAACCTGTCTAAGTACGAAGAATGACATTAAAGTGCGAGGGCAATTACCTAGTAATAAGGAACAGTTTACAGAACCTGTCTTTCTGCAAGAAATTATGTAAAATGAGAGGGCAATTACCTAGTAATAAGGAACAGTTTACAGAACCTGTCTAAGTACGAAGAATGACATTAAAGCTAGAGGGCAATTACCCAGTGATAAGGAACAGTTTACAGAACCTGTCTAAGTACGAAGAATGACATTAAAGTGCGAGGGCAATTACCCAGTGATAAGGAACAGTTTACAGAACCTGTCTAAGTACGAAGAATGACATTAAAGTGCGAGGGCAATTACCTAGTAATAAGGAACAGTTTACAGAACCTGTCTTTCTGCAATAAATTATGTAAAATGAGAGGGCAATTACCTAGTAATAAGGAACAGTTTACAGAACCTGTCTAAGTACGAAGAATGACATTAAAGTGCGAGGGCAATTACCCAGTGATAAGGAACAGTTTACAGAACCTGTCTAAGTACGAAGAATGACATTAAAGTGCGAGGGCAATTACCCAGTGATAAGGAACAGTTTACAGAACCTGTCTAAGTACGAAGAATGACATTAAAGTGCGAGGGCAATTACCCAGTGATAAGGAACAGTTTACAGAACCTGTCTAAGTACGAAGAATGACATTAAAGTGCGAGGGCAATTACCCAGTGATAAGGAACAGTTTACAGAACCTGTCTACCTGCAAGAAATGAAAGTAAAGTGGGAGGATAGTAATCTAGTGATGAAACA
Source organism: Stictocephala bisonia (assembly GCA_035578905.1). Taxonomy (NCBI): domain Eukaryota; kingdom Metazoa; phylum Arthropoda; class Insecta; order Hemiptera; family Membracidae; genus Stictocephala; species Stictocephala bisonia. The sequence continues at coordinate 167,837 of JAQJVL010001405.1, read as the reverse complement.
GTTTACAGAAGTGAAGTGTGCGTGGCCTTATACGTTGAAGGGTCATTGAATCAGTGATTAGGTGGTTTCGCTACAGTGAATAGAAAGTTTTCTGCCTTGTCCAGCCGTCTCTTGTCTTGATATATTTTCTTTTCTTTCAATATTGTTGTATGTTTAGGAGTAGGTAGGATGGAGGGTCAATACCGCTATACATGTAGGAGTGGGTGGGGTTAATACCACTGTACACGTAAGAGTGGGTGAGTTCAATACTACTGTACGAGATAGTTGTTTATCAAAATTATGTTAATTTATTTGATACTTGCCATGTATATCCTTTGGGTAGGTGGACAACGTAATTAGGGGAGAATAAAGAATAACAATTGATAACATGTGACTCTATTTTGTAAAGGAACGCATTGTTTACTGTTTTAATTATGTTTGGTGGGAGTGATTGTTAACACCTTTATTTTTGTTGCTGCATGATGTTTTTTGTGGGCTGTTAAAAGTAAATACCTATTTTCTGTTCATGTTCAATAAAGTAACTACTACATGGATGCAAGACTTACTTAAATACAAATACATATTTTATAACCTCTGAAATGTTAAAAGTCTTTTTACATTAATTATTGAACGGTTCATATTATAAACTTTTACTCATTTTGGTCTGTCAAACTTCCACTTTCCTCTCAAATTTAATACACAAAATTTGTTAATACAGTATCAACATTTATTTTATATTGAAAGGTTTTCGTGCCTAATTATTGTTGTCTTACTTTATTTAACTATTTCTGTTTTTAGCTTTTTTATATGTCGAGTGTTTACGTGAGCAATAAATAAATCTTCATGGAACGTGAAGTGCCTCTACTCTGAAAGTCGTAAGTGTTGTACTGGGACATGGGACGGGTGGAGGGGGGTTATAGAGTGGTTTCCTCTTATAGTGGAATACAAAAACTAACTTTACAGCTGAAAGCTCTCTCGCAAAAACGTATCAGTATTTGTAGAGAGTAGATTAAAAGAAACTTTTTCTATGAAAAAAGGTCTATGGTTTAAACTCAACGTAGACTTAAAATGTAATTTTAGGAATGCTTTATGACTATGAATAGTAAACTTACTTAAGTTGACACCAACTGCCGCAAGTATTACCGTTGACTGTGTAGGCGTAATAATAACCAACCTGAAACAGGTGTAATATTGTTGGGTATTACGCAGCTTAGGTTAAACGTCTGTTTTGGCATTTTGGCATTTTATTTGTTTGTAATAAATATTTAGTATCCATAACAGCGTTTAAGGCCTATTAATGTCACAATAACACAAATATTTTCTCTAATTATGTGGTTTGTTGTAGGTGTATTAATACGTCTGTGCGTGAATAGGTGGGTGGGTCAATACCAATGTACGTGTTGGGTGGGTGGGTCAATATCACTGTACGTGTATGGGTAAGAGGGAAGGTTAATATCGCTGTAATTTTTATTTTTATTCTATTCGAAAATAATTCAGTAAATAAGATTTATTTTTTTTAATAAAAATGCTAAATTTGTTTTATATTATTCAAGTTATCGCTAAACAAATCTTTGAAAATTGGCTGAAAACGTTTACAAGTATAATTTATGTACTCCTAAAAGTAATGAGACCAAACATTTTTTAAACTAAAAAAATCTAATTATTTTTGTTCAATTGCATACATATTATTTTGTACTTTGCAATACATCCTTCTGTGATTTTAATTTATTCAGATTTGTTTCACTGATATGTGTACTGCATAATACGCGAATCCTAATAAGTTTTTGTCAACGCAACACCTCGCTTGTTTTTTCACCAATTTAAAAGATTGAGGTGTAAAACATTCGTCTCTGTTCGTACTGGTGCAACAAGGTCTTAATCATTGCATAATTTCCACCCTGAAGGGTATGGGAAGCCCTCAAATTACGGTTTACGGCCATAGGAATAATGTGGAAAGATATTTAAATGAATCTAAATGTAACAGTTGTTCAAATGTAGGCTTAAATAATGATTTCCAAAAAGTTTAACAGGTGTTGGAATGTAAGGAATTGTGTTTGTAATATTAAGGATATTTCATAATGTTAAACCAAGGAAGGTTTTAAGCATGGTTTTATAGACATTCGATTGTAGGACTCCGCTCTACTGGACTTGAAGGTTTGAATGGTAATATAATGCGGTTCCATGCTATTTGCGGCTCACCTACTTGCGGTACCCTACTATTTGCGACTCACCTATTTGCGGCACCCTACTATTTGTGGCTCGCCTATTTGCGGCACCCTACTATTTGCGACTCACCTATTTGCGGCACCCTACTATTTGCGGCTCGCCTACTTGCGGCACCCTACTATTTGCGGCACCCTACTATTTGGGGCTCGTCTACTTGCGGCACACTACTATTTGCGGCACTCCTAATAAATTAAACCAGTGTAATTGTTGTTTTGGTAAAGGTTGACAGCTGTCACTTGAAAGGGGTGTGCCACTTGTGGCCCACTGAAGAGTAAACCTAATAATTACATTGAACTCTTCTTTGGCAGTAGATAACAACTTTATTAGCATACCTTACAGCTTCCACGTAAACGGTAAACTGTTTCCGCTTGCAGAATCTGTAATCACTGTTACGGATCATCAATTCAAACCGGACATGGTGAAAGTGGAAGTGAGGGCCCTAGTGTCGTCTGCCAATAAAAGAGCTAGGGAAGGAAATTACACTGTATGTAGTATAACTAATGAAGAAATCTGTTTATTGTTCGACAGAGGCCTTCAGTTTGTGTCAGACATACCCAATAATCACAGCAATATTTAAAAACATTGTGTTTCCCTTTTTTATTTTACCAATAATCAAAGCACCTACGTTAATTAAGGTTCCAGAGATTCCCTTTCATGAACTCAAGATACACAATATTTGTTTTATTTTAATCAAAACTAAATTTAATGCCTATAGCTGTATGTATAGAATGATAGACAAACAAATGATTGTTCTTTTTATAATATTAAAAATCAGCCGTACTCAAATAAGACAAGAATTAAAGTTAATAGAAAATAAAGCCTAGAAAATAACATTGTTGCCAATATATTTTTAGCTAAACCACTGAAATTAATATTAAATTTCTTGGACGTGGTACAATATAAACATTACAATAACAATAAATTAGTTTATGTATAAAAATAAAAAATGATGGTAAATTGCTTGTAACATAAATAACTATAAAATACAAACCTTATTTAACCCAATGCTTAAATTCTTGTCAACTTTTAATCTTTCTGTGGGACTTTATGCTGTTATTACAAGTAATGACTATCGTTATAATACGAACATTTGCATAAGTTTGTTTACATTTCAATATCCAATAACTCATAACCGATGTTGGGTAAGTTTCGAGCCATGTAAGATAAACCTTATTATCTTGGTAAATACAACTAAAACAAACTTATTTAATGTCCATTTGTTAACCTTACAGACATTCCCTTCCATCACATCAAGATATTTTTTAACTACAACCAACGCTAAATACATAAATCTAACATTTACGAGTTTCAATTATACTTAGTTAAATGTATAATTGAAAAATTATATACCACGATAACTCGGAAAGCTTAAGTCTAAGCTGCAAGTGGTAGTCCGTCCGTCTTCCCCCAGATCTCCAAGTCTTAAATTAGTCAATAATTAATTACGGGATCGTGCCGCGAATGTCAGAACTAATCCGGTTTGCCGCAAGTGGGCAGGCCGCAAATAGGCGCACACCATATAATGCAGTTATTTTGTTTATTTAATACAGTACAAGTAAACGTCACACAACACAGATTTATTACAAAATAAGTACAAAATGTACAAATATTATGGTGATCGATTTCGGTGAGCCACGCTCATCTTCCTCACCCCAGAGGTATTCACTGATTCGTTTGTGAATCCCTGTGGTCTGAAGAAGGTGAGCGTGGTTCACCGAAATCGATCACCATAATATTTGTGCATTTTGTACTTGTATTGTAATATATTTGTGCTTATATTGTAATAAATTTGTGCATTTTGTGCTTATGTTGTAATAAATTTGTGTTGTGTGACGTTTACTTGTACTGTATATGTATTAACACGTATTATGCTAATTAAAAAACTATTTGTTTATTTAATATATCTTCAGCTGTTAAACAAAAACAAATAAAATGAACACTTTTAAAATAGGCCAAGCTGGCCTAGGAATATTATTAGGTGTTTATAGTAATAAACAGATAGCGAAGCAAGTAATGTGAGAGAGATTCTGTAAATAATTTTAATATTGTGATTTTACGTTATACAGTTAATCTACTATTATTTTTGGTGAACATTCACAGGTCGAGGCCGAAGACCAAGGTCTAACAAACATATCGAGTGATGAGATTGTCACCTGAAGTGTGCAGAGGTGTCCACTAGTAACTAATAATAATAGTTAACAGTTTTAGTTAAAGCTTATATAATTTTGAACAAAAATGGCATGTTACCAATATATATTTACAAAATTAAAATCATTCAGGTTAGTGTTTAATTCTTACTTAGAAAATAGAAGGTTACTTGAAAATGAAAATTATTTGTCAATACATAACATGTAGTTTGATAAGGACATGTAGTTTAATAAGGAACATGTTGTTTGATAAGGAACATGTAGTTTGATAAAGAACATGTAGTTTGATAAGGAAAATGTAGTTTGATAAGGAACATGTAGTTTGATAAGGAACATGTAGTTTGATAAGGAACATGTAGTTTAATAAAGAACATGTAGTTTGATAAGGAACGTGTAGTTTGATAAGGAACATGTAGTTTTATAAAGAACATGTAGTTTGATAAGGAACATGTAGTTTGATAAGGAACATGTAGTTTGATAAAGAACATGTAGTTTGATAAAAAACATGTAGTTTGATAAGGAACATGTAGTTTGATAAGGAACATGTAGTTTGATAAAGAACATGTAGTTTGATAAGGAACATGTAGTTTAATAAAGAACATGTAGTTTAATAAAGAACATGTATTTTGATAAGGAACGTGTAGTTTGATAAGGAACATGTAGTTTGATAAAGAACATGTAGTTTGATAAGAACATGTAGTTTGATAAGGAACATGTAGTTTGATAAAGAACATGTAGTTTGATAAAGAACATGTAGTTTGATAAGGAACATGTAGTTTGATAAAGAACATGTAGTTTGATAAGGAACATGTAGTTTGATAAGGAACATGTAGTTTGATAAAGAACATGTAGTTTGATAAGGAACATGTAGTTTGATAAAGAACATGTAGTTTGATAAAGAACATGTAGTTTGATAAGGAACATGTAGTTTGATAAAGAACATGTAGTTTGATAAGGAACATGTAGTTTAATAAAGAACATGTAGTTTGATAAAGAACATGTAGTTTGATAAAGGACATGTAGTTTGATAAAGAACATGTAGTTTGATAAAGAACATGTAGTTTGATAAGGAACATGTAGTTTAATAAAGAACATGTAGTTTGATAAAGAACATGTAGTTTGATAAAGAACATGTAGTTTGATAAAGAACATGTAGTTTGATAAGGAACATGTAGTTTGATAAAGAACATGTAGTTTGATAAGGAGCATGTAGTTTGATAAGGAACATGTAGTTTAATAAAGAACATGTAGTTTGATAAAGAACATGTAGTTTGATAAGGAACATGTAGTTTGATGTGATTTTCTAAAGAAATTGATTGATCGTTTGATAAGGAATACAACACGCATTCTATTGCACTTAATTTTAGAATCCTCCCTTTTTCGATTATTTACTTAAGATAGTACGAATATATTATGATAGTTAGCATTAAAAAAATTAAGATATGTAAGATAATTGGCCAGTAAATGTTGTTTATACTACTAAAATTGATCAAGAGCTCTGCGGCTACTAAAAAATGCTGTACACTGCGTGATGTCAAGTCAGCTCAGACAGTTCAACGCCAAAGGGCAACACGCTACTCACCTTGTTGCCTGTCAATCAGTAAATTGACTACAAAACCAATCCGGTTTATGGACAGCCAATTTTACCTTCAGAAACATTACTATTTTTTCGAAAGTTCACACCAATACTTTCTTTAAACACCCGTTTCTGAATAAGACTAAAGATTATATTTATATTTTAATAGCTTTTTAGTATGGCAGGTATAAGGATTTAATTATAAGGCTAAACAATTATATATAATATATAAAGTTAAGAATTATGGCTACTTACGTATTTTTTGGATGTAATAAAATTTAAAACTGAGTACCCTTAAAATTCTTTATTAAAATTGATTAACACAACATGTTTCAACTTTATGGTAATTTTCAAGTGTAAATTAAATAATTAAATTAAGTATATTTATATATATATATATATACATAATTATATACTTAATTTAATTATTTAATTTATACTTGAAAATGACCATAAAGTTGAAACATGTTGTGTTAATCAATTTTATTACTTTATTTTATTTTATTATATATATAAAATCTGTAAACAAAACAAACACATTTGTTTTTTTTTAATTATCGTAAGAAATAACTAAATGAATAACTAAACTAATGTCGTTTAAATATGGAACACAAAAACAAAACAAGTGAATGCCACACAACTTAAGTCATAAATAAAGTGATCAAAATATTTTTGGAAATTTGTGTTGAGTGACGTTATCTCGTCTTGTATTTCGATCAACATATAATATTATAACTAGAAACTATTTATAATAAAGAAACATAAAACTACAATTTTCACGCAAGAACAGAGTTAAGGCTAATGAGGTCTCCTTGCAAACTTCACATCAATGACAGGCTTCATTGTGAGAGTAGTTTTCCATTCCTAGTCATCAATGTCGAAGGTCACTTCAAACAATGAGAGCTTGCGAAAGATGTCTGAGAGCCTCTTTACTTACATGTTTTGTTTTCCACTCACAGATTACTATTACGTTGGCAATCCTAATAATACTGAAGCCGTTCTTTGTTCGAGCAGCTCCTCTTTTAATTCATGATCAATTTTATAGATTGAGATATCAAAAAATGTGCCCCTTTTCATACTTGTGCAATAAGGTATCGATTGTTCAATGTTTTTATCCTGAGGGACGCAGGAAGCCTTCTAATTACGTTTTTAGCCATAAGAATGGCATGGAGAGAAATTTCAAAACGTACAACTGTTTAAATAAAAATAATTACCTTTAAGTAATTTTAACAGCTGATAGAATGTAATTAATGATTTTTATAATATTGAGAAGGTTATGAAGTACCATTCAAATTGCACGTGTATGGGTGGGCGAGTAGGTCAATACCACTGTACGTGTATGGGCGTGTGGGTGAGTCAATACCACTTCACATGTATACGTGTATGGGTGGTCGGGTGGGTCAATACCACTGCACATGTATGGGTGTGTGGGTGAGTCAATACCACTTCACATGTATACGTGTATGGGTGAGTCAATACCACTTCACATGTATACGTGTATGGGTGGTCGGGTGGGCCAATACCACTGTACGTGTATGCATGTGTGGGTGGCTAATACCACTATACGTGTATGGGTGGTCGGGTGATCAATACATAAACTGCACGTTTATGGGTGCGTGGGTGGGTCAATACCACTGCACGTGTATGGGTGGGCGAGTGGGCCAATACCACTGCACGTGTGTGGGTGCGTGGGTGGGTCAATACCACTGCACGTGTATGGGTGGGCGAGTGGGCCAATACCACTGCACGTGTGTGGGTTTGTGGGTGGGTCAATACCACTGCACGTGTATGTGTGGACGGGTGGTTCGATACCACTGTACGTGCATGAGTGTGTGGGTGGGTCAATACCACTGCAAGTGTATAGGCGGGGTATTTTAACTATAAATAACATGTAACTCATGTGCTTTGAGTCAGTTATTCTAAATTAATTTACATATTATGATTTTACTTAATGCAATATAACCACTAATATTTGTAGTCAAAAGTCATATTCCGAGACTCAAGGTCGAAATATAACGAGCGCAACGAGTGATGGGGTTGGCACGTGAAACATACAGGTGAGTCCCCTAGTAGTAAATATATTAACGTAACATGTGGTTCGGTTAACCTCCTACAATCACAATCTCTAATTCTTTTGTGAATAACTTTGGTCAGAGAATAGTAACACGGTTTAATGAAATCAATTACCAAAGTATGCATATTTATTTTTTGTATTTGTGTTGTATTAAATTAATCTTGTTCTGCTTTTTGCCACATCTTATAACACTTATGCATATTAATAAATTATCAGCACTAAAATGTCTCATAGTGCTCAATCCAATCTCGGAACCATATTATATTTTGTGATAGTTTACCTGGACACTATATTTTATACTTCGTATAATATATATTAATGCATTTTTTGTTTTTCAGTAGTCAAATTAATTAAAAAACTATTGTTATACATAAATAACCAATCTTTGTTCGAAGCTACTGATAAATATCTCTAAACAAACTACACAATAATTGAAACGATGTTTTATATGAGTTGTTCTTGTTGATGGACGGTGCAGGATTTAACAATCCGTCGCACCGACACACGTTGATGAATGAAGGGTGGTAGGGATGATTCGAGATAAAACACCTGAACAAAGGTGACTCCGTGAAGCACCACTCTATCCATTGTTGTCCCTGATGCTTTGTTGAAGCTCTCCACATCACAGACTGCGCCACTTGAGCCCGCCACAGGAGTTCCGCGATAAATACAGAGACACTTTTGTCTTGAGGACATCTCTGTAATGAAATACAGCACCTACTAAGTGAAAGTACTCTAGTACATAGTGCTACATGAAGAGTACCATGGAGTAATTGGTTGTTTAGGAATAATATTAAGACTAAATCGACATTCGTATGCATACATTTCATTCCCAAGACCTTCTAATATCTCTGTCATGTTATATATCATTTATATCTACGAGTGGCGGACGGCCTTCCTGGTCACCCACCCTACATGGCCACACTATGTGCCGTAACTGTCCACTTAACGTATGTCTTGAGAAGCCCTACCACCCACCCAACGTACGTTTGACAAGAACGTGTAACTTTTGAAATCCTCATGCCTTCTCGACGTGCGTCTTGACAAGCCCTCCCACCCAACGAACGTACGACTTGTGAAACCCTCCACCCTCTCGACGTACTTCTTGATGTCCTTCATGTCTATGAATGACGTTTATAGCCCTCTCACCCACCCTTACACGTACGACTGTGATGGCTCTCCACCCTCTTGATGTCCTTCATGTCTATGAATGACGTTTATAGCTATCTCACCCACCCTTACACGTACGACTGTGACGGCCCTACACCCTCTTGATATCCTTCATATCTATGAATGACATTTATAGCCCTTTCCCCCACCCTTACACGTACGACTGTGACGGCCCTACACCCTCTTGATGTCTTTCATATCTATGAATGACGTTTATAGCCCTCTCACCCACCCTTACACGTACGAATGTAATGGCCCTCCGCCTTCTTGACGTCCTTCATGTCTATGAATGACGTTTATAGCCCTCTCACCTACCCTTACACGTACGACTGTGATGGCCCCCTGGTTTTGATGTATTTTAGACAACTGACGTGAACATATTGCGCTATTCACAAGAAAGTGACGTCTTGAGATTAGTTGAGTTTTATGAGATTTTATGGGTGTGTGGGTGAGTCAATACCACTTCACATGAATGGGTCAATACCACTGCACGTGTATGGGTGGGCGGGTGAGTAATAAACACTGCACGTGTATGTGTGGACGGGTGGGTCAATACCACTGCAAGTGTATAGGCGGGGTATTTTAACTATAAATAACATGTAACTCATGTGCTTTGAGTCAGTTATTCTAAATCAATTTACATATTATGATTTTACTTAATGCAATATAACCACTAATATTTGTAGTTAAAGACAATAAATAACTCTTCTACTCTAAAAGTAATCTATCACCAAACGAGATATCTTTAGTAAAAATACATAGTCATGTGCTACCATTGTCTACACCGACAGTAGAATTAAATTAAAACTAATCTTGCACATATATTTCATTCATACTTTATTAAGAATGAAATATATGTGTTTAAAGTTAAGTAATCTATCTATTTGTTTATAATACACATATTCTAAAGTAAATCTACATGACTCTGTGAATATATACCATATACTACACATAATAGCATATGTAAACTACACAGCACCAACTCACTGTAGACATTTATCAAACGTAGAAAATAAAATCTGGAAAGGTAAAACATATAAAATCGTTATATTTAACAAGACAACAAATAAAAATATACACCTAGGCCTACGACAATTTAAAAGATCGATAAAGGCCCCTATAGTTTAGAAATCTATTTCATTTTAGTTTTAAGTAGATTTTTTCCATCGCTCTAATTTCTCTCATTACAAACTGTTTGCATACCTTTTGTAAATCCAATAGTCAATAGTCAAATTCTTTATTTTCACATAACATTTTCTTTTTACAACCAGAATTGCTGGTGAAAACAGGTGAAATTGTCAGGGCTTAAAACTAAAACTAAACTTAATACATGAAATGTATGCAAATCAAGTATTAATACATTTAAAATTTGTCAATTGTCAGAATAAAGAAAAGGTTGTCTATATGTTAGTTATAAAAATCTACTAAATCTGCTAACTATTATTTAAATAATCTTCTATTTTATAATAAGTTTTGTCTAGTAACAAGCTTTTTAATTCAGATGTAAACTTTTTTAAATCACCAATACATTTAATTTGTTGGGGAAGTTTATTATAAAACTTCATTCCCATATACTGAGGGGTATGCTCTGTTAAAGCTAATCTATGTATTGGAAACAGGAAATTATTTTTATTTCTTGTTTTATAATTGTGCTGATGCTGTTCGTTAAACAATTTATTATAATTTAATTTTATGTATACAAGGCATTTGTATATGTAAAGTGAAGGCACTGTTAAAATTTTAAGTTCTTTAAAAATTTTTTCTGAACTTTAAATATTCTCATTGAATCAGTTGAATCACCCCAAAATTCTATGCCATAACAAATTACCGAGTAAAAAAGTGAATAATAGACCATTATTCGGGTTTGTAAGTCAACACTGTCCCTTAATACCAACATTTGAAAATAGCATGTATTTAGACTTTTATATAATTTATCAATATAAAATTTCCATGACAGGTTTTTATCTAAAAGAACTCCTAAAAAACTGCATGTCAATCGATGTTACTTCTAATTCTTGATTTCTAAAAAGTATTTTATCAACAAATGGTCCTTTATTTTGGTAGGTATTAAATTTTACTATTTGTGTTTTTGAGCTGTTCAGTCCCAATCCATTTGCATAAAACCATAAGAATAGCTGATCAAGATTATTTGTTATTGATTCAATAAGTAAATGATTTGATTTGGCTTTAACAATAGAAGTAGTGTCATTGGCATATAAAACTAAGGGATAGTCAATATTTAATGTTAAGTTATTTATAAAAATCAAAAACAACAGAGGTCCTAATATTGAACCCTGAGGAACACCGCACCTAATTTCCTGCCAAGGGGAAAACACTTTCCTGTTTTTGTGAACAATTACTGTTCTTTGTTTTCTGTTGCAAAGATATGATTCCATCCAGTCTATGGCTTTTTGAGAAAAATTGTAGAATTTTAGTTTTTCGATTAAAATGTAATAAGATACACAATCAAAGGCCTTGGACAAATCACAGAACACTGCAGCAGTACTCTGTGACCCAATCGATCTAAACTTCAATCTGCTTCCCTCGCATTTAATGCAATATACACATATGTAGGCCTTTGAATGCATATATTCATGCAATCTTTGGAGAACCACTTAGGCCAGTCAAATTGGATGGTCGGTGAAGTCGGTGCTAACAGATGTGTGGGGTGACTGGTGAGTTTCCATTTAGATCTACTATAATGATGACAGTGATTCGTGTGTTTGGAAGGCAGTGTAACATTCAGACAAAGAAGATTGTAAGACTGCATACGAAAAGAAGTATGGCATATAAAGGATGTCTTATTTACACATTTATAATAGAATGATTATTTTCAAAAATCAAGTTATAAAATATAAAATGTTTTATCAGTAATACTTAACTTATTTATGTTTTAAAGTTTTATTATACCCTTCTTTTTCTTTACATTGTTGTTTCTAAGTTTTATTTGGAAATGTTACAAGCGCACACCCTTTCTATCGTAATTGTCAACTCTCTAGGTCAGTAGGCCACAGTTTGAAATTTAATTTATCTACTTAATTCAATTATATATTGTTCACAATTAATTTGGGTATGCTCTTAACAGTAGCATTATGGTAATGAGACGGGTTTGATCCCATTTTCTATGAGCAAAAGTGAGTGACCGATGTTAGAATCTCAACAAGCTACTACTTGTCTGGTTATGCACATTTGGAAACATGACAAAACGGTAAGTTCTTGTTTAAAGAATCTATGTTTGAATAAACTTTAAATTTATAATTTCAAAATCTTTACTTCTTCTGGCTTTATGACAAAATCACAAATATTATACAATTTATAAAAAAATCACATATATTATACAATTCATAAAAAATTACATATACTATACAATTCATAAAAAATCACATATACTATACAATTCATAAAAAATCACATATACTATACAATTAATAAAAAATCACATATACTATACAATTCATAAAAAAATACATATACTATACAATTCATAAAAACTCACATATACTATACAATTCATAACAAATCTCATATGCAATACAATTCATAAATAGGACCTTTTTATATACCAAAGTCGTAATAATCAGCGGCTGATATCCAGTTGCACCGGCGGTCAAAGGAATTTCCACGGGTCAAAACATTCCTCCGTCCGAAAAGTGTCCAGATGCACCGGTGGTCAAAATCTACCCACCTCACTTATCCCCGCTGCAAATTCCTTCGACCGCCGGAGCCGGTGCAATTGGAAGGCCCCTTCCTTCCCCACCCCACTACATTTCTTCAAACATAGTTTATAAGTGTTTAACAATTTCGCAATGGAATATTCTATCAAACACTTGCCGATGTTTCGTGGCACATACTAATGGTAGACCATAGCAGGTTCTAACTAATAAATATGGTAACTATGTATTTAATGTTTAATTTTGTGTTTATCCGTGGCAACACTAACATCTAACCTAACCTAACCTAACCTAACCTAACCCAACCTAACCTAACCTAACCTAACCTAACCTAACCTAACCTAACCTAACCGACTCATGACTCATGTCATAACAAAGGGTGTGGAATTTGGCACGGTCAGCTTGGGGTTACTGTACTAGGAATCCGGCCTGGTTGGACTTTCCCGGCTCATGTCATAAACAAGGGCCTCTGGTGCAATTGGAACACCCCCCAAAAGGGGCTCCGGTGCATCTGGACACATCAGTTTGGGGCCGATACCTGACCCCGGTGCAATTGGAAATCTCCCATAATCAGCCCCTTAGAGTCGTACTAGTGTGTTCTAGACAGAGGTACACTGTAAACAATTTAAAACTACTTTACATAACATAAGGCCATACCTAGTGTTATTGGGTTGTCACAAAGTATGCTAATTGTATCTCCTGTTTTGGAGCACTGCGCTCTAGGAATCTCAAAACACCTGTGATTATAATAAAAATGTAAATATGACCATGCGAAATACACCATTAGTAACATAAAGTAGTTTGGACACTAACTTAAATGTTCCGTCTTACAGGCGTATTAGGCCTACTGATATAAGCAACGACCATAAAGTGTACTGGGTGATGTTTTATGGAAGAAACAGAAGGGAATTTGCGTAAGTGATTTTACCTTTATGTTGAAACAGTAAACGATACATGTTGTTGTTACGACTGGTCATATTTCCTATGATAAATGTTTATAACAACATTGTTAATGTATCCAGACTCATATGGCTGATTCTTGAGGTTTTCTACCACTTATACAACTCATTCTAGTGGTAAAAATAATTAAAAAGTGTTACATAAATATGGCCAACAAACGCTTCGTGAACAAGTTACAGCTAGCGAAAGATTTCAATATGACTCCTGAGGAAACATTTAAATAAAGTCATAGTGAAGTTCTTGAAAAAAATAATTAAGAGGAAAATGTTGCGGTAACTTAAATGTAGTTTGTTCAGGAAAAGCCCAAAAAATAGGTTTCAGAACTGACCATCCGTGGTTTTTAAGTATTCGGGGGGAAATTGGGGCATTAAACACCATTTTTTACGTTCGTTGTACAAAAAATGTGTGAAAAAGGTAATAAATACATTAAATCGTTACACAATGTGTAGTTAACTTAATTTTCTTAGTAAACAAGTTCCCGAGTCCCCCTAAGGAAAATAAAAACTGACTTTAATTCACAACATTTAAAATGTTATTCCCAAGCATTGTCACAAAGGGGCGAGAATGTTTATCACTCTAAGAAAACTATTTGAAATACTGAGGACAGTTCACTGACTCTTACAAATCATTATGGTACCTATTAATATGGAATCATAATTTTTCCAAAGCGTCTCCATATTCGGTAGTTCTGTTTTATTCATCAGACGAGTACATGAACAGAAATAGTAAACCATACACTTTCAATATTTTTAATACAACTAATTTTTGGGCACAAAAAAACCTTGATCAATAAACGAGTTTAATTTTCAAATCTTAACTGAAAACAATGAAACTACACGAAGAGATAAATTAGATAATTAAACTACCTGTTTTTGTGAAAAATAATTAAACGCATCCGTAAAATTATATCATGTATAAATTGGATAAGGTGATAATTTGATAGTTAATTTTTTAAAATAATTGTTTATTATTATTATTTTTAAACAATAAAGTACAATTGTTAATCAGATTAATTTACTTAAAACCGTTAAATAGCGGAGAAATAATATTGCACAGTACAAAGTAGTTAATTATTCATGTTTTTTAATTATTCATGCTTTTTAATTGTTCATGTTTCTTTAAACTGACTAACTTGGACTACATTACTACCTGACGGACACAAATATCGACTACTGCAGGCGCAGAAATTATGTGCATCCGAGTTTGAAGGTTGTTTAGTAATAGACTAAGAGACCTATGAAACATGGCACCATTGTTTTCGTCGTTAAGTTGTACGCAATGGCATATGAATTTTAAAAATAAGAATTTCATTTTAAGTTTTAATAATTTTTCGTGGATGGAACAAACAAAGAACCGGAATTTAACTAGTTTTAACTGAACATCATCTTTATACACTTGTATTACTAATATACCAGTTAATATTTTGCATTTATATTTTAATACGTTGATGACAGGAATGTTTTCTTTAAGTTTAATACATTTTAGAATTTCTAAATTTCAAAAAAGTTAGTTCATTTTACTGAGACTAATTTTCTTGGCTTCTAGAGATCATAAAATTAAATACTTAGTCACGTTGTAATCCTGGTGAAATGTATAGTTACTGTACGTTCATTACTGTAATATACGTAAGTAAATACAGTGATTTTAAATTAATTAATTTAAAACCACTGTATTTCCTTATATACATCAAAGTAATATAACTAAAGATTTCATAAGTAATACAACGTGACCAAGTATGTAGTTAATTGTACAACCTCTAGAAGCCTTATTGGTTTTTTCTGAAAATTGGTAAGAACTTTTATTTCTTGGAGAGTTCAAATTCTAAAATGTATAAACCTTACAGAAAACGTTTCTGTCAAAAATATAAATGCAATAAATTAAATGGGTTTAAATAAATAAAAGTGTAAAGTTGATGTGCAGTGAAAACAAGTATAAATTTTGGTCCTTTTTGTTCCAACTGGGTGAAAAATTACTAAAACTTATAGTAAAATTAAAAAATTCATAATCCATTACATAAAATCAAACGAGGAAATCAATAGTATGGTTGAATTTTTCATAGGCCACTTAGTTTCTCAGTAAACAACCTTCAAACTCGTATAGACATAATTTATGCACCGACAGTAAATGATTTATGATATTGTGGAATTTGATTGGTTAATCTGCAAATAACTGTCTGCTGCCTGGTGCACCAGGAAGAACGAGCAAACGTCAAAGTGGGCCAAGGCTGTGGAGCTGCTTTGAGAGAAACCTGTACACGTTGGTCCTTGTATGTACTACCTGCTCTGGTCTACGTCGGGCAGACGTCTTCCAGCCATGGCCCGTGTCCTGCTTATCACCGCTGCTTTTACCTTTGTATTCGGTGTATCCTTGGTGAGTTTTTTTAAAATTTTTCTTGGTATTGACATTATGTATTGACAATGTTTCTCCATTTCATTATAAAGTCTATTAAAATACTTTATTTAATATAAACAGTATGACATTTATTTGCCAATCTAGAAATAATTGACACACACAATTAAACTATTGTGTTTTAGATTTAAACGGAATGGAGAAAATTTAATCCTGAGTTTGCTCGACCGAACACGGTTCAAAATGATTGAAACTAATTTACTAGATGAAAATGAAAATCTACATCACAAGTTTATGTAATGCAATTGATACTGTAAATGTTTATTTCTAAAAAACTAAATAAACAATTTATTTAATTACATCATTATTGAAACCAATCTAACCATTCTAACTCAAATGACTTACTTGTAGTATTTCTATGTTTTAAAGTATTGTGTTATTGATTATTGTTTTTTGTTACACTACGAATTGAACATGTTTTTAAATGTAATTTACAAGTTGCAGTGTGTAGAATTAATTATACATGGTGGAAAAAATATGAAAACTCTTTCACAACTTTTGTATGACTTCACTTGTAAAAGTGAAATCTTGTACATGATCATGGTTAGCGATATTTCATTTTTTTTGGGGGGACGGCCTACGAGGAGTAGAACGAAAATCCTCAACATAAGCCTAGGTCGTGTTTGGTATCAAATGAAGAAATCAAGAAAAATTAATTGCCGTAAACCGTACTTCGAAAAGTTTATCCTTCCCAGAGTAGCGGTCATTTTAATTTCAAAGTAACTACTTTGTACTGTACAATATTATTTCTCCGCTATTTAACGGTTTTAAGTAAATTATTCTGACCAACAATTGTACTTTATTGTTTAAAAAAAATAATAATAATAAACAATTATTAAAAAAATTAAATTATCAAATTATCTATGGAAAAATATCGTTGTTGTGAACGCGTTTCCATATTTCCCCCCACCATGTATATTAAACTAATATGTATTTATTTTCTACTAAACATTTATTCAGTGCAAACTTGTTAACAGATTAAAAATTACTGACCATTCTACTAACTAAAACGAAATGTGGAGTGAAATAGATTGCAAAGGACGTATTTCTGGAAAACACTGATAATGGTTTTATCTACTTTTAGTATACAATAATTATACATTTGCTACAAGGTTCTGATAATTCAATAATGTAATGTTAGAGCCTAATTCACTTAAGACAACATCAATAGTTCCTGTACAGAGAGAGAAAATATAGGGGAATATGTTGACCAGAGGAGAGTTACATTGCATTCGCTGGGGAGAACGGTCTGGACCAAAAGTAGACTAAAGCAATATTGGGGCCTGTGAATTTGGACAATACTATTGGATAAAATGAGTAAATGAGTATGAGTAAATGATTTATTTTCCAATATTTACAAATACATGAAATACAAAATTCTTGTTTGGAAAAAAGACTGGCCACTTACACAGTTGTGTGGTCAGTTAAACAAATTAAACGACAAGAAAATAAAACATCTAATATGAGTTTTATTTTAGATTGAATTTATTCTCCATTGAAAAAACAGAAACTCCACCTGCTGTGCTTGCAAGTACAAATTGAAATTAAATTCTAACAAACAATATACTGTACTAAAGCA
This sequence comes from Stictocephala bisonia, assembly GCA_035578905.1. NCBI lineage: Eukaryota > Metazoa > Arthropoda > Insecta > Hemiptera > Membracidae > Stictocephala > Stictocephala bisonia. Next base: position 150,046 of record JAQJVL010001405.1, on the reverse strand, counting down.
ATTACTATTACTAATTTATATAAATGACATTTACCAATCAGAAAATATGTTAATAAAACTTAGTTACATAAGTACAGAACTTAAATAGGAACCAATTAGAAGGGGATATGCATTCAGATGCTACCCTTGATGGGTTGTGAATTCAGATGCCACCCTTACTTAATGAGGTGTGAATTCTGATGCTACCCTTACTTAATGAGGTGTGAATTCAGATGCTACCCTTACTTTATGAGGTGTGAATTTGGATGCTACCCGTAATGTGTGTGAATTCGGATGATATCCTTAATGGGGTGTGAATTCAGATGCTTCCCTTAATTGGGTGTGAAATAGGATACTACCCTTAATAACTGTGTGTGAATTCAGCTGCTACACTAAATGGGATGTGAATTTGAATGCACTCATCCCCATCTGTCACTGACCCTTTGCAATGTTTTGTTCAGGAAAAAAATTTAAGTTTTCGAATTGGAGTAATTCCTATCTTAGTGTTACAAGCAATACTTAGAAATACTTGGGGACAGCTGGTGTGATGTATTGTACTGTAGTCAACTGAACAGAAAGAAGTACTTCTACAAATTATTTGTCTATTGACAAACATTGATAATAATTAATAATTGATACAGATGTCCTTCCAATGTAAAATCAACAAAAGGTGGCTCAAATACCCAACAAATTAATAGAATTAAAATTAAAAGTTTGTATCATTGCATGCTAAGGTTAAAATCGAAATTCTTAAGTTTAAGAAGAACAAAAACTAAAAAGTATCGGTAAAAGTGGTCTACAGTCAGTCCCAATACTAAAGTAGGAGCCTTGAGTCTCGTTACTAGGGTTAAACATCAACCAAGATTTGACACAGATCAGGGTCTTCAGCCAGATTTTCTCAAAGTTTTTACTGGAAGGAGGACAAAAAAATCCTCGTGGCATTACAAGAACTCATCTATCTTACTTGGTAAAATTATGAGAAGGACATTCAAACATCGATTTCATATGAGTATATTCAAACTTTTAGAAATACGGTTAGAGAAACAACTAATCTGAGAAAGTTTGCAGTCAATGATTTATAATAGTTAGCGTTGCTATGTCCTCATTCTCTTCCACAAGGAAATTTATGAATAATCTTGAAACAATAGTTTAACATAAATGGCTTAAAACTAATTTAAAAAGCTTGGACGAGCTCCTGTTGAACAATTCAAAGAGCGTGTTGGACTTGGTGGGTGAAATCGATATATTTAAACTGAGTTTAACAATGGATGCAATTTGCTGAATTACTAAAGAATAATATCTAAATATGTCATATAGCAAATATTGAAAACTTTAACATAATTACACAATAAATGGTTTAGCATTTTTTTTTTTTTTTTATCAAAAATGTTTATTAAGCTACAAGAAAAACCAATATAAATTATTTAAATATTCTAATATCATACTATTGAAATAGTTTTCAATAATATCATCAGAACCTGTATAGATAATGTATGCATAATACTGTAATTTCATTCATTGTGATAGACCATTTAAGGCGGTTCGACCGGCTTTAGGGACAACTAAATTCCGCTTGTAGCGCTGACTGTACGTCTGATCGCGATCTACTCATACAGAGACACTCGACCTTTCCCCCTCCCCTGGGATGGGTGGGGTATAATTGCAGGAAGTCATTTAAGCATGATCCTGCGGTTGCTGGGTCTCGCTGTACGTGTGCATAGTGATTGGACTGTAATATAACATGAGGGTAAAAGTACAATCAAAAGTTGAGTATATAAAGTTAATAAATGTTGTAAATTATGTGATATTAAAAAGCATAAGATGCCAAACAGGACATGGTATTTCTCGCAATAAAATAAAAGCAAACATATAACATTAATTATTTTAAATAAAATTTAGTAATTTGCAGCAGAATTACGTAATTTAAAATAACTGATGAGCAAGACCAGTCCTGTGAGAGTCTGTTTTTAAAATTTGGGAATAGTCGGAAAAATAGTTTCTTAATTCTGTATGTACTTAATACTGTATGTACAAATACTGAATATTTGAGTTGATGTATTTATAACTATAAACATAATTTAATGAAAGAACTACTTGGGAGACATTTAATAGTTGATAGAAAGTCATTAAAATAAAAAAAAATAAATAAATAAATAAAAAATATTAAATTGTTTTTGACCAAACAGCCTTAACCAATTAACATTTGAGACATTTGAAATACCCTTTATAGTAATGACGTAATAATGTTTCCTAACATTGTATTTTTCAGGCAGCTTTACCAAGGGAGAAGAAAAGAGCATTTCTTGCAGAATGTGAAAAGATACACAAATCTGGGGAAGGTAAGATAATTATAATTTTAATATTATTCATTTGGCATGTGATAACAGAAGTATGTCAGAACCTATTCATCACACACACTAAGAAGTTTCATTTTATAACGTTACTAAACATGTTTTAATAGTACATTGCCCTTTTGGACTTCAGTCCTAAGGTGGAATCATTGAAAACAACTTTAATATTACAAAATATGTTTCCACGACTTTTATGGTTCAATTCATACCTAAGCATTTATTATCTTTGTTTGAAATCTCAACTCATATAATATACTATTTACTATCCGTAACAAAACTTTGGAGACTCGAGTTTGGATGACTAATAAACAATAAAGCTATGGTGACGGGACTTGTACCAAAATTTTCACAATTTCATTGTGCGTTTATTGATGTAAACCAAACATTTTTCATGCAACATTGGCATATTTTTAATGCGTGCCGAACAAAAAAAATACACGATTTTACACGCCTTTCAACCAAATCTCGACTTTAAAAAATCGCTGAATAAAAACCCGTGCATGAATCGTTTTGAAACTTTAATATGTGATTGGTTATAGTGTTGATAGCGTAATACTAAAATATAAAAATTGTTTGTCCATTAGAAAAAAAGTTGTTGTAGATTTTGTACAACAACTTTTTCTCAGCAATGACTGATCGGAATAAGTTCAACTTTACACTGTTATACAAAGCTAATTTTACATATTCAACTACAAATTGTGATAATCGTTTATAGTCCATCATGTATTTTGTAGCGATTTTTATTTGATAGCGTAGCGATGTGCACTCAGCCGTGAGTAACCGACCCCACCGACGCGCCTGGTCCGCCGGTATTCGTCCGGAATGCGGGGTTGCCCGGTTGAACTGTCGAACACGGTGAGTCACAGCGGTATGTCCACCACCCTCTACCCTCCGCAGTAAAATAATGTCTTGAAACTATGACTGTTGTTTGTGTGTAACCCCCATGACTCATAACCTATACCTCTACATAAGGACATGGTGACACTTATTTTCTCCATTCGTTGTGAGCTACTATCGAGTAAACATCGTGCCATGCATCCCAGAGAAATGTTTTCGGAGCGAGAAATCGCTATGATTTTAAGTGCTATTTGTTTTTTCAAGAGTGAGGGTGAGAGATTGGGTGACAAACGTTTCCCAGTTTATGAAAAAACCAGGACGTGCCTAGGAATTTCCTTATCATCGGTGAAGAGGATTGGTGCAGCGTCCAAGGAAAATGAAAATTTTTCTCCGCCTTCAAGGAAGAGGCAGTGTGTACAACAGGGACGGCCGAAGATCTGGTTGGATGACTTCACTCTTGGTGTCATAAGAAGAACGATATATGATTTCTATTTGAAGAAGATGTACCCGACATTAGAAACATTACTGCATCAGCTGAATGAAAACATGTCTGAGTTCCCTTCAATGTCAAAAATGACGCTTCACAGAATAGTAACACGACTCGGCTTCAAATTTAGAAAGTTGAATAGGAAACCAGTTCTAATGGAGTCAACAACAATCGCTGCTTCGAGACATACGTTTTTAAGAAAAATTGAAAGTCTACGTTCTGCTGGATACAAGCTATTCTTTACCGATGAGACTTGGTGTGGGCAGAATCACACTTTGAAGAGCGGATGGCAGGAACAGTTGATCGACTCAATGAACAGGGATTTAACCAATTACGACCAGTACAGGATGCACATTCAGCAAGTGTATGGATGCGTGGAGGCTTTAAGACACCCTCAGGAGCTGGAAAACGTGTCATCATACTGCACATTGGAAGTGAAGACGGTTTTCTACAAGGTGCAGAACTGTGTTTCATTGGAAAGAAGGGGACTAACGATTATCACAATGAAATGAACTCGACACACTTCGTAGAATGGTTTAGGAAAGTATTAGGACTACTGCCTCCAAGATCGGCGATCATCATTGATCAAGCCCCTTACCATACAATGTTGGACCCTTCTACTAGAAATCCCACGATGTCATGGAAGAAAGAAGAAATTATTTTTTGGTTGCAGACGAATAATATTCAACTACCACCCACTGTAAATGAATACAACAAGTTGACTAAGGCTGAACTAATTATACTTGGTAGGCCGTATTTCAAGAAGACGGAAAAGTTACTTGAAGTGATTACGAAAGATATGAGACCTGATGTACAGCTCCTTTGGCTTCCTGTCGCACATTGCGAACTCAACCCTATTGAGCTGATATGGGCATATGTGAAGGGGAAAATTGCCAGAGTAAATTTGGCAAATGCCAATGAGAAAGGTCGAAGCATGGAGGTTTTGGTACAATTGTGCAAGGAAAGTCTACGCTCAGTAACACCTGAACTATGGAAAAAATGCATCAAGCACACCGAAACAATTGAGAAAAACTACTGGGAAAGTGACCAACTCAACCTAGACCTCCCTGAAGTAGAGCCAATTGTAGTATCAATTACAAATGACTCTGAATCATCTGAGGAGAGTGATTATTCTGGAGAGGACGAGTGAATTTACTCTGTGGATTGAGTAGCAGAGTACCTTCGTATATGACGTGGCCTTACTCGGGCCTAGGATTAATTGTAAATAATGTATATTTAAAGAAAATGACAATTCCTTTTATTATAGGAAGAAAACCATTTTTAAACTTGCCATTGGAGGTCCAAAGCCCTCATGAGAAAAAGTGATGGGAAATAGTATAAAAATTAACAAAATACGTACAGTCAGAGAAGAAACAATAACACCTACATTAACTATTTTAACAATTAATTTGACTTTAATGTTTGACCAAAACATATGTATGAATATATATCATAGGCGATTAAAAATATCAAAAATATTACTGTTAAAACACAGAGCATTTATTTGTATGTGTATGGTTATCTTCTGTAAAAACTAAACAGTTTTTCGTCTCTCCTGTAAAATTTTCGATTTTCCTGATAGGCGGTATTGTTTCTCCACTGGCGATTTGGAAAATTAACGCAAGCTTGAGAGCTTCTCTTGTACGAGCCAGGATGACGGCAGGACTGGCAGCGACTCGGCAACGTCGCAATCCCGCCGAGCTTGTTACTCACGGCTGAGTGCACATCGCTACGCTATCAAATAAAAATCGCTACAAAATACATGATGGACTATAAACGATTATCACAATTTTTAGTTGAAAATGTAAAATTAGCTCTGTATAACAGTGTAAAGTTGAACTTATTCCGATCATTCATTGCTGAGAAAAAGTTGTTGTACAAAATCTACAACAAATTTTTTTCTAATGGACGAACAATTTTTATATTTTGGTATTACGTTATCAACACTATAACCAATCACATATTAGAGTTTCAAAACGATTCATGCACGGGTTTTTATTCAGCGATTTTTTAAAGTCGAGATTTGGTTGAAAGGCGTGTAAAATCGTGTATTTTTTTTGTTCGGCACGCATTAAAAATATGCCAATGTTGCATGAAAAATGTTTGGTTTACATCAATAAACGCACAATGAAATTGTGAAAATTTTGGTACAAGTCCCATCACCATAGCTTTATTAGTTTCGTTGTTATAGTCATTCAAACTCGAGTCTCCAAAGTTTTGTTAAACTTCTTTGTTATTTCTATTCACAAAGTGTAATTCACTTTTATTTCCTTTACTTATGCACAAACTTAGCAAATCACAGTTTACAATGTTATTAAATAAATAAAATTAGTGTCCAAACATTTAAAAAGGATTACAGTCTAGGAGGTGATTTGAATATACCTTAAGTAAAAACAACAATTCAAAAGTTGAAGTTCAAAGTGTCTGTAGTAGTCAACTGTTATTTACTCAATAAAAATCGTGAAAAGTTGTACAGACCACATTTACAGCAGTTTTTTTTATTACAAACTCTGATATTTTTGAATCTGCTGTCTATGACAATATTACTTATTTAAGTGTCTTATGAAAGAAAATGTCCCATTAATGAGACTTCTTAAGATAATTTTCTAAAGATAACAAAGCAATTTTTAAAAGATAAAAAATCTACTGTATTATATACTAAAATCAAATATTATTACAAATACAATAATAATATACAGTACAATTTTTATAACAGTAGACTTTTCCATGCACTACTAACTGCATCAAGTGACATAATTTGAGCAAATGTTTATAAGTTGCCCTTTACAATGATATTCTTCCTCCCCTCTCCTCTATCACCACTTCCAGAGCCTGAGTCTACCATTATAAAAATTGAACTGTACAGTATTATTAATAATATAAAGTATAGTAATAATAACAACTTGGAGTATTTATTTATAGGAGCAGTTTCTAAAAATGTTTGCATATCAAATTTTAACTCATCATTTCTTAAGACCAGTAATTTTTAATTTAAAGCTATCTAACAAATAATTGATAGATAAATGTGAGACCTACCAGAAAAAACATAACACATTTAAATTTTTAAAGAGAAACCCAATGTTTTATTTAGCTTATGGGTATAGGGTACGTAGTATGTAAGCAATTGTTGAAAGATGAAAATAAAGAAATATAAAATTAAAATAATAATGGAACAGTTGGAAAGGTAGATAATATTTCAAAAACATTTTAGAGGACTATGAAATCTGCTTTTGGAAAACTAAAACAATTTAATAAATTTAAATATTGTAGAAGAGGAACTAAAACAATTTACTGAAGGGGTAATTTCCTGCAACAAACATTCCTTGGCTGCATCAGACCGATTAAACCATACAACTAATCAACACTCCTGTCCTTTAAAAACAAAACAAATTTTATTTTGTAATAGTAGAAAGGCTTTTCTGAGAATTATTACAACATCCTAAAGAGATCAATTTGTATTATTATATTATGTGTTTGTTGCCAATTCAAATACTGTTAAAGGTAAATAAATTATTATTAATTTAGTAAATGCACAAATTAAGAATAAAACATTTTCCCCGGATTGGACGAGTTACTGCTGTTTGTAATTTAACAATCTAGTTAACTAACCGCACCGAGTTTGGCTTATGTGTAACCAGTGTTTAAGTTTTGGTATCTTACCAAACCTGACTAATTAAGGTATACAGTTTTTATGAATTTTAATATTCATCATTGCTAATGCTTCTCTTAATGTATATATATATATATATATATATATATATATATATATATATATATATATATATATAAAACAACAACTGTGTCCTGGAAATAAATGTTGAACAAACTGTCATTTTTTTATCTTTTCAGATATTGATGAAATTTTAGACAAGTGGATTATTCCATCAACAGAAAAGGGCAAGGTACTGTTGTTCATTTAAATTAAATACAGTAGTTAGATGATAAAAATGTAATATGAATATTAATACAAAGAGAGGGTATCCTAAGCAGGCATCCACACTTATCTTTGAAAATATGTTTCTAATTTGAATCTAGGAATTCACTTTTTTATTGATATAAACAATAATATAAAAGTTATTAAAAATATTATGGACTTTTTTGTTTACACTTCTTTAGAACTTGAAATTATTTAAAACCTATATCTGAATATACAATAAAACTGATTTATATCATTGAACATGAATTTAGTATAAATTTAAATTAAACGTTCTTTAAATTGTGCAAATCATAACATATCTTGATATATCAGACTGCAGAATAATCTTTGTATATACACTTTATGCTTATGAATACTACACATTTTGAAGTAAAAATAAACTTTCAACAATTTGGAAGTTGAGAATAAACAGTAAGTGTATTACAGCAGTTCACTTGGAAGCTGCTATATTCCATAAAAACTGGTTTATAGCTAAATGTGTTGAAATAGAAACCTCAAGATTACCATTTATACAGCCTATTCAATGACTGTAAATTACCTTCAGCTGAGGACAGGGCAGGATGTAATATTTTCCTTACCTACATTCATCACTGAATTGATTTTGGAAACAGTTTACTAAAAAATCCAGCAATTTTCAAGGCTAGATAATCCCACAGATACAGCAATCTGCCAGTCAAAAAAGGGGAGTTATCAAGTAGTTAGGCAAACAATCTGTACTTCTATGAGTACTTTATATATTCCCCATCAGCATTTACGTTTTGCAGTATAATACCTGTCAGAAAGCAGCGTAAAGGTAAACACATTTGAAAACCAGATCTGTTAGTTGATTTTAATAGAAGAAGGTTACATACCATGTATCGTAAATAAACCAGTTACGTACAGTAGTTTCATTATAAGTACTTGAGTTTCGACTCACTCTGTGAAATTTTCAGGATTTTGGAATTGTTACTTTTTGGATAAGTTTACATACATAACAGAGTTAAACATAAACGTATGAAATAATAATTAAAAAAATTAAGAATGACTTAAGGTAGTTTTTATTTGTCATACCGGTACTCACTTAGCCTAATGTTTTTTTTTATTAAAGCATTTTTTGTGGTTCAAAGGTAAATGGTTAAATAGAGCATTTTTTAGTAACAACACCATTTTTTAGTAGTAAATAAAATGCAATTTTGTCAGTACACAAAGGATTCAATTACCTCTTTCCAAGTTCCCAAATACTAATACTGATGATCAAATTAATGATATTATTTCTTTTTATAAGTCTATTGATTTGTCTAGTAACATTCAAAATCAGTTGGTAGCTTATTTGGTCAAAGACCAGCTTCATAAGCTAAAGGTTCTCTCAGTTTGATCCCAATCAGTCACAACAAATTTTGTAAAGGATCAGCTGATAACCACTGCTGTTCATTATTTGTCATTGGGCTATTATTAATGAACTTTCTAATGAATAGTCGGCCTTAGTTTGTAACAATGACTACATTCGTTCATCTAAACTCATTCGAAATTCATATTTTCATGTATCTTGAAGATCGGAATCTCTAGAATACATACAGAAAAACCTCTGGTGTACACAATTTTTAGTAAAGTACTGTGTACTTCACTAACCTACTTAATACATTGTTGAAGTAATTTGTTATGTATAATACTGATTTTCTGTTTGCAGTGTCTAATGGAATGCTTTGCACACAAGAAAGGACTGGTAAGTTAATAAAAACTCATCATAAAATACATTTACAATAATTAATTAACTATGAATGATTACATTAAATGAACACTAACAATGATTAATGAAAGTTGGACAGGGACCTGTTATGTGCTTATAAATACAGTAATTGATTTTAATTTATTTAAATTAAAAACAAAAAAGTTATTGATGTTAATTTTACAGTCTAGCACTACTTCCTGGCAGAAGTTTATTGATCACTAAAATGACAGTGAAAATATTTATTTAATTCTCAAAATGCAATGCTTTTACACTTTGCCACAATCTTTTCTCATCTTATTCCAATCTTGATTTGATCTAACCTTGGTTAGTGAAAGTGTATTAGATCAAGTAAGTTAAACATTCTAGGATAAGGGGTTGACAAAACTTCATTCTGTTAATTATCAATGAAAAATAAAATAACCTTGTATGTTAACAAATCAAATTCAATAAAACTTATCTTTACACAATTTCAGTACATACCAGGTTTTCCATGAGAATTTCTCAATCTCCTCCGGAACTCTATTCTATTGAAGTTTCATATTGGGGTATAATTATATATAATACACAAATAACATTTGCAAATAAATGTTACAGATTGACGAAAAAGGGAATATTAACCATAAAACTGCAACACCACACTTTGAAGAGAGCTTTCCTGGAGACTCTGAAAGTCTGAAGAAGGCTGAAAAGGCTTTTGCTGAGTGTGATAAACTTGGTCAGTAATCCTCTATTGTATATATATGTTCCTATTTTCCATTATTTGTGATAGTGAAAGAGTATTGATGTTTAAGTAAAAAAATGTGGACTATTGAAGTATAATTTGTAGTTGGATGATTCTCTAGTAGTTTAAACAAAATGGTTTGTATATTCAGAGCTGGTTGCAGACATTTTTTGAGTGTGAGCGAACAACATTGTGGTGCCCCCCCCCCACCTGTAAAAAAACTGTGAGGTGGAGGCATTTTCTCTAATTTTCAAGTGACGGACATAGGACGTCATCCAGTAGAGCGGTAGCACAGCCCAGTGTGACAGCACTCAGCGGTCCCCCTGTAACCGCTGGAAACAATTGAAAAGCAGTGTTCCTACCACGACGTGAAACACGCTGATTGTGACCCTAGCCTAAATACAAATACTTGTAAAATAAATAGAAATACTTTTAAGGAATAAAAAATTGAGACTGAAATATCATGGTTAACTTAAATATTGAATGTAATATTTCTAAATCTATTGCAATTTTACGTAACAAAATCAAAGCTAAGCTACTGTAAAAATCAATAAATACAACAAAAGTTAGCTAAGAAGAAATTCAACAGGTTATTTAATCGTAAATTAAAGAAAAAACTGAAAACAAGGAACTAAAGAAAAGTAACAAACTAATTTTTCATCTGCCATTTGAATACCGGACTATATACATAACATTAAATATAAAAACATATTTATATGCCTTTATTTTGATTTGCAGCATGGATATAGTTTGACGTAAACAAATTAGTTTTCTTTCACAATTTAAAGACCAACAGAAATATGGCAAAAACTTTACATAACAAAATGTCTGATTTTTAAAGACCTTTAATTTGATGTGCTACATGCCACAGAGTCCTATTTTCAACTTTTTACTTAATCTATATAGTTTTTTAATTGATAAAGATTTTTGCAATTTTGAAGATGGGAAGATAATTGTCCAATCTTATTGTTAATTGAAAGGACAAGTCATTGGTAGTATTTGATAAATAACCTACAGAAAAGTTAAATAACAGTATTATCAACTTTAAAAACCAAAATATTTTATATTTTAGGCCGCCCAGCACGTAGGGTTAAGAATAATTTGATACTGATGTTTTTATCAAAATAATAAGGCTTTAAATTCCTTAAAAATGAGACATAATGTTCCTATTTGAAAATTTCCCAGAAACTAGACTTACCCCTCTCTCCCATGCCCTTTTAGGGATTAAAAATATTTGTACTGAATTCTTTGGGTTCAAAGATGGGGGTTTCAGTTGAAACAAATTATGCAGTTCGTTTAGCTGTAAAAGATGTACGGGTGGTCTGAAATCCCTGTAAGCCTAGTTCTATTAAATATCCCATATCAATTGATGAATAAATAAATAATATAAGCCTATAAATAGGCTACTTATATTTATAAACACTGCACTATGAATATAATGTACAAAGTTGTTTATGTTTACATATTATTATATCATGGTTCTGTCACATTCATAGTCAATTCAAAGCAAATTAAGTAAAAATGCATAATTTTGTTTAAAATTTTAATCCATAAAGCCTAATAATTCATCCAAGAAATTTTTTATTTTTTTATTTATTTAGATCAATACACCATTTATATAACTTCAGGAGGTTATTACTATAAAATATGTTTATCTTAAAAGACATTTTTTACTTTGTAATCATTAAGGAATTATTAAGCATTATTATAGTTGCTGAATTAAAAATAATTTCTGCTGATAAACTTATGTTGCCCATTAAGTACTGAAAGGTGATTGACTGAGTCTCTTCTTGTGTAGGATTTTATAGATTTCAATAGGTATAATGAAATTGTGATTAAATTGTATTTACTACAAAATGACGTAAGCAATTTGATATTAATAAACGGTAGCAGACAATGTATTGTTGAGCATTATTTACACAACAGGAACATCACTAGCACTGCATTACTCAACGGGGCATGAGGTAAAATCTCTCGGTAAGTTTCATATCAGTTAGGAAGTAACAGTAGTAAAACATGAAAACCAGTAAAATCTTGAGTAGTGGAGTACAGTACATGTATGCTCATGAAGTTCTATTTGCGATATAACCTTACTCCTACAATTTGGCAGAGTGAGTCAACACTCAAAATCTAGTCTCATAATTTAATACTGAGCGTTTAAGCACTTCATACACAAAACCACTTGACGTTTGTGATGAACTATTCACAAATTAAAAATGGTAAAACTAAAAACACAATACGTCCAAGCTACAAGAAAAGAAAATCAATTGGGCATTGAGCAGAATCAGTTGTGATTTAGAAAGTAAAGAGTGAAACAAAATCTTTGCGATCTTGTTTAGGCTATAGACAGACATAGTCATGACCTCTGTCAGAAAAATTTTGAAGTAGGATTGTAATTGCAATGAACGTCATCAGTAGATAGCATGGGCTTACATTATTGATGGTTCTTACTGGAAATGATTGAAAAATAAATTCTATCTTATAAAACTAAATGAACTTCCTCGTGTAGGGCACATTTGCTACGAGACCTTGTAAAATTATATGTAACATATTACTCTTTTTAAATGGAAATACTTACAGTAACATATTTGATTAATCAATGATTAAAAAATATAATTAGTATGAAGGAATGCACCTCCATAGGGACTGAGGTGGCGCATGATCCTCCAGGCAAAACCATATGAAATACTTCTCCATGACTCTCAATTCTGTACCACTTCCGTTGTACCACAGTATCCAGTACATTATTGACATCATCCATCAATTGGCGACACTCTCCTCTCATTGTGTGTCCTAACCAATTTCTTTTATATAAACCTACAACCTTTGATCTCTTAATCCATACCCAACACCCATATCTCCGTTCTTTCCATTTTACATCTTCCATCCTCATTACTTCTCATACTTTCATTCATAATGTCCATGTTCCTGTTCTACATAACAACACATTCTCTATGTAATATTTCATTAATCTCTTTTGCAGCTCTCTTTCCAGTGACCCACAAAACAATCCCCGCATGATATTAAATCCTTTATTTTCTCCTCTTCCTATTAATTTTTACCAATGCAATTCTTATTCTAATCTATTTTGTACTTCCTGTTTTTAACTCAACCGCCCTTTAAAAAAATATAATGAAATGTAGCTGTATGTGAGTTTAGGATATTAGTAAAAGTTGTAACAAAATACTGTATTATTCATATTTTTTATTTTTCAGATTACAGCAAACTGGACCTTTGTTCCAAGGGTGTTGAGGTTCTGAAATGCTTCAGAAAAAATGCCAAGGAGGTAATTTTATCGTCTTCTCTTTTGCCAATATAATAGATTATATTAATTCTTTAAATTATAAGGTAAAAGTCGTGCTATATAATGTACAATATCAGCATATGATTTTCATACAGATTAATGATAGTATTCTCGTTCCTACTAGTTCAATAATAGTTACAAAAATAACATTTTTAGGAATAAACTTATTTATCAGTTTAAGACAGATATTGAGTAAAGCTTCTTGAAAAAATTAAAAATAAGATAAAAAGGAAATTATTATTTAAATATTTAAAAAAATTTTTGCCTTTTAGATATCTGGCTTAAAAACTGGTGGAATAATCTACACCTTAGTGTGTTTATATAAATGCATAACAATTAATTAAATACGGGTTTTGTTTCCAGTTTCTCATTAAAAAAAATACAAATAAGTATATATATACATATATACAAAATATTACCAAGATTGAAGAACCAAGGACTATGTATTTTAAGGAGGAAACTGCATTAAAATAGAAACAGTGTAATGTATATTTAGCAGTTAGCAATATCAATATGCCAGTGGAAATTTCGCTGTGTAGCAGATGGTACTATTGGGTAAACGATATAAGTAATGCAAGTACCTTACAGCCGCCATTTTCCTACTGAGGAGGTGGCTTTTTGAAAATGTTATGCTGGGGATTTTTTTTACTAAAAAGGTTTAATTCACTATGAGGTCATTCCCAAAGGTCAAACAGTGAACAAGGAACTTTACAGACATTCTCCAGCACTTATGAGATGCCATTAGGAGGAAACAGCCTGAAAAATTGGTGCAGAGAACAATTGGATTTTGCTATTTTGCTGTATGAAAATGCCCCTGCACATCGATCCATGTTAGTATGTAAGCCAAGAACAGCGTTGCCACTCTAGAAAATCCCTCCCTACTTGCCTGACCTTGCGCCGGCCGATTTTATCCTGTTCATTTGGCTGAAAACATAATTGAAAAAGAATAATTTGCAGACTCTGAAGCAGTCAGAGAAAAGCATTGAAAGACATTTCAGAAAATTAGTTTCAACTGTGTTTTAAACAACTCTTTCATTGGGGCAAGTGTGTTGCATTTTGAAGGAAAATAGGCTTGTAAGTTTTTCCTTACAAAACACACTAAGTATTCCTTTAAGTAAAATATCTTTGTCTAGTAAATATATTTTAACCAATTCTGGAAACCTTTCGACTTAACCATGCTAGTTTTAAAAATATATAAACAATAATTATATTCTAATCTCTAGAAGAAAGAAAAAAATTTAGACAGATAACATATGAGTTCAGTTCTAACAATCCTGTAACACAATCCTGATATTTACATTACAGTTGTCTTACTAATTACTTTTCATATAAAATAATTAAATTTGATCAACGTTCAAATAAAAAAAATATAAGTATATTTTACATCAGTATATTTGTTTACTTTTATGTTTTCAATAGTTTTATATCTGTAGTAATAAAACAATATTTGCTTTCAATTATGTTACAGATTGGTTTGAAACATTAGAAGATGCGAAGATTAAACAAGTATACTTGAAGTTAAATTATTGTAAAGTATTTTAAATAAACTGTTAATTATATATTCCAAATTATGTTACTTAGAAGTTCAGTCACAATAAACATATGTGATGTGATATGGCTTTAAATGAATGTAATAATAATAATAATAATTTATTTTTCCAAAATATGCATTACACTTTATACATTACAATTAAAAAACCATTACTTTAACAAACATATAAGACAAAGTTTAACTAATTTATTTTTAAAGCTTATTAATAATAACTTATGTTATATAAATACTGCAATGTTCTTCTTCGCTCTTCATACTCTAATCCAATTATCAATTCATATAGGACTAATTGGAAATACGAGAGAAGAAATCGACCGTCTCATAATCTCATTTTTTTTTTTTTTTTTTGGAAAAATAAAAAAAAATATGCACCTCAAAGGCTAGGCCTGTTTGAAGGTTGCAATCTTATTTAATTTACTTTTACCATTTAGAGCTCGTAGTATTTTTATGAATTTGATTCTTGAATAATTTAACAAAACGTGCATCAATTAATGAATATTTCTGAATTGACTTTTTATTCCTATTGCTTTATTTATTTTTAATATTTTAATTAATTTTTTTTTAATTTAATTTTTTTATTTTTTATTTTTAGTTAATTTGTTACTGTGGAATGTTCAAAAGGAAATCTACTTCCTCTAAACAAAGTAGCCATCTCTTCAGTCTTCTTGTAAATAGTTTTTTACTAGTTATATTTTTAATTTCATCTGGCATTTTATTAAAAATTCTTGGCCCAACAAAGTTGAAAGTTTTCGTAAAAAAGGTTGAATTTGGTTTTTTTGGCTTTATTCAACCTTTATGGAAAATGAATGTGGCTTGATTGGCTTTAGTTAATGTTTTTCAAATATGCTCCTTGTCTTTGACAGAGGATTTAATCACTTTTATATCAGTATATTTTTATACTTTTATTAATTCAACCCCTGTAATTTAAACTGAAATTTTTGTAAGTTCTTCTTTTGCAATTTGTACACGTTTTATAAGCCATAGGACAAGGTCCCTCACTGTTTATTTTAAAAGAGTCTCAGAATCTACCTTCCTTTGAAATCGCCCCAGACCTCATTCAGAGGATAAAATCTTACATTTTCGATACAAAATTTTAAGTGCAATTTGGTGGTGTGCATTAAAAAAACTTTTTTGCCAGTTAAAATGTACCACAAGGCTATAGTTTTTATCTTTATTGTTTGTTTTGTTATTTATTGATTACATTACATCTGTCCTGAACTGTGAAGTTCAACTCTGGCTTTTTAATCATGTATTGATTCAGCTGTGAGGTTAGCTAGACAACCACATACCCCTGAACCATAGCAAAAGAGTAGTAAATTCGTTCAAGCATAAAACTAATTTGTTATTCTTCTGTGATGATGGCTGTAGAATCCAAAGAGAGTGTAATATCCACGATTTTATGTTCTCATAGAGTCCAAGTTTATCTTCTTTGAACACGTGTGTTGTATCAAAGGCTAGAAGGAACTTAGATCACCATTTATTGTAATGACTGGCACACTTGTTCAACACAAGTGTTTGATCTTGAGTAAGCCCCGGGCTTTTAGGAGGGGCAGCGAAGCAAACAGATGCAGCCATCACAGCCGCCCAGAGGAAATTCCTTTCATGGATATGGTATGGAAGTTTCTGAGCTAGGTTGAGTGGATGCCCATATATAACTTAAATTATCAACCTTATTGTACTGTGACTGATTTACAATTTTGACTACAGAGTGCTTCATGGCCAGACTGGTGTAATAGAGGCTTTTTGTCTTGGTCTACAATATACTTTTTGCTCCATTTGTGAAAGATATCCATTTGTTTCTATTTTTTGAGTGGTCAGTGTTGCAAACAGGCTCACAATAGATTTTTTTAAGTTATGGTAGGTTTCTAGGGATGTTGGAAGCAGCATATCAATTTTGAATGAATGGTTATGTTATCCCCTCTGTTAAAATGGCTCTACTGATTGTATATGGCAGTTGTGAGGATATTTGACAGTGTTTAGACAGTGAGGTCTTTCTTTTTGCTTGACCATTTGGAATTTTGTACGCGTTTGTAAGTGTCTTAATTACAGCCAAAGTGTTGCTCAGAAATCTGTAGTACGTTGTGCTAAATGGATATCGGCTTGAAATATTTTAAGACCCTCTCTCAAAAAAATGATTAATTTTTATTTGGAAAAGAGAAGTTTGCTATTGTAAAAATGAAAAAATGAAACAATTAAAGGTTTGTTCAGTAAACATTTGTAATTAGTCAAATTTGTACAATCATTAATTACAAGCAAGTCGATATATTATCGAGGAATTAATTATTGAAAACAGACAATTTTTTTCTTTAAGTTTGAACATTTATTATTATTATCACCACCATCAACACTAGTTAGTTCGTACCCCATATATTAGTATACCTATTTGTTTACTGCACATCTCTGGGCCATGTTCATCATTAGATATGACAGTTAATGATCTTAAATTTCAATTAAAAATATAAAAAATAGGATATTTCTGCTGATAGATTATATGAAGAAAGTGATTAAATTGTGGTTTTATTAAATGTTTGATTTTATTGACAAGAAACATCAGGACAAGATGTTAACAAATATAACTTTAATATAAAATTAGGGATGGACGAGAGGAGATTTTTAGGTTCGGGAGGGAAACGAGAGGGAAATTAATTTCCTCCCAAATTTCGGGAGGGAAACGGGAGGAAAATTAATTTTCTCCCAAATTTCGAGAAATTTTCGGAGGGAATTTTTCCCAGCTTATCATACATTAATTTTCAAACTTAGTAGATAAAACAAATAAACCAAATCATTTTATAGTAATAATAATTAATTGGTACGTGATCTAGTAGGAAATTCAACCATTAATGTTAAGGCACATTTATGTACTCCTTATTTTATTAAATCTTTTTTATTTTTTGCCTGCTATCCACAAAACAGAAAAAAAACAAACAGGTTTAGACTAAACAATAACAGATTACACACTTAATAAACAAAGCAATCTTATTTGATATAACTGAATTAAAATTGTAACAAGCGAAATAAAAGAATGGTAGTTACATATTA
Organism: Stictocephala bisonia; assembly: GCA_035578905.1. Taxonomy (NCBI): domain Eukaryota; kingdom Metazoa; phylum Arthropoda; class Insecta; order Hemiptera; family Membracidae; genus Stictocephala; species Stictocephala bisonia. Next base: position 132,131 of record JAQJVL010001405.1, on the reverse strand, counting down.
CATGCCAATTTTAATTAAAATCATCATAAAAACTAGACATGGATGAATTCTTCAATTAATTAACTGAACTAAATTATAACTAGGAACTGAAGTTGCACACTTAATCCTGTATCTTGGCAGTCCCTTCCTTATTCCCCCCCCCCCCAAATCCTCACGGATAAACTTAGTAATTATTACTGCACGTGTATTGACTATTGTAGAGATGTGCATTTGTTTTAATTCTAATAATAACTGCCGCTGTAGTCATAAGAAAGCAACCTCTATTTCTTCTCTGTGATTGTCAACTAATCACACAGATGGTCGATCTGGTTTATCTTGTAGTTCCGATCACGGTAGCGAAGCTTTTGGGCAAAAGCTGGATCAAGTGATTCTACGATTCAGGCGTCATCGCCAAATACAGTCGATTGCTTTCAAAATTGTCGCTTTAAAAAAAAAAATTGATTTTGTATACGCCATAAAAAGTGGATCTGTAGTTATTTTGTTCAGTAATATAATAATGGTTATAATAAACCGGAAATAAGATGTGAAATATAATCAAATTTGTAAATCTAGATGCCAAAATACCGGTAGTTTAATGGATCGATAGTAATAATTTAAAAATTGTGCACCTAAATATAAATTTAAAAGTCGTTTACGATCAATTATTTATAATAAATTATGATTGGTAATGAATGTGTGCAACTCAAAACTACTTCGATACATAGAAAGATAATCTTTTCATCACGAGGAATTTCTGACGTATTGGAGTGACAACGGTATACGTAATCTGCAAATGTATGCCTAGCCAGACGAGATGCAATCTGAAATATCAGCTAAATGCCAACTGGCAACTGGTGATACAAAGTAGATTTGTGCAGCTAAATTATAAATTTATGAAATATACACAAGAAGTATGATAACGTTTAGGTTCAATAAAAATTATGTTCCTTATTGCTAAATCCGTCCGTTTTATAATCAGAAGAGATTTGGATTGAATTGTTTTGCATTTAACATCGACGTAGTAGTGACAATTATGATCAGGGAACCGTTCACTGAGTTTACAAATCAAAATTATCGCATTGTAATACATTTTACACTTCATCTGTGTTACTTTCTAATCTAGTCAGGAAACCGATCGACAGTTTGACAGAAGAAAATATCGTATCCCTGCAAATGTTACATGCACATTTGGCGATCTAAAGTGTTCACAAACAAATTATTAATTGACATTCGCTACGGATATATCTACTTATTTTTTATTCAATTGAAAATAAATAAATATTGTTACGTCGCACGATACTTGAACGCCATCACGATATTTTATATGATATGATACGATATTTTCTTCTGTCAAATCATTGGATGATTCCCTACTCAGAGTAAACACCAAAACGGATCACAATCACCTCACGGGAAATGTACGATAATTTCAATTCGGAAACGAGCAGAACGGTTCATTGTATGTATATGAGAGAAATGGACTTTTGCCATCGAAAGGAAGATTTATTTTTTTGTTGGACAGTAAAGTGACCTGTTCTCGGGAGCAGTTTGATTCAATGATTTTACGTTACTGACACACACAAACATTGGAATATAGGCCCACTCAGTTTTCGTTCATTATCATTTGGGTTTCGGTCAACAGTTCTGTCCTATACTAGATTTGTTTAGTTGGATCATAGATCTCGGTAACTTGTTTGACTTTAATAGTTTTTTCTGAGCATGTGATGCGGATATCTCGTTCACTTAGATGAGCCTTGTCAAATGAACGGGTCGTGAGAACGTCACATCTACGTTCGACCCCAACTGTCGACTCCGACTGTCAGTCGTCAGTCACTACGTAACTTCACTGCCACACTATAAGCAATAAATTACATTCCACGGTAATCGAGACACAAGCCTATCATAATTTTATTAACCTTTCATTTTAATTTATATTGATTGAAAAAATCCGAACTTGACCATGAATGTCGATTATAACCATGTTGTTGAGATCGAACTATTTAGTTGGTTACATCTTAGAAAAACTCTCGAATGGAATTCCCGATTGTAACAAAATTTCCTTCTCGCAGGACGAGAATTATAATTTCCCGGGGAATTCCCAAAATTTCGAGACTCGTCCATCCCTATATAAAATACAAAAATAACAATTATTTTTACTACACCATAACTTAAAAAAACTAGTTTAATAACAGGTTTTAAAGAATTTTGGCTATCTACAAGTCAATTAAAATACATTTTGCTTATTAGTGAATACTAAAATATGCACTGGTATTAATGAATTAAATAAATAAAAAAAACCTATCATATGGTCAGTGTATATTTTAAAAGAGCAGCATTATTTGATAAAAGCTATAAAATAGGTTGTAAACTGACCTGTTGAATGTTATACTGTTTGGCATTTGTTTTAGTTCTAATTTGTCAATTAAATTACGTATTAATAAATCAAACTAATTATAGATATATTAGGTTTGGTTTGCATACCACTTAATTTCTATATTTTATGAATGTTCACTACATAATAAGGAATGTCAGCAACAATTAACTTATAATCATAAGTTTACAAGAAAATAGAGAAACAAAACAGTTAAAACTGTGTTATTAACACGTTAGCTGCCATCCTTAAAATGAGTATTTTTGCTCTAAACTGCCAAAAACCTTTATGCAAATATTTTTAACAATGATGCATTATATTTACTATTCCACCATTTCTGAGTATAGAAATAGTACATACATAGGCATTATATGTATATAAATATGTCGGGAGTATTGGCCCGACACAGTTTTTTTAGTAGCATATACGGCACATGAAAAACTCTGTCGGGCATATCGGCCTGACACATTTTGAGGTAAATTTGTTTTTATGGTTTGGCTACACTGACTGCATGGTGAAAGTAATCCAGTATTCAATATGTATTACGTTATTTCAATAACAACATTCACTAAATAAGTCTGTCAAGCCTATACTCCTGACAACTTGCCCATAGAACATGCCAACATTTAAAGTTTTATGAACAACTTTGTATAAAACCAAATAGTAATAGTAATAGCTCTGTAAATAGTATGATGCTTGCAGTACAATAAAATGTGATCTGTTTCTTTAAGAAAGCAGGACCAGTCGAGTAACAATAAAATAACCAAAAGGTTGCTTAGCAACAATGTCGGGCGTAGTGGCCCGACAACATCTAGCTGAGACAAAGAGCCGTCGGGCGTACTGGGCTGACACGGCAGCTACAGTGTTAAGGAATGATATGATTACAAAAATGGTTATGTTTACTGCATGCTATTTGCTTATACAGTATATATAAACCTGAAAGTCTTTATGGTAAACAGAAGTACTGATATAAATTCTTATCATTCATTAAATAATATAAGCTACAAAAACTGTTGTTAGTTAAAATTTTACAACATATAAGCCTAGTTTTCAAGGCATATAGCTGATTTGTGTGTTTGGATTTGACCTTGATAACATTTACATTGAATTTATGTCAAAATACATATCTAACCTGAAATTTAGGGATGTCAAGACATACTGTTTCATAGTTTATACTTTATTTTAGTTGATGTACATAAATTTAGCTTGATAAAATATATTCTCCTGAGTGATACAATGTACTATCCCACTGTCCAAACGTACAAGATAGACTTCTAGGTCTATCTCTAAAGTAAGTACCACATTCCCTCAAACAGATCAGTTTAATATATTTTAATATCAGTTAAAATATCAAATCCCCATCTAAACTAACCTAGAGTTGTTAATATTATCTCTCTTTATTGTACTGTTGTTCTTGGTGTATATCTAACTAAACCGTCCAGTGAGCAGCCTTCTTGCTGGATCATCTGAGAGGCACACCAGATACCACAGGAGATACATTCTTCTATGGGAAGATCTAGAACAAACTGGGCCAGGAATCCTGAAACAAAGAGACAAATTATCAGTACAGATAATATTCTGAAGGAACGGTGACTGAACTTATTTGTTCCATTCATGTAATTGAATACATTTGTAACATTTCAGTATAGTAAATTTGTTTAATAGTATGTTAATTAATTAAGCTCAAATTTAAATTCATTTAAACAACAAATTTGATGATTTTGTATCAAATTTTTTTCACAATATCCACATTTTATGCTTAATCTAATTATGTCTTACCGGCAATACTTAAAATAGTTATAACCATAAAAATAGCTTTTTGATATTTTAATAATTAAATTGTTTGTGTAATAAATAGTAAAAAGTTAACTTTTTACATGCTTTTAATACATATCAAGTTTTAGTTTTTTACAGTATTTTAAAATTACTTAATTTATCTTCATAACATATTAATTTTTATTTAGTATTTTCAGAATAAAAGAAATGTTCACTTGGGCACAAGATAATTCAAACAGTTTCAAAAATATTATCTCACCTGAGAATAAACAAGGCATTTAAAAAATATTAAACACAAAATTTTATAATACAAATATTTTAAATTTATAAAATGTTAGGCCTAATTTTTTACATTGATATTGTAAGCATTATAAAGGGAGTGTTATGCAAACTCATTAATACTTAGTATTTTTGTAAGATGAATGGAGTTAAATTCAACAAGTAACCAAAAGAATTCATAGACAAAAAAACCACGTTTAATGTTTACCTCGACCCTGTCCAGTACTGATTTAGAAATAAAAGATATTCTGGTTCAGCACAGTATCTAAAGCCCAGCGCACAAGAATGCAGAAAGCGGGAGCAACAAGTTTTCTTAGAATTGGCCGTGCGGGAACGTGAAAAACGGTGGGATATGATTACAGTCACACAGGTATGGGAAGCGAGTATAATAGTCACAGGAGTGAAGCTGACTCCCCCCTGAACGCTGCATGCACCGTTCCCCGCGCCTCTCATTTTAGTGATGGTACTGCTGTTTTATTACTCAACAGTTGTCTCCAACCAGTGCATTAAAAATTTCATGTTAAACTCAACATTTGCTGGTTATTTACATATACACTGAGTTTTATGACCCGAACAACAGGAGATTTTGAATTGAAATTGAATTGAAACAACAAGGATTACAAGAATATATGGAAGAAGGCTGAAATCTAACCAGGAAAGAACTAAACACTACTGGTAATTTAAAGAGTTATTAAACACAGGTTATACAACACAGGTTATTCTAACGTAAGAAATCTTTTTACTGCAAACAAACACTACACTTGCTTCACACCTCACGCCTAACTAGCTCTGGCTAGGTGATCATTCCCACCCATATGTTCTCCATCCTATTCCATCCAGCGCTTCCTGCATGCAAAATTAAAAGAAGTGAAATGTGGCCGTAACCACTCCTGCCTCTGCGTGTGCAAGGCTTGAAGAATGGGTAAATATGTTTTGTTTATACTACTCTATGATACAATTTAGTAAACATGGTGATAAAAAGAAAACATTTTACTTGTTGCAACATGGTCATTTTAATCTCATTTAACGTCTACCATTTTATAATTGATAAAAAAATATTTAATACATTTAAAATTAAAGATAAATTTTGAAAATTGATTCAAGAATCATAATCGACAAAAAATTACTGTATTATTATTCAAAACAGAAACCACTTTTTACTTAATTTTCATGAATAGTAAACACAATACAATGTTATAAGGTATTCTAAAATGTATCGTGCCTTTTCAAACTTAACTAAGACCTAGAAAATAATAATAATAGAGAAGAATTGAACAGCAACCAGTCATTCATTCTTCAAATGTTGATAAGTGATGTTAGTCATTTTGAATGTCAGCAAATAATATCTTTAACCTGTAACAATTACCAACTTTATATACAATCTAAAATAGTATTTTTGTTAAGATTAAAATATACTTCGTGAGAAAATGCAAATCCAAAACAATATTAGTAAATAATGGCACACTGAAAATTTCCTCTTATATAGGAGCATTTTAGATCTAACCATAATAGAAAGAGTAACTTGTTATAATAGAAAGAGTAACTTGTTTCACACTGAGGCCAGATATATATTACAAATCTTTACTGTTTATTCTTTTTTACTGACCAATGACAAATAATATTTTCTGATCTATTGTGTAACGCTGTAGCCCAACTATTGGTGGCTAAGTATTGCAAATATTGTAAAAATTCAGTTCGGTTTCTCAGTCCTCTTAATACCAATATTTTGTCAGTTAAAAAAAAGTTAAAGTGAAAGAATGTCTTAACTAACCAGGCGAAGTTAGGGCTAAGAAACCTTCTCTAGCACTTAACTTGGGGACACAGACTTAACGTGACTTCCCAACCACAGGAGCAGCACAGGGTGAAAAACTGTTATGGTTACATAGAGAATCGAACCAGGGCGGGTTTGATACAGTGGTACACCCATACACGTACAGTTGTAGCGACCCAACCGCCCACACATACTGTGTTATTGACCCACTCTCCCATACACGTACAGTGGTGTTCATTGGTGTGAGTACTACCAGAAGTCTGATGTGTTGGGTGGTAACCAGGATGTTGTAACTGAATAGTATCAATTTGTTTGTCACTTACATGAAAATAAAAGTCATATGACATGGGATTCCAGGATAATCTTTAGGTACCTCTCCTGCCCTGGATATTGGGCTATTTAGTAAATGTGGTGATACAAAGAAAACATTTTACTTGTTGCTACATGCCTTTATGGTAAATTTAAACGGCTATAAAATGGCCCTTTCTTAAGTTCAGTTTACCTGAGCTTAACATATTTGCTGCGGGTGGGTAAGTACTGCATTTATCCCAAGTCGATTGTCACGCTGAGGCGGCTGAGTCACTACTGTTCCTCCAAATCGTCTAGTGTAAGGTTAGCTTCAATTAAAGAAGACAGTCATAGTGTTAACATACTCAGTTCGTTACAACCTAACTTTAGTTCACTTGGTTCGCTGTATGTTTTCTATTAGTATTTTTCTTTAGTCATTGTTAACATTACTGTATGCCTATGAAATAAATATGGATTATTACTTCAAGAATTTGTAATACTGATGATTATTCACAAAACAGACATGATGACAGTGATAGTTACTAGAATGCAAATAATAGTGACAGTGATGAAAACTATGATCTTAATGTTTTAGAGGAGGAGGGATAACTGATGGTGAAAATGCTTTGGATAATGAGGACGACATTTTGTATAATCCTGTATTTCTACTGCAACTCAAGGTTTACACAGAATTCTTTTCACATGTCAAAATCAATTATTAGTCAAGAAAATACCGGCTGAGAACACTCTTTATTGTTTGTGTTTTACTAAATTAGATGATGACGTAATACTTGAAAAAAGTTGCTCCCACAAAAACAAATAACAATGCTATGAACATTTTCATTTTACACCTTAATTAATACATTAAAATAAATTTAAAAAAATTGGTAGATTCAGAGTTAAAGACTTTGTTTGTCTGTCCCAGCAACGATGGTTACTCAGTATTTATGCAATAATAAACCATGACGCACCATTAAGGAGGGATATCAGATATCTTTGATTGGTAAATTATAATATATAAGGTATATTAAAATTGTTTAAAATTTTTATAAAAGAATTGCTTGAAATAAAAGAACAGTCATAATTTTATATGTACCATTAAATGTAGAAAATGTCATTGTTTTTACCTCCAACAAAGGCATCACCAGCTCCAGTAGAATCCAAAATCTTTTCAGAGTTTATGTGAGGTACAGGATATTCCTTTGTTTCACCATCTAACAAAACAAATTAAATCACATTATTATTGAAACAACTATAACCATCAAATAAGACATAATAGCATTCCTATTTTACCGTGTGCATGAAAAGAGCTAATACTTCTGCTTTCAACGTGGAGGATAATGAGCTCAAACCCTGGGACTAAGAAAAACAAACAAATTTGCTGTTGTATATTGGCAAACAAATTTGCTGATGTGTATTGGTAAACAAATTTGCTGTTGTGTGTTGGCAAACAAATTTGCTGTTGTGTATTGGAAAACAAATTTGCTGTTGTGTATTGGCAAACAAATTTGCCTAGCTGTGTCTACAAACAATGTTATAAATCCATTTAAAATGTTACCAATGTACAATGATACGTAACAGAACAACACAGAACTGTAGAAAAAAAGTATATTGGCTTATACTAGTTTCTTCGGATACTAATTTTTAAATTACTTATAAAAAATTACATTTATTTTAATTTTACACAGTTAAGTAATTAAGACATAATCTAGCATTGTTTTTATTTATTTATTTTTTTTTAATGAGAGGCCACTCTCCCATTTTAACTTTACTCTACCCATTCCTCATATACTATTGATCTATGTAGGGAACTTATCAGACAGAGTAAGGGGAGATCCAGTACAGTACAAGGTGAAAATTACTGAAAAACTAAACAAACAGTCCAGGCCTGGATTTAAACCTGCACTATCTCTAACTTAGGTACTAAGTCTTGATGCCTTGGACTGTTTGACCACTGGCTCTCCCAAGAATCTGCCAGTATGACCATATTTGAACAAGTAATGACAACTTAATGGAAACGGTGCTATTTTAACATGAGCTGTCTGGCATGTGCCTGGCCTTTACTAGCCAATACATGACAGATTTTAAAGTCAAAATTAAAAGTCTAAGCAATAGCTAAGAAATAATTGAAGAGGCTCAATCAGTAAGATGACCAAAGGTAGAAATTGTGGAAAAGAACCAAATTTAATATCCAATATAATTCTAATCTTCGTTATTGTCATAAGACACACAATTATGTCTTTGTAAGTGGCTGTTAGAAATATACCCTTACAAATTTTTAAATTGCTGGAAAATGTATTATGGAACGTTTTTATCATATCCTTTCATATTTTACAAGAAAGTTGTTGTTAGAGGACATTTTAAATTGCTACTATAAGGTTCATACACTAAATACAATAACATAAATGTGCTAGACACAGCTGTATTGTAGAAACATCATTGAGGTAGATTCAAAGAGGGTCAATCCAAATGAAGTGGTCCAGAAATAATTTAATTAGATTTCGAACATTGCAGAGCAGCACAAATCTCCTATTCTATTCATCCTAGGACATTAAAACAAAAGCAAATCTCTTCAGAAGAGTCTGAACTTTAATTTAAGTCCTTACAAGTATGTCCTTAAACTTAAAAAAGGGCCCAAATATATCTCCAAAGATTATCATGGATATTTTCAAAAATAAATATTCATCCTTTTATTTTTTTCAAGAAGGCAATAGTTAATTTATTTGTTATTTTTTTATGTGATAGATATATCGAGGTACTTCAAACACACAAAGTTTCAAACTGTGGATTAGTATAATTTTGTAGAAAATTATTTTTTAAATCATGAAATTTTTCAAAGTTCAAGAATTAATATCTTTTTTGAGCATGAAAATAAAATTTGAAATTTATCCCAATTTTAGTACTAGAACAGAGGAACAACCTGCAAAAATTTAGTTTTGTGGACTTTATTATTTACCAAGATATATAATGTGGAAAAGTGCCAAAATTAAAAAAAAAAAAAAAAACAATATTTCCAGCTACTTACAATGCTAAAAATAGCTAAATATTATGCTTTGTTATGCTTGAAAATATATAAAACAATGACATACATATAGTTATACCATTTATTAATATATAAACTTTTATTTTCATGACTGATGAGTATTGAGTAGATGCGAGATTTCATCACACAAGCATTGTGTGATGTTGATGAAGTTGTGCCAGTTGCTGTAGGGGTGTGGTCTTCCTCGAGATATTACTCAAAGTGACCCATGTTTCATCATTTTTGTTGTATTTGAAGTAAGTTCTTGGACCGGCAACAGTCATTATGCTCTCAATTGACAGATAGAATTTTTCGTGCGATCACTGTCCTCCAATATTCCTCTAAAGTTAACATCACTTTCTTTGATGTTATAAACTCTTTGAAATACACAGATTTAGACATTTTGAAGCACTTATCTTTGTTGTCTGCCAAAAGCACATGTCGATGAAAAGATTGTGTTCAAGGAATTTTTAGGCATTCTTGGAATGAAAATTAAAAGTATATAACTTTTTCAACGGCCGGTACAATGTTTTTTATTTCTTGAATGAAATATTTTTGGAAGGTATGAACTACTGCAGTTTTTGTACTGTCGATGGTTGCTTACTATACAAAGGCTGTGGTTTTTAACCAGTTCCGAGTCCTCATCCAAATAAGAGTAAACAAAAGGATGAACCTGCTTATTTACCCAATGCTAATAATAAATACGTTAAGTTTTTGCTCTGAAAACTCTAGAGGGACTGTTTACTTTTACGTTGACAGTGGGGAAATAAAAAAAAGGATGAAACAGAACTTGAAGTTCGATTTAAAGAATGCCTAAAAATTCCTGAAACCTGATTTTTATATCGACCTGTGCTTGTAGCAGACAACAAAGTTAAGTGCTTCAAAACGTCTAAATCCATGGACTTCAAAGAGTTTATATAACATCAAAGAGAGTGATGTTTACTTTGGAGAAACATGGTACCATTGCAGGTTTGTGACAAACAGCGGTGGCTAGGAAAATTCCATCTTTCAATCGAGAGCATGATGACTGTTTTGTTCAATTTTATGAACCTGCTGGTCCAAGAACTTCCTTCGAATAGAGCAAAAATTATGAATCATAGGTCCCTTTGAGTAATATCTTGAGGAAGACCACACCCCTACAACTAACTAAAGCAACTGGCACAACTTCAACAACACACAATGCTTTTGTGATGAAATCTCACATCTGTAAGCATTGTAAGTAGCTGGAGCGATATTTTTTTTTATTTTGGCACTTTTCTACATTATATATCTTAGTAAATAATAAAGTCCACAAAACCAAATTTTTGCAGGTTGTTCCTCTGTTTTAGTACTAAAACTGGGATAAATTTCACATTTTTATTTTCATGCTCAAAAGATAATAACACTTGAACTTTGAAAATTTCATGATTTCAACATTTTTTTTCTAAAAACTATGCTAGTCCACAATTTGAAACTTCTATTACATAAAAAAATAACAAATGAAATAACTGTTGAATTCTTGAAAAATTAAACGTGTGACAATTGATTTTTGAAAAAAATCTGTGATAAACTTTAGAGATATATTTGGGCCCTTATATTTAAGGTTTACCTTTAGGGACACCTTTAGAAGGTTAAGGACATACCTGTAGGGTCTTAAATTAAAGTTCAGACTCTTCTGAAGAAATTGGTTTTTGTTTGAATGTTCTAGGATGAATAGAAGAGGCGATATGTGCTTCTCCGCAAAGTTCAAAATTCACTTAAAAGAGGCATTTTGCCAAAGCCAAAATGGCTGCCATTGGTAAAATAAAAATGTTAAAAATTAAATAACATACTTTTTGTACTTCTGATAAGTGGTACTTTTAGGTATAAAAATATGAAAAATAATAAAAATGTTGCAGCAACCAATGCTGGACCACTACATATGGATTGACCCAAGATTGTCTATATTGCTTATATGAAGTATATTTCAAGTACTTAACCTTTACCACGGTATAATTTCATTTTAGTTTTTCATTTAGATAGTGATTGAAATGTTAAATTTACTAATATATAACACAAAAAGGGACAAGGTTGTTTTTTTGTTTACCTTTACAAATAGTGTTTTGTATTATAAATATATTTCATTCAATCATAATAAATTACACTGTAAAATTAATGAGTTATTATTCTGAAACATACTTTAATATCAACCCTATTTGTTTTCTTTTTAGCTTTATAAACTAGACAACAACTTTGTTACTGTCAAAGTATAATCTTAAATTGTATTTAATTTATTAGTATATACATTTCTGTACAATATAAATGTTAGTACCTGATATAAATAAAATAGTAACTGCAAGAAAATTTAACATATGTAAATAAGCTTAAAGTTTGTCAGACCTGGTTTTTGAATATTTAGAGCGTCCATTCAAGTCTCAATATTACATAGAGTAAATAAAATATTTATTATACTAAATTATCACTTCTCTAAATAATTAAATTTATTATTAACTTTGCTATTAATAATAATATCACAGTACGTGGAGATGAAATGATAGGTTTATTTTAATGATTGTCAACTAGCTGAAAATCAGACTGATACTGTGTGGTTCTATTTCCACATAAACCTATAGGTCCCTTGGTTGACTAGAGCCGTAGGTAAAGGCAGTGCATAACTTGTACATATCAAATGAGAATGCAACATAGATCTATACTACACATATTTTTCTGATAAAGATATATCGTCTTTCAGTTACAATTTACCTTTAGCCACGACAACAGGGTTATGTCCCTGTGTTATGATTACTATTCTCTGCTGCGAACATCTAATTTTGGGTAAACAGCTTAGCTCTTGAGCTATTTTATATATATCATTTACTTCACTGAATTTTTTCTCTCTTGCAAAAGTCCTAGCTTCCTAAAACAAAAATCGGTGTTAGTTACAATATACTATTTATTTAAAGTTTTGTGATGATGAAGTAGTGAAGTCCAATAATAGAAATAGTTGTAAGCACCTGCACTAAGTAGGGATGACTTATCTTTGTACAAGGCTGACTTACCTGTATCTGGACAAAGGCATGCCATCCTCAGTTTGTAAAGGAACACCGTAGAACGTTCACATTTTATGGAGGTAAGTGTGGTAGGTTCTATAAATTATTTCAGTGACAGTAGGACTAAAATATTATCAAAATATATCTTACAGAGTTTTTACAGCAACTTTAGCTGCCATTTTCTGTATGTTACTTTTAAAGCAGATAAATCTATATAAACTGACTCTCAATACTTGTGGATGCTCACTGTGTTTCAGCCTAATACCAACGAAAAGTAAGTTTTTGATTACATATTTTATTTGAATTTATTAATATTCAATCTATAATTTTTAACATTTTTCATTATATTTTAAAACTATAAGCAAACATAATATTGGTTGACTTGTACAGTTTCCTCCCTACTATTCAGATTGTGACTATTTGGAACAGATTAAAATAAAGGTAGCTAACTTTTTCATTAGTTAAATCAGATAGGTTTGCACTATTTTATGGATGTCATAGGAGAACAAGAGGAGTACACGTATGCTGCAAATCAATGTGCGTCAAGCTCTTTCTGTATAGAATGATGCACAAGGCATCAAGTTTCCCATGCAATGTTATTTGTAGTAACCTTGTTGTGACCCGAAAGAATACTGAAATGTAAGACAGTAGAACCTCTTTAATACGAACGCTCACTAAACCGATTGCCACCAGAAGAAAAAAAAAAAAAAAATGTGCATGTACATATTTAAAACAGGAAAATCCAATTTTAAGCATCCAAACATTGAAGTATTCAGTGATTCCCGCACTAGCAATAATCTATTTTTCCAGCAAACGATTTCTTCCAGTTTTAGGTTAAATATGTTAGTGTAATATTGCAAATGTTAATTAAATTAATAAAATTGTCGTTCGGATATAGCATAGATAACAGGCTTAAAATATATATAAATAGATCGTTCAGATGTCGCTGGATATTGTTTGATACCCGTGCCTTGCTTCGGGATTAACATTGACACGTTGATGGCCGGATCCGTCGCAGTATTATAGCATACTAGCTGTTTACCCGTGCCTTGCTTCGGGATTAACATATAAACAGTAATGTTTATTACTTTATTTATGGTAACTTCTCGTGCCAACCCCGTCACTCGCTACGTTCGTGAGGGAAGCTCGACCTGTGGCTTCACCAGGACACTTCGCTACAAGCCCTATTGTGGAATTTGGCCTGTGGCCACGTGGAGAAGCTCAGCCTACGGCCTCGCCAAGACACTGTAAAGTGTACAGTCCCATTTGAGGATCTCGGTCTGCGGCCCCATTAGGAAGCTCAGCCTAAGGCCTCATTATAAACCTAACCGTCCACCCACACACATACAGCCAGGTGTAACTGTAGTTGTTGAATGCCAGTGTTCAGTTATTGAAGATTACATAAAAAACTGCAGAGCGAGAGCACCATTCTTTATCAAACAAATTTTTATTTACTGTAGTTAATGTTTATATTGTATGTAGTTGAGTAAACAATACATTCTTTTACCCTGTAAAAGCATTTATCTCTTTTCTTTAAACCTTAAGTAAGATCTATTTTAGACATATTTTAACTTTTTGTCTGACAATAACAAAATGTTCTGTAATCTAAACAATTTGATAGTCTGAACATACCCAGTTTTAATTAGTTCGGATTAAAGAAGTTCCGTTTTTCAGCCATTATTAAGACGATAAACATCATGTAAGTACACAGAATACAAGCATTATTATTATATTTACTAATGGGTTTGTTAATCCTGTGTTTGTTAGCATTATAGTAAATGCTATAGCCTACGCTTTGGCATTAGAAAAACTTTATTTTAATAGAGTCGATATAATAACTTGGTTCTAGTTATTATATAAGTTTGCTTATATAATAAGAGTTTATAAGAGCTTATATAAGTTTGCTTATATAGATACTATATGTACGTTTATAAACGTACATATACTATCTAAAACACATAACTTACATATCATAGTCCTTTAAGGCTCATCGTCCTCACAAGAACCACTTGACCTTGTACTTCAGCATATCCAGAATTAATGCTAACTGGATCCGTTCACCTTTATATTGATTCATATAGTCATGAGTCCACTCTATATGCTATTTATTATTTCAAATCAGATTGTTTTGATTCTTTCTTTGACTTATTTGTTTTTCTATTTATTTTTTAATAAGCTCATATTTAACATTTATTTTGTACTAAGCAGTACCTTGACAAATAAAGAATCAATTGAAGTAAATAATTAAATAAATACAAGTAGGCAGGACTGGTTGTTGATTTCAAAGTTTATATCTGATTTTCATGTTTTACATGATTAATGTAAATTTATATTACTGTACATATATGTGTTGGTATGTTATTCAAAACCTATAACAAGAACATTCCGTATTAATAAAAATTTTTAAAGTCATTTGCTGACTTAGTTAGACTTAGTCAGTCTAGCTCAAATACCGAGCCGATAAGACGCTCCGCAGTATCGCTGCATTCTCAACTATACTCGCACGCCTATACTTGTTTACTCACGTGTTGTGCACACTATTTTAATTGTTTGTTGAGCTTCTTTTTATTTATATGTACATTGTATAATGCAAATATGTCTCCCTGTAATGTTTGTAACAAATCCTGTGTCAGTGGTAAAAGTGAAATTATCAAGTGTAGCGGTTCATGCGGTGGTTTATTTCACGTCGCGTGCATTGATGATTTAGCGACAAAAAAAACCCGGTCTAGCCGCGAGTGGAAGTGTAAAAGCTGCCGACTTTCATCCTTTTCACAAAGTAGTGACAGCTCTACCAACGAAGAATCGACCAAGGACTTCTTGTATACTATTATGCAAGAATTTAAAAAATGAGGTGTTTGGAGAGCTCAAACCTTTCAGAGCGGAAGTATCGGAGCTTTCTGCAGCTGTGAAATTTATCTCTAACAAATTAGATACATCGAACAGTCTTATGGAAGATATCAAGAGTGAACTTGCAGCAGTGAAGAAGGAAAACATGGAGCTCCGCATTAAGAATGATAGGATGACTGGTGAAGTTGGTGATCTGAGGGAAAGACTACGCTCTCTCCAACAGTACATGCGCAAAAACAACATGGAAATCAGCGGGATACCTGTGACATCCAAGGAGAACGTTGCTGCCATCATCAAGGACGTGGGACGAGTTCTTGGGGTGGAATTTCAAGAGGACCAGGTCACCGCCGCCCACAGGATTCCTTCCTTCAAACAAGATCGCAGCCCATCTATTTTGGTCCAGTTTGTAAGCGGGTCGACCAGGGATGCCATGCTTATGAAATACAGGGAAAAGAAGACACTAACAGCAAACCAAGTGAATCCATTTTTCCGTGCACACAAAGTTTATATAAACGAGCATCTTTCGCCTGCTAATAAAGTATAGTAAACTTAAGCAAAAGTGTAAGGAGGCAGGATTTGCCTATGTGTGGGTCCGTGATGGGAAGTTTTTTGTAAGAAAATCGGCTGGTGAAAAATGTTTAAAAATAGACAGCTATGAGGAATTTTATAAGATCAAATAAGAAATTAGTTGTAAATAGATTTCTAGCTTCCTTAAATATTTTTCTTATTTTTCTCTTATCTATTTTATTGTGTGTATATATCTTGTAGTATATTTTTCGTTATATGTCTAATAATGTAAATTTAAATGATTTCTTTTGTCCTGTAACATATAAAGCCGATTTTAGCCTTATTTACACAAACATAAGAAGTTTAAGAAGTAATTTTAATAGTTTCATTCTAGAATTTAATAATATTAAAGAAATTCCTCAAATTGTAGTTTTAAGTGAAATATGGATAGGATCTAATGAAGTAAACTTATATAACTTACCAGGTTTCAAGTCTTTCTCAAAGTGCAATGACCTATACAGAGCAGGTGGTATTATTTGTTTTGTTGATTGCTCACTCGAAGTTAGCCAAGTAACACTTAATATGTTCACAGCTGATGCATTACTTCTCGAAGTAAAAATAAACAGTACCTACTTTAAATTACTATGTTTGTATCGTTTTCAATTTTATCCAGTAAATCAATTTTTGGATGAATTAACTCTTTTACTTGATAATTTGCCAAATAACATTATTTTGATTGGAGATGTAAATATAAATTTATTGGTAAATAGCATAGATAGTCAAAGATATCAAAGTCTTCTGGTTAACAATGGATTTGTTTCCCTTCTAAATTTTCCTACTAGAATAACCAGTAACACAGAATCGTGCATTGACCATATTTTCGTAAGACATAGACACATAAATAATTTTAAATCTGATATTTTTGACCTTGGATTGACTGATCACTGTTTATTGGGACTTAAGTATGTAAGTTTAATTAAAACTGTCACTAATTGCCTGTCTAATAATCAAAACGATGTAGTTAATCCTTGCTTAAAGAAAACAACTATAAATTTTGATTCAGTGAAATCCAAATTAAGTATTGTTGATCGGAGCGTAATATATTCAAATGACGATGTAAATAGTTGTTATAATACAGTATGTTTATTGACATTCTTAGTAATACTGTTGCTGAGAGTAGTAAGGTTATTGATTATGATAAGTTAATTAAAGCTAAGTTAAGGAGTCCATGGATAACCTTAAATCTATTACATAAAGTAAAAAAAAGAAAGATACTTTATAAAATCTCTAAAAGAAGGCCGTATGATAAAATTTTTTTATGCTACTACAACAAATTTTGTAAAGACTTAAAACTTGAATAGACACTATTAAATACAAACATTTTAGAAAACGAATTGAGAAATGTAATGGTGATTCTTCCATGCAATGGAGAGTAATAAATGAGGTAACTGGTTCTGTAAACAATAAGAGCGTCCAAAAGGTCGAGTTAGATAACGGAGAGACAGTGACAGACCCTCGTGCGGTGGCAGAAACAATTAATAATTATCTCATCACTATGCAGAGATCTCAAACTGTCGGCCTTGTCTATCAACTGACCGTCACTTACTCACATTCTTTTTATGTTATTCCCATCAGTGTACCTGAACTCATACAAACTGTAAATAATTTAAAAAATAAAAAATCGACAGGTTTTGATAAAATTAGTGTTTGTTTATTAACAAGTATTATTGAAACAATAGCTCCAGTTTTAGTATACATACTAAACTTAAGTTTTAATAGGGGCATTTTTCCGTCAAAATTAAAAATCAGTACTATCACCCCTATTCATAAAAAAGATCACTCTATTAAGCTGGATAATCTAAGACCGATTAGTCTTTTATAAATTTTTTCTAAGATTTTTGAAAAACTAATCTGAAAAGTTTTAATTTACTTAAATAAATTTAGTTTTTTTAGTAACAGGCAATATGGTTTCACAAAGGGAAAATCTACTGAGGATGCTTTGATCTAAGCAACAGAGCAGATTTATAACAATTTTAACTCAAATAGTAAAACAATAGGTGTCTTTATAGATTTTAAAAAAGCCTTCGATTTAGTCAATCATGAAATTCTTTTAGTCAAATTGGAAGCGACAGGATTTTGGGGCGTTGCTTTTGACTGGTTTAAAAGTTTTTTGACTAGCAGAAAACAACATGTAAAAATAAACAATTGTTACAGTTCTCAACAAGAAATTGTAATTGGCGTCCCTCAAGGATCAGTGCTTTCAGCAACTCTATTTTTAATTTTTATTAATGATTTGCTAACTATTTGTTGGAAAGGAAGTATATCTGCTTTTGCCGATGACGTTGCTCTGTTTTACAAAGATGAGCATTTTAGAGTTGTTGAGAATCATATAAATAATTATATAAAATTACTAAGAGATTGGTGCACATTAAATAAAATGCATTTTAATATTGATAAAAAAAAATAATATATTTTTACCCAATTGGTGGTGACTTACCCTTTCAGATAAAATTCCATTCCTCTGACTGTAATTTATTTCTATGTAACTGTGAAACAATTCAGAGCGTAAAAGTATTAGGTATCTTGGACTCATCTTTGATAGTAAACTCAGATGGGAAGAGCACATATTGTCTCTACATAATAGAATAAAATCATCCATTCGAACATTCTACTTTTTGAGAAACTTTTGTGAAACGGCATTGTTAAGATCTCTTTATTTTGCGTTAATTCATTCACTCCTACAGTATGGTATTGTATGTTTTGGTGGCATCTTTAAAACATTAATAGAAAAATTAAGAATATGTCAAAATTATTTTTTACATATCATTTTAAAAAAACGGAAAAGAGAGAGCTCCTTTCCACTGTATCAATCCTTAAAAATACTGCCTTTCCAACATCTTTTTGTTTTCAAAGTTTTTAAGTCTGTTTTATAAACGAAGTGAATACTGAAAATAATTTCATATATCATCATAACACAAGGAGCTTTTCTGCAAGCAATGTTAGAAGAATGAAAGTAAACAAATCAATTTTTAGAAATTCTTATAACTACTGTACCTTGCACCAAAATATTTTAATCAGCTCCCTTATAATATAAGAAAAGTAAATAGTTTTAATAAATTTTGTAATTTTTTAAAGATTTGGCTGTTGACTCAAAATAATATAGAATATATAAATCAGGTACTAAGTTAATATTTCCCACGTTATTTTTTTATTGTAAACTGTAATTTTTCTAGCTTTTCGCAAGTATTGATATTATTTTTCTAAATATGATTTTACTCTTTTATATTTTTCTAATAAGTAAAAAACAAACATTGCAGAGAGCGTCTTTTTGTTCTTTTATATGACTATTCTAGACTCTAAATAAAAATGTATTTTAGTTGTTTTCCTTTATAAACTGGCCACACTACTGGTTAAGTGGTCAGTCAATTTCCGAGTTTGGTATCTGTCTTTATTATTGTCTAGTGCTGTTGGAAATAAATAATTTATTCATTTATTATATTATTCATTTATTCAGTTTGTTTTGAATTCTTGTATTCTTTGCAGGAAAAAATTTCTCCCAAAAATTTGCCAACATTTAGGGGAAATTAATATCCCTCCTGATCCCATCCTGAAAGTAAAAATCTCCTCTAGTTCATTCCAGTTTCTGTATGACAAAAAGCTAGGCTGGCTGTATTTTGTTCTTTAGGTTTAGTGTTATCTTTAAGAAATCAATGTCATCTGTTTGAAGAGAAATATTATACTGCAAATTATGTGTTATTATACAACGTTTGTTAAAACATCGTTCCTTTTGCTGGTTCTGAAGTGACAGGTAATGTAGCCTAGAGTGGGGAAACAAACTGCACTGATAGTTTATGGGTAAACATGATATTGTGCAGCAGCCATTCTCAATACAGGCAGCCACGTTTTCCCAAGTCTTTACAGTTAACAATATTACAACAAAGAAAATACTGCAATGAAAAATTCAACTTATTTAACTTGTACTTGTTGCACATATTGTAACAATTATATGTTACTTATTATTGATACATAAAAATAATGAGTAAACTACAAAGTTAATCCAACTTTTAATAATTATTTATTATCCTTTTGTTCCCTAGTTCATAATGTGAAAGTGGTAATTATATAGAACAGGGAGCTTGTTTATTTTTCCGCTGAAAAAAAAATTATTTTAACTGTTTTCTTTAGGAGATAAATAGCTAGGAAAGAAGAATATGATTGTTTTGCTCAGCTGAAAAAATTATGAAACAGACTTTTTCCTTCAATATAGCGATGTAGGTACTCAAATTATGCGGAATTTTTTCCTGATCCTGAATATCACAAGGTTTTAAGCACCAAACCATTACTAAGCATGTTAGCACCGTAAATGTGCAGAATTCAATGAGTTTACGTTATGTTAGGATAGGGCTAGGTTGGGTATCGATAGGTTAGGTATGTTAGGTTTTGATATGTTAGAATTGGTGAGGTTATGTTAGATTAGGTAAACCTACGGCCATTGAAGGTTTTTAACCAACTATGCTACAGACAAATTAATAATAACGAATTGTAACGTAACTTATCCAAACATAACATAACCTAACCAATCAATACCCAACCTAGTTCTATTTTAACAGAACGTAACTATAATGAAATCGGAACATTTCCAATGCTAACGTGCTTAATAATGATTCGATTGTTTCTTCAAGAATATGTATTGTTTCCTAGCTATGTATCTACTATGAACAAAATGTTCTGCAAAACAACCGACAAAGTCCCTCTTCTATATAATTACCAAAGTGACAAAACTTATTTTAAATCAATTGAAAAATCTAACAACTTACTGTATCATTTCCAAACATGATATCAACATAAGGCATCACTCTGGACCATTCTTCCATGTAATCTTCAGCTACATATGAGGCACTTAGATTCATCATTACCCATGCACTTCTCTCGACAGCAATTTTAGCAGCGTGTAAAACTGCATCAACATTAACTGCCAGAAAAAATCCCTGAAAAAAGCCTCAATATGTTATAGTGCATTAAACACACAATTTTACCTAATAGCTCTTTAACACTTGTTTGTAGTAAAATTATAGCCTTTTAAGAGTATGTTATAAAAGCAAAATATAATCATAACTTTACATTTTTCAACTACTTCATTAATAAAAATTTAATTTTAACTTTTTAAGTCACCTTCAGACCCAACGAAACATTATACAGGGTGTTCAGTAAAACTGTTTCAATAATTAGGGATGTTATTGTACACATACAAATTAGCAAAAAACTTCATATGAACTATGAAGGTATGACTACCTAAAACCTAAAGTTTTCAGTCTATCTGTCTTTGTGTTTTTTACATAAAAATACATAAATTTGGATCCACTGAAGGTACAATTGTGTAACTTCATGATTGTACTACCCTAGAGTAGTCATATTTTTTTAAAATATATAAAAAATAAATGTTTACCTGTTTTAAAATGGCGGACGTTTAATCTTTTCTAACTGAAATATCTAAAAACTGACTAATTTTACAAACAAAATACAAGAATAATATTTTTTTAGTAAATCTTATTATAATATTCACAGTGTTTGTTTCAACAAAAACGGATAAAAAACAGCCGAGTTATGCTGCAAAAAGTAAAACGATGTTTTACAGCATTAACCAAAGGCTATTGCGGTTTTAAATATGTGTGTACTTTGAACAGCTGATTTCATGTCAATCTGCTATTTCATATGAACAACTGTTTATGATATTAATATTAAGTTTGGTTTCCATTGTTGGTATTATTCATTAGGAACAAAAAGAACACTATCATATACACGATTTTGTGTGGTTATTTCTGTAAAGGTTTTTTTATCATATTGTTAGTTTTAATTAGTTAGTGTTTGTAATTTATTTTCTTATGACAGGTATTTTCTATTATTTTCATAGTTTCCTTTTATTAACAGCTAATGGTAGATGATGTAATGTACAACTTTACCAACTCAGAACTGGCAGACATGCATTTTATGTATGGCATGGCTCATTGTAGTAGTACTCAACTGAGAAGACTGTATCAGGTACGTTTTACAAATCGTGTTATACCTTGTCATACAACTTTTACAATGGTCCATCAACTTGCAGAGACAGGAGGGTTTAATCAACAAAGAAAATGAAACTCAGGCCGACCGGTTTCAGTAAGAACTCCTGAATTGGAATGGAAACCAAACCTAATATTAATAGCATAAATTAATATGAAGCATAAATTAAAAGTTGTTCATATGAAATAGCAGATTGACATGAAATCAGCTGTTCAAAGTACACACATATTTGAAACTGCAATAGCCTTTGGTTAATACTGTAAAACATTGTTTTACGTTTTGCAGCATAACTCAGCTGTTTTTTATCCGTTTTTGTTGAAACAAACACTGTTAATATTATAATAATATTTACTACAAAAAATAATGCTTGCATTTTGTTTGTAAAATTAGTGAGTTTTTAGACATTTCAGTTAGAAAAGATTAAACGTCCGCCATTTTGAAACAGGTGAAGATATATTTTTTAAAAATATAACTACTCTAGAGTAGTACAATCATGAAGTTTCACAATTGTACATACAGTGGATCCAAATTTATACATTTTTATGTATAAAACACATAAAGACAGATAGATGGAAACCTAAAGGTTTTAGGTCATACCTTCATATGAAGTTTTTTGCTAATTTTTATGTGTACAATAGCATCCCAAATTATTGAAACAGTTTTACTGAACACTCTGTTTATACAAATTATATAACCATAACATTTTGTTTTCTTTATATTTTAAAAAATTATGACAATTTTTGTATTATAACCTTGCATTGTGCCTAAAAGATGACTTAGAATAGTTTAACACATTCACTGCGGCAGTGCATGGAATTGCATAACGGTGGGTACGGAGATGCCTTGCCCAACTGGGTACCGAGATGCCTTGCCCAACTGGGTACCATGGCCACACACTTACATATTTCAATATATTGACAAGTAAAGTCGATTCATGTACAACTCATACAGTATTTTTAGTTCATATGTTAGTTATTTACAATATTTAATCCCCTTCAATCCACCATTTCATTCTACTTTAGTCTATTTATTCATCATAAGAAACTGCAGTAAACAAATCTGAATCTCCCGTTATATCTTTGTACAAACTCACCATCTTCTGACTCACTATAGCTTATATTCTGTTCAAAATGAACCCCTCTTGAGGATAGTCATGTTAAAAATGTATAACTAACCTGAATATTTACACTAAAAACATATACATTATATACATCGTATACTATACACAGACATAAAAAAAAAAATCAGATTAAAAATTACCGACCACGCTACCGTTGATATGTCTGTAGTTTCCTGAGCAACGCTAGCCTCCCATTGACCAAAATGGTTGCCTTTGCGCGACGATTGCCATGACATAGATCTACGTCACACACAGCAAATGTGTGAAATATACATTGCATGAATAAAATATTAAAAAAGCGTGATTATTATATTTTAGTTTTTTTTTCTTTAAATATAGGAATTGAAGCAATAAAATTATTCTCATCCACGTAAAGCCTAAGACACAAGGTATTTGCAACAGTAAACAGGACTGTGATACGTTCTGTACTGCTTTTTACTATTCTATATATATTTGAATACCTTAACAGAATATAGTAATGATTCTAGACAAATAATAGGTTTTTAGAGGCTTTTGATATACTGCCAAAAATGTTCAGAGCAGATTTTTTTTAGTTAAATGTACAAAGAAAAACACATATGAGATTGAGCAATTAAAACTATAAGTAGCTGAATTTGGGAAGCCAACAAAATATGTTACCTCACAAAGCAATCAATTAACCCGACTGGACTAAATTTTATTTGAAATCGTGATGTATCATTAATGGTTTTTTTAGCCATGTTTAATAAAACTGATGTATTTTATTAGATAATAATTATATTTTTACAAATATAGGTGAAAATATTATTTCAACATATTCTAGTTATATTTATAGGTTAAAATTTAACAAAACACTGAAAAAATATTATTTTGGTAGTTATTTTACATCAAAAGGTATTGGATAAAACAACGTCCAAACCCTGCTTAGTAATACGATTACAGCATTTTATAAAAATTATAAAACTAATGTTTAGTAATTTTGAGAAACAAAGTAATATTAAAAACAAAAAAGAAGGAAAATATTACAAATATAATAAAACATATAATAATTAGATAGAAATAAATCTTCAAAAAAAAAAAAAATAATAGGATAAGTTACAGATGAATGTTACTGGTGGATAAAAACATATATATACAAAAAATTCATATATATTAGCTCTTAGTAAACTTGAGCCAACAACCTTCAATAAATCCTATTCTCACACGTAATTAACAAAAAATTAACAAAACTGATGTCAATTGTTGCAGCAAAGATGAAAAATATAACTTGTTACAATGATGTATTCAGTTTCTTGAAGACTCAATTATAGACAAATAAACTGTCAAAACTGTCTTCCAGGAGTTTGTGCACTGTCAGACAGACTAGTCGTTAACAAAAACGACTGCCACGCTAATAGAACAGAATTGAGGAGTAGGGTAAGTGGGTAAGATTGTTCATGGAGAGAGGTAGGTGGGATACTCTGATGACAAAAATAAAGAAAAAATATAAATTTGATATAAAAACGAACTAACCCGGTCTTTTTGATTAGAATGTGAATCTTCACGAGTTGAGCATTGTCCCATAATATTAACTAGTGGTGATACCTCTCTCTTCTCAGCATCTACCATGATATTTACAGGACACACATATTTGAACTTAATTATTAACTCATGGCCTGCGCCAGGTGCATGGGAAAATCAGTTTCCACCTAAATCAACTCTGCATTTAGTTTAACGATTTTCAGCACTGCAGCCAGTTAAATGGTGGCATGTGTACTTATAGAGAGAGTTTCCCAGCATTTTATATCTGTAGAATTCAGTTAAAATAATTGTTACTGTTTCTTTGGTGTCTAATGTTGTAAGTTTATTATTACCAAGGATCAACCTCCAGGACCAAGTGGTATATAGAAAATACTGAGATAATTGGTTAAGACTGCTACAACAATGAATTTTATATCCAGGACCCGAATGATCTGGTGTAGAGCACAAATGAGTCAGAACTAGAAATGTGGATATTAGTAAAACTTACATATTGAAGCAACACAACAGATAAATAGACCTTCAACTAATTATATGTTTCATTCTCTACAACTAAACATAGATACTAAACATAGCACAACCCCCCTCATACATAACTGAGCACAACCGAGGGCGTGAGACGATAGACTAACTCAGAGGGGAAGAATAAATAAAAAATTGAAACAGGAAAAATATTGTTTATTGCTAAAGGAAAAATAAATTTTGATTTAAAACAAATACAAGATTATTTTAGAAAACTTAAAAGAACACAAGACATAGAACTCACATTTTGACAGAAAACTTAAGCGGAAAGCCCAGTTGGGGGTGACAGGAAAAAAGAGCTGGCTAAGTCAAACCATGGACAAAAGCAATATACACCAAGACAGACAACCAAAAATAGAATACACACAATATACTATGAAGGAAAGTGGGAAACCGAGAGACAAGAAATAAAAATGAGCCACAGCACAAAAACAATTAATTCTAAAGCACTAGTGGCTTTTTAGTATTTCACCAGTGACAAAGAATTACTTGCATACTACCATTGTATCCATTGTTGTTTTAATTTGTAGTGGGTTAAAGTATTAATTAATTCATCATAAACAACTAACTCAGTACTTTTTCATTATTACTCACGTAAACAATATTTAGTAGCACCACCAACAAAAACTTTAACAAATGCTTCTAAGCAGAATGAACCAACAAAACTAGTGGTGTTAGGTAATATTTTGTAGGTGTACTGGTTACTTATTTACAGACCTTCAAACCCATTCTCGCGCATAACTGAGCACAACCGAGGGTGCGGTACAACAGACCTACTCAGAGGGGAAGAATAAATAAAAACACTGAAACGAAAAAAATATTGTCTATTTCTAAAGGAAAATTAAATGTTTATCTAAAACAAATTCAAGATTATTTTTGGCAACAATATTTAAGTTATTGTACGACATTAAGTTACAACTGATACATTGTGAAGATACAAAATAAAACCAATTTTTATTTTTAAAAAATGGAGTAGTTAAACAAATGTAACTATCCTAAATTAATTGAAGATTAACTTTGAAATGTACTACCTGTTTTTTTATTTTTGAAAATACATTTAACCCTTTCCCATCCTGTTATACAAATGCCAACTCTTTGTTGGGCTATGATTATTTTCTGCCAAAACTTGCGTTGTGTATCAAAGCTAACTGTATAACTTTAGTCCTGCTACAGCTATTCGACCTAACATAAACGTTGTTTTATTTTTAGTAAATGCATTTATGAGTCTAGTATGATTAATAAACAATTATACTTCAAAATAGCTCTTTATTATACCCAACTCTATAAACATTACTAAAAGGAAACTGAGAAAATTTCCAAAGTTTTACAATCTACAGCTACTGAGAGAATAATTAACAACCGCAGGTTAAAAAAATGTATAAACAACCAGTTTTTATGATTAGCCTTCATTATAAGTTGGTGAAAACTGCTAAACAATTTGTATTTGGTTTTATATTCTAAACGCAATTGTAGGTCTGTTGTCTTATCTTCCTCAACGCCATAATTTGACAAAACACCACTGACGTTAGTTTAACAATGTCAGTATCAGTTATTATTTTGATGTTGCTCCTCGTTGCCTTAAAAAATAAAAAAATAGTATAAATATAAGAATTAAAATTATTTTTCTCATCTTAATTTGAAGCTTCATACATTCATAACCTACATTGGAGAATAACAAAGTTTTCACTTTTACCTATAGAAACCACACGTACTAAAACACCTAAACACCAAAAATAATTCATACCTATCCTAAAACAACCAGTTAATAATAAGACGCAAAATACTTTAACTATCATGATGGACAATAACATCAGTAACAACGCATAAAAGCTGGCAGAATGAGCATAAGCGAGGTACGGATCAGCTCTGAAATTCACTGTACATTTTTATTTTAACTAACCTTTTTGTTATCTACTCTGGCAACCGGTCCTGTTGAGGTTGGTTGAAAGCAAACCTAATGTACAGGCTGAAATGAATTGGAAAAGGTCTTCAATTATTATTCAAGAGGTGAAGTTAGGGCTGTAAAGCCACTTATTCACAGTGAATTCTTAACTAATGAGATAAGGAACATTTTATCAAAAAATACTGTATATTGAATAGGTAATTTTCATGTACAAATGAAAATTGCAGCATAACACTATGTAGTTAATAGAGTAATTACAAGATAAGCAAGAACAAATTGAGTTATACTTACTGATATATAAATTATACTAGCATTTTTTAGCCTCTTTTCATTTTCCAACTTGAGGAAATGGTCCAAAGTAAAGCACCTGGCAGCCGATAGGTTGGCAACTAAAGTTCTTTCCTGTCCATTTTTCGTCAGAAGAACTGCACATATTCCTATGAGACATTAATAGTTACAAATCGATTAGTGGGTAGCTATCATCATCTCATTACCTGTCCATAAATAAGTTAATCTTAATCAGAAACACACTAATGTTTGCAAAGCAGGTGTTTTTTAACGGCTGTTCATTTGTCATCAGGCTACTAATTAACGTCACTTATTAGTTATAAAGGACTCTTGTTAGTGACAATAATTAAATATTATTCGAAAATGTTTGTATTTATTTATTAACAAGAAGTCAATCATCAAGATATGTGCATAAATGAGTGGTGAATAAGTGTGATGAGTGAAGAAAAGGAGTAGTCATTGTTACTTTTTAAGGTCGACTGTACCTAAGAGAGAGATTAGTTTGTAACAAAACCTACATTGTTTTGTCTTTCAGTACCATGTTGGTTACAGGTGAACAATTCAGTGAAAACTCTATTTTCCGTCAGGGGTCGGGACCACGACCATGATGGATTGGAGAATAGACGGATTATACAGAATTTACCCACTCACACTTATATCGCTGAAACTTATTATTAGTGCTTACGCACGTTAATTTCAATGCTGTATAGTACATATTGATTAACGAAATGAGAGTAAAAATGTTAGAAAAAATACATGTTATAGAATGCTATACTGCATGTCACAACTACGCTTTTATTACAGTAGGCTGGTTTTAATGTAAAACATAAGCTTGTAGAATATGTAATGAGCACAACAAGTAATTATCAACATTCTTAAAATTAAACTGCAGTACAGTGTAACATATAAGTGGGATAGACGGCTGGAGGGGGAATCGTCGTCTTCCAGACAGATGAGTCATACGGCAACTGTCATATAAATTTTCACTGTAGATACAATTCCAGCTAAAACTGTAAAAGTTTGTGGAGAACAACTAATGATTTTACGGGTTGATATATGTATAGCCATCAAAACACAAATCATTAAATAGAGGCAAATTTCCTTCTACTCTTAAAACATCAAACCTTTATGCCAAATTTAAACAACAATCAACTACAATCCCAAAAATCTTTAGGCCCATAATTTTGACCTATAGTAGAACTCCAATTCTCCAATTATCCAAATCAATTGAGACTAGACTCTGTTTGGATAGTCAAAAATTCAAATAGTCAGATTTTTGTCTAAAAACAGTCCATTTTATTTGATTATGTTTCCTGGCAGAATATAGATTTGTTCTTTTAAGACGGTATTACAGTGTACAGTATTTTGAGGCATCTTATGAGTTATCTATTGTGATACATGTATGATTTATCTTTTAAGGATAAAAAAATACTCCTTGCTGCTTTTTGTTTTTTTTTTCATATCAAATTTAAAAAACTGAAGATTGTAAGACTTCTTTTATGATATTCTGAAACCTATTTGGATAGTTGAGTTCTACTGTTTTCAAAATAATTAAAATTCTTATTTGTACGCATATCCCATGATGCCATATGGAAATTTAAAAAAAATAGCAGCTGGGTCGAATAACAAACAACAATTATTAACACATTGAGAGCATGTCTGTGGGCCGTTGCCACATACAAGTTTATTGCTCATTGAGAGCGCAGCACTGGACTGGACCAATACATGTTCAATAAGCATGTTGTGTTATTTTGACTCAACCTTGATGTCTACTCATTTCAATTTCCTGCATTTTTGGCCTATGCAAAATGCTTTCAAATGGGGCAAGAGAGGATTATCATCTTCCATTACATTTGATCCCTAAATTTAAAATGGCTTCCTACTGGAGGAAATATATCTACAGTTTGCTGCCAGAATATCTCAAATGCCTATGAGATTGGGCATTAGAGATTAGGAAAGAACTACTATGACAATAGCTAAATCTTCCGGCAACAACCACGTCAAGGTGTTATTAGAGTACCACTGAGGATGCCACATCACAACATGGGCAAAACGTTTGGTGATGTAAATACTGTATATAACACCTGATGCAATTGTTACTGGAAGCGTTATGCTATTATCAAACTGGGAGTGTGGTAGGACACCAGTTAAGTTCACTCACAAACACGCAGGTGATTAGGACCGACCCGACCCACCCGGGACTGGCTGCACTTCCGATCGATTAGTCACTTAGTCGACCTTTCCAATCAATAAGTATTATTTTTATTTTGCCATTTTATCTCAAAATAGTTAATAAAAATGAAATTTACTCAAAATTACAAGGAAAATAATAATTGTGGGTAGATTTCATATTTATTTACCATTTTATAAATATGGTTGTATAGAAATACTTATTGATTGGAAAGGTCAACTAAGTGACTAATCGTGTGGAAGTGCGGCCGGTCCCCCGTGGGTTGGGTCGATCCAAATTCGCTCTGTGTGTGGGAGTGAACCTACCTGGCGTCCAGCCGCACTCCCAGTTTGATTATAGTATAGTTATAAGTAATGACACCGGCTGCTTAGTAAATAAAAAGTAATAAATAAAAGCCTACAAAATAAAATACAATGACCTGGTCTGCAGAAGTTTGACATGTGTTGTTATGCTCTAATGTTTTTATCATTGTGTAATAACTATTTGAACGTGACATTGTTTTTATAATACATCGG
The DNA here is from genome assembly GCA_035578905.1 of Stictocephala bisonia. NCBI lineage: Eukaryota > Metazoa > Arthropoda > Insecta > Hemiptera > Membracidae > Stictocephala > Stictocephala bisonia. Next base: position 102,187 of record JAQJVL010001405.1, on the reverse strand, counting down.
AAGGCTTGATTGTGTTTCGGTGGAACTTTTGCATGCTGCGGTATTACTGACAATTGTAAGTAGCTGAATGTGCACTGTCGTGGCTAACCCATCTCAAGCACACGCGCGGCAGCTGCCACCAACGTCCGTGAGCGGTTCCAGTCTATGCGCAGGCTCTACGCGCCGCTACCAACCCAGCTGGTCGCTGCCCAGCCGCCGAAATATCCCTGGTGTCACTAATCACTGTCACGAGTAGGCCGCTGTCTGCCTAACCGCTCGCTGCCAGAGTTGCCGATTGCGCCTTCAATTTCTTCACCACTACGCTGCTGCTCGCCTGTCCTGCGATTTTCATTTCTTCAAATGCTGGCTATCCACTACTGTGATTATTGCTGTGGTTCATCGTTTTGATCTGGGTCTATAATAAAATTGACTTATCTTCTTATCCTTAATTTTAATATTATTTGGTTGTTTTATTTTTGAGGACTAATTTATTGTTATATATATATTTTTTTTTATTCTTGTACAATAATTAGTAAAAATGGGATGACTCGTGGTATGTCAAATGCCCCTATGACTGTTATAGAAGAAATATTTACAGACACAGATAATCTTGACGAGGATACCGAATCTCTTGTAACAAACCTATGTATGATCTTAAAAAACTTAGAAGCAAATCGTCCTCACATCAACTTGTCTGATCTTGTACTAAATATATCCAACCTACTTAAGCGATTGGATGGATCACTGAGTACTCATTCTCATTCCGAAGTTGTAATCAAAGAACTTCAAGGTAATATTTTAACTCTTGAGTCCAGTCTCGAAATAGAAAAACAACGGAGGCGATCTGATTTAAATGAATCCTTTAACGAGCTAGACGTTATCCGAGAGGAAAAGGACCTTATTATTAAGGAAAATAGCGCCATGTCTTCTAGATTAACTAGTGTTAAGACCAACCTAGAGAATTTAACTCATGAATGTTTGTCATTAAAATCTTTGATCACTGATACGGATAGCGCTATTGAAAAGCTGAAATCAGATTTAAATGCTTCTAATTTGAAAAACTCAGAACTAATAGGGATTTTAACGGAGCTTAGTCTTCCATTGCTGAGGTTGAAAATAAATCCTGGCTGAATAGTAGATGGATTGAGGACTCTATTCTTGATACCTACTTTCAATCTTTTGAGAAAAATAACAAGGACAGCTTATCTAAAGTTGTATTTTTAGGGCCTACAATAACTCAGCTTATAAAGCATGGCAGTTCTACTGACGTGAATGCCCTTCTCAATGAGTTAAACTTCTTCAGTTCAGATTACGCATTTCTATGCATTAATAACAACCCTCCAGTTTTTAAGTCAGATACTGGTTCGCATTGGACCCTATTGTTTGTTGATATTATTAGTCAGAAATTGTATCACTTGGACTCACTCCATGGTAGTAACATGCCTGCTGCAAAAATAGTAGTGGGTAATCTTGGGTTCGAGGAGAGTAGCTTAAGTGAGTTGAGTTGCACTCAACAAAATAATGTGTAATGTGTATGAGTGTGGCTTAAGTGTATTGGTGAACACAAAGTTCATTGATGAGGGGTTTTTCAAAAGAAAGGCACCAGGCACCATTTCTTTCCCTGACTGGTATAGGCTTTTTACGGAGAACACAAGTAATCTGTCACTCGAAGAATCAACTAAATCAGTTTTGATCGAGGCAAACATAAATGAAAAATCTCAAGCAATTAACGATAGCGACAAATGGTCGATTGTGAAACGAAATCGGGCAAAAAAGTCTAACAATAAAATTAATAAAATGCCATCCATCCCCACTGTTGAGATTAGGAATATATACAGAGAACTTGCGTCGTGTGACTCGGAGGTTGTCCATGGCACTGGGTCTGTGAGAAGTGTCTCTGGAGTGTGGAAGACGAGCCTACAGAAGAATGCCACGACTCATAATAATATTGAGAGGTGTAAGAAGTCGAAGAAGGTGGACAGTGATTTGAAACGGCTGTCTGTCCATAGGATAGCTAATTATAATAAAGAACAACTTTGTCCTAATTTAAACTCTGCTAAGGATTCTGCAGTCATGGACAGTCATCTTGGCCAAAGCAAAACATTAAATAGTGTAAATAGTAATATAGATTGTGTACATAAAGGAAATAGTCCTGATTCTGTAAATAGTAGCAATAATCATGCATCTGCCTTAAAAGGTTGCCTTGTTATTGGGGATTCGTTACTAAAATTTTCTGGTAAACAATGTCTCTATAATGGAGCTACTGTTGATACGAATCCTGGTGCAAAAATTGTAAATATAAAAAAAAAGCTCATGGAGTATGAGCAAGTCCAACCACCGGTTATTTATATTCATGTCGGTACAAATGATGTGGTTTTGGGTTATACTGGGGGGCCTGGGTATGATGGTGGTTTTGGCAAGAAAGAAGTTTTGCACAGTATGGCAGATCTATTATATACTTGTAAGACTATATTTCCTAGTTCTAGGATAATTTTAAATAGCATATTAAGACGTCTGGATATTAACGACATAGCTTTAGATTACCTCAATGAGCAGTTGTATTTAATGTGCAACAACTTTAATGTTGAATTTATAGATCTGTACAATTGTATACGCAGGTACCATCTTACGAAAGATGGAAGGCACTTAAACAGAAGTGGCAGCTTTAAATTGGGTCACATTATGCTATCCACGTTGCTAAAACATACTTCACAACTCCCATCATGCGATTCAGAGGTGCCTCACCACACTAGTGATGTCGTCCAACCTTTTCCTGCCACACCTATTCCTTTTGAGTGTTCCCATGAGCCTTCTCCTGTGCTCTCCCGAGACCCTCCTTCTCCTTCTTCGGGAAACGGGACGCGCAGGGTGCCCAGTACGGTAACCTAAACCTTGTTAGACTACTACATCAAAATGTTCAGGGTATTATGCCTAAATTGACTCAGGTAGAGGTTATGGTGGATATGCTCTCGCCCCAGATCCTTTCTTTCTCAGAACATTTTTTGAGAGAATCTGAAATGAATGTTTTTGTTCTGTCTGGGTTCAGAGTTGTGTCCAGTTATTGTCGGTCCGTTAAGGGGCAGGGTGGTGTGTGTATCTTAGTCCAAGAGGGCCTGAAACATTGTCATGCTGTTGACGTTTCGAGATTTTGCACGGAGGGTTCTTGTGAGCTCGTTTGTATAACAGTAGATTTAAGTGGTTCTCAATGTTTGGTTCTCTCTATTTACAGACCTCCACTTTCTGATGTTAGTAATATTGAATTGTTTTTTAAATCTTTAACTGATTGTCTTGACTCAATTTTTAAATACCGTTTTAAAGTTCTTATCGCTGGTGATTTCAATATTGATATGTGTTCTGGAAATGAAACTGCTAACCGGCTGTCTCACCTCATGACTTCTTTTGGGCTTAGAGATACTATAAAATCGTATACCAGGGAGTTTAATGGATCTACGTCACTAATTGACAACATCTTTACAAACATCAATCCAAGCGAACTGGTCACTCAAGTTGTCATAACAGCAGTCTCTGATCACCATGCCCAAGTGGGAGATCTTAGGGTCAATTTGTCTCCCATGACAAATATTCCTAAGTTCAAACTTAAACGTCAAATTACATGTAACAGTATCCAAACGTTAAAAAACTTGTTAGCGAATGAAATGTGGGATAGTGTATTTAGTACACAGGATGTAAACTCCAAGTTTTTACTTTTCCTTTCTACTTTTTTGTATTGTCTTAACATAGTTGCTCCTATAAAAAAAGTTAAAATACAAAGAGACCAAATCTTTTACTAAGGTATTTTTCGATAAAGATTTGCTTCAGCTCCAAGAGAAAGTCCTCACTATGTATTCTTTGACTAAACACCTTGGATCTGGACACCCCTGTTCGAGTTGGTTAAGCTAACCTAATTAAGGGGAAAATGAATCGGAAAAGTCTTCAATTGAAGTCAAGATTGAGTTGGGTTTAAACACTTTCAAGGGATTTCTTAACAAAAGATAAGGCTTTTACATCGTATATTAATAGGTAATTTAATCAGCAATGAAAATAATTTAGTATTAAACGAATTATCAGATAACAAGAAAGAATGAGTTTACTTATGATATATAAATTTATTAGCATTTTTTAACCTCTTTATTTCAACTGAAAGACAAGTAAAGCACCTGGCAGCGTTAAGTTGGCTAATTCTCTCCTGTCAATTTTCGTAGACCAACGACATATTCTGAGATATATATGTACAAATCGATTTGTCTATCCACTCATTACCGGGCAAAGTAATCTTAATAAAACCATAAGCAAAGCCAGTTCTTCAAACGGCTGTTCTTTGTCTCGCTCTTAACGATTAGTTGTTGAAGGACTCTTGTTTAGTGACAAATTAATATCTATTCGAAATGTTGTTTTAGTTTTTAAACAAGATGTCAATCACAAGATATGTGATAAAAGGGTGAATAAGTGTGATTGAAAAAAGAGTAGTCTAGTTACTTTTAATCAACGTTTTAAAAGTTTGAACAAAAGCTATCCTCATTTCTTGTTTTCATCCATATGTAAAAAAATATCATGAAAAACATTTATCCTTAGAGCGGGACCAACAGATTTGAATAGCCGGGGTTATACTTTACCCATCAAAATATCGCTGTCAAGCTTTTATTATGCTCGCACGTTATTAGGGTGTATAGTCTTTGGATTCAAAATGAGAGACTGTTGAAAATACATGATGAAGCTTATTGTTTCACAACTACTATAACAGTATGGGGAATAAAACATAGCTAGAATTTAGACACACATTTTTCATTTTAAATAAACTGCAGTAGCAGGTGTAATATATGATGCCTTGGAGGGGATCGTCTGCTTACAGACAGAGAGTCATCCACTGTAATAAATAGTTCACTGTAGTACAACCAGCAAAGACTTAATCTTGGCAGAACCTTGTTTTCGGTTATTTATTAATGCCATCTCTCAATTAAATAGAGGCAAATTTATTCTATTTCTAAACACACCATGCCATCAATATTCACTAAAAAAATTAGGCCAAATTGACCTATAGAGAATGCCGATATTTTATCCGAATCAATGGATAGATTGTTGATAGTCATTCAAATGTCGAAGAAAAACAGTCCATTTATTTGAACGCCTGCAAGAAACATTTGTTCTTTTAAGACTTATACATTCAGTTAGCACTTATTATCTTGTGATACATGTGTTCTTTAAGGAAAAAATCTCCTTGCGCTTTTTTTGTTCATTTTCATTATTAGCTGAAGATTGTAAAACTTCTTGTTAGTTCTGGAACCAAGGACTATTGATACACTTTTCATTTTCATCATGTGTACAAAGTGCTTGGAAATTTTGCAGTGGTATCACTTATTAACACATAGACTTCTCCGTTGATTTTTCCTTCCAGATACTGGAAATACGTTCATAGCATGTATTTTATTGATAACCTGATCTACTTCATAATTTCCAATTTTGGGCCTATGAAAATCTCAAAGGGAAAGGAGATTTATCATCTTCCATTATTGATCAAATAAAATGGCTTCCTACTGGAGGAATATCTACAGTTTGGGTTTGCCAAGGATATCAATGCATGCAGTGGGCTTGATTAGTGCAAAAATACTTGACAATAGCTACATTTCCAAGCCAGTACAAGTTATAGACTACCACTGAGGATGCCACATACAAACATGGGCAAATAGTTTGTATGGAAATACTGATATAACACCTGATGCATGACATGGAAGCGTTATGCCAATATCAAACGGATGCGGTAACCCTTTTCACCAAAGACAGCAGGTGATAGGACCGCCGCACCGGACAGGCTCACTTCACGATTATCTTAGTCGACCTTCCATTAATATTATTTTTATTTGCCATTATTCAAAATTATTATAAAAAGAAATTCCCTCAAATTACAAGGAAATATAAGTGAGTAGATTCAATTAACCGATATTTATAAATTTAGGTTAGTATAGAAATACTTATTGATTGAAAGGATTTCACTATGCTAATCGATGGAATGTGCGGCGTCCCCGTGGTATGGGTCGACCCAAAATATTGCTCTTTGTGTGATGACCTAAGCGTCCAGCCGCACTCCCAGTTTGATAATAGTATAGTTATAAGTAATGACACCGGCTGCTTAGTAAATAAAGTAATAAATAAAAGCCTACAAAATAAAATACAATGACAACTTCACATTTGGCAGAAGGAGTGATGAAAATATACAGGGTGAGAATACTTCAATTGGTAAAACAAGAAACTTAAGTATTTTTAGCTTAAGTAACTTTACAGCCATTACATTTCATTATGATTTTGTGAATAAAGATATTCTGATTCTAGTTTATATACCTGGCAGTCAATAATTTAACCCTTCCCACGCGGCTAATGGATATATCCATCACATATAAATTTGCCTGAAACACGGCTGATGGATGTATCCATTTTTATGTACTGACTCTAGTAGCTAATTTTATAGTGTTGGTAATGTCTGCTAGAGTGCAGGAGAATGTTCAATGGGCATTCCCAATACATAGTATTCATGTGAACAGCAATTACAATTGACACCAGTGGAGGGGCTTGGCCTAACAGTGGCTGGCATGCTAAGACGGCTCCGTTAATAGACAATGGCTAGAGGATATATCCACTGTCTCATGGTGTCATTCTTCAAGCGCGGTCGATCGTGTTTTGTGATTGATTATCTAAACTTAACAAGTTCAAATTTTTTGTATATTATTTCTTATTGTATACATATATATATATATATATATATATATATATATATATATATATCGTTTTATCTTAATTTTTTTGTGTGTAAATAATACCTTTTTAGTCTTTAGTGTATGTGTTAGCATTTATAAACTATGGAAACACACGATGATCCTGAGTTTGAAAACTTTGTTATGGGAACATTGAATGCGCCATTCTCAACAACTTTTAATGAAAGTATGATGGACAGTGACGAAGAAGATTTGATAGTCAATAATATCCCCGAAAGTGGTTACAATGATGTCAAAGAGAATATGCCTAATATCCAGCAGACAACAGTCACCTACGCACCACCAACTAATTTGGTCAACTTCTCAAGACCCGGACCATCTCATTAACAACTAGTCCCAATATCTCCTGAGCTGTGTCTACCAGATTCATCTTCATTACAATCAACTATATCTTCTAGCCCAGTAGTTCACGCTCTTAGCAATACTATGGTTAACCAGCCTTTACTAACTCCTGTTACACAAGTAAGTCAGTCTACATCTGGTCAAATTAGCCATATATGGAAAAATGTAACTGATAATGACCTAATAATACAATCCCTATTTACAAAGTAGCTAGAGGAAATGTACTACCTCAAAACTTTGATGAAGATACAAAACTAATCAATTATTTTGATTTATTTTTTAATAACGATTTTGTTGCACATATTTGCTCAGAGACTAATATTTATGCAAATAAGAAACAATCTGGAATACTCTCACCTCATTCCAGAATACGAAAATGGAAGGACATTACCCCTATAAATGTGAGAACCTTTTTTGGCACGATTATAAACATGGGACTCATACCCTTACCATCAATAGAATCTTATTTCACCACTGCGTGAGAAGGAAGGATACTCAGCAAAGACGAGTTCCTAAACATTTTCTGGAACCTTCACTTTAACCATGCTCCAGATGGAAATAGGGTAAATCCAAAGGGATTTTTAGTTACCCCTATTCTTACACATATGAAAAGATGTTGTAGCGTTTTTTACAACACTTCAAACACCGTTTCCATAAATGAAAGCACACTATCGCTCAAAGTAACAGTTAGCTTTCGGGTTTATAACCCAATGAAGCCTGTGAAGTTTGGACTGAAGGTATTTGTTCTATCTGATAGTATAAATAGTTACATCTACGATTTTATTCCATATTATGGTAGTGGCACCTGTGTAATTCCAAATTCAGACTTGTTAAAAACCACACAAATTGTGAAAATGTTAGCAGAATACGTTGCAGTGAAAGACAATAATGACCCCGCAACTGACCTTCACATAGGATACTAGGAATAGGACCTTCACAGATAGGTACTATACCAGCCCCCAATTAGCTGGAGAACTGTTGAAAATGGGATGCTACCTCACGGACACAGTGATGACAAACCGAACTGGCATGCCCCCTGGTCTAAAAATAATAGGCAAAAAATTTAAAAGGGTGACCTATTTTCACAGAGATTAGGCCCTACTCTAGTCATGTCTTGGAAAGACAAATGTGCTGTGCACATGCTTAGTACCCACAGCAAAGGAAGTCGGGAACTAATGACAAATGTGCCTAGTAAGTGGCTAAATAAGCCCCCACTCCCAAACCCCATTTAGTTCTTGATTATATAAAAAACATGGGGGGAGTTGACAGAAGTGACCACTTTGTCTCTTCTTATCAGTTTATGAGGAGAACAAAAAAGTGGTATAGGACGACCTTCTTTTGGCTCTTTTAGGTTGGCATGATAAATTCCAATCTTCTTTACAAGCAAGTACAAGAACAGCATAATAATAAACATTTGACACACAGGGAATTCAGATTGGAACTAGACAAAACACTTGTAAAAGACAAAGTTGCAACTCGCCCAACTGCCTGCAAACGAGGTCGTCCAGCTCAAGGTCCACCAGATGAAAAGCTGAATGGAAGACCACACTTTCTATCCAGACAAATGAAGGAGTCAAGAAAATGTACGGTTTGCAAACATAATGGATTAATAAAAGAAACAATATACTTTTGCAAGACATGCACAAATCCGCCGCTCCATCCCCATGTTTGTTTTGAAGTTTACCATTCTCAACAACATTTCTAAAAATATGTATATAATGTTGTCAAGCAGTATTTGTTTATTTTAGTGATACAGTTTTAAATAATAAATTGCCCTTTTTAAATAATAATTAATTTTAATGGCTTTTTAAGGAGCAAAGAGAGACAATTATGGTAAATTGTCATTTTATACCAATTTGTATTCCTATTCAATTAATAGAAAAAAATGTAAATAATTATTATAAAGTTCAGGTTTTTTTCAATCTATTTTCATATAAGTATTAAAAAGTAAAATTAACTTTAAGAAAATATAAAACTTTCTTTTTATGTAAATAAGCGCTTCATATAACAATGGTTAAATCATGTACAGCATGGGAAGGGTTAACAAAATGTACTTTTAGCAAAATATTTTACTCTTAATACCTGTTGGTCTGTTTTCTATGTATTGATACTGCGTATCAACGCCTTCTGCACGGGCTTTTTCAACAAGCAATTTTCCTTCTTCGTCACATCCAATTGCTCCATATATGATACATATTTCCGGCTCACCTAAAACCCACTACAGAATTATAACTTAGCAACAACAGTGATGGCAACATTTAACAAGAGGGCATGTTCCTCTACTACTAATGTAACTGTGACTGATAAACAAGAGGGCATGTTCCTCTACTACTAATGTAACTGTGCACTACTAAACAAGAGGGCATGTTCCTCCACTAGTAATGTAACTGTGACTGATAAACAGGAGGGCATGTTACTCTACTACTAATGTAACTGTGCACTACTAAACAAGAGGGCATGTTCCACTACTACTAATGTAACTGTGACTGATAAACAAGAGGGCATGTTCCACTACTACTAATGTAACTGTGACTGATAAACAAGAGGGCATGTTCCACTACTACTAATGTAACTGTGACTAATAAACAAGAGGGCATGTTCCACTACTACTAATGTAACTGTGACTGATAAACAAGAGGGCATGTTCCACTACTACTAATGTAACTGTGACTGATAAACAAGAGGGCAAGTTCCACTACTATTAATGTAACTGTGACTATAAACAAGAGGGCATGTTCCTCTACTACTAATGTAACTGTGACTGATAAACAAGAGGGCATGTTCCACTACTACTAATGTAACTGTGCACTATAAACAAGAGGGCATGTTCCACTACTACTAATGTAACTGTGACTGATAAACAAGAGGGCATGTTCCACTACTACTAATGTAACTGTGACTACTAAACAAGAGGGCATGTTCCACTACTACTAATGTAACTGTGACTGATAAACAAGAGGGCATGTTCCACTACTACTAATGTAACTGTGACTATAAACAAGAGGGCATGTTCCACTACTACTAATGTAACTGTGCACTGATAAACAAGAGGGCATGTTCCTCTACTACTAATGTAACTGTGACTAATAAACAAGAGGGCATGTTACTCTACTACTAATGTAACTGTGCACTAATAAACAAGAGGGCATGTTCCTCTACTACTAATGTAACTGTGACTAATAAACAAGAGGGCATGTTACTCTACTACTAATGTAACTGTGCACTAATAAACAAAAGGGCATATTCCTCTACTACTAATGTAACTGTGACTAATAAACAAGAGGGCATGTTACTCTACTACTAATGTAACTGTGACTGATAAACAAGAGGGCATGTTCCTCTACTACTAATGTAACTGTGACTAATAAACAAGAGGGCATGTTCCTCTACTACTAATGTAACTGTGCACTACTAAACAAGAGGGCATGTTCCACTACTACTAATGTAACTGTGACTGATAAACAAGAGGGCATGTTCTTCTACTACTAATGTAACTGTGACTGATAAACAAGAGGGCATGTTCCTCTACTACTAATATAACTGTGACTGATAAACAAGAGGGCATGTTCTTCTACTACTAATGTAACTGTGACTGATAAACAAGAGGGCATGTTCCTCTACTACTAATGTAACTGTGACTAATAAACAAGAGGGCATGTTCCTCTACTACTAATGTAACTGTGCACTAATAAACAAGAGGGCATGTTACTGTACTACTAATGTAACTGTGCACTACTAAACAAGAGGGCATGCCCAACATTGTATGCTATATTAAATAAAACTAATATTCAATAGTCAGATTAGTTTAAAAAATTGGTACCAGATAACTGGCACAAACTGTCTCCCTTTCCCTTCGATTATTATAGTATGATTATCAGAAATTACACTATTAAAAAAAAAAAAAAAAAAAAAAAAAAAAAAAAAAAAAAAAAAACTCACTTTAACAAATTAAATCAGACAACAGAAACAACGTAAATCAGGCCGTAAATTATTCACTGTATAGAACTGTAATTCTATTTTAAACAATAAAATACAATAGTTTTCCTATAACGCATATAGAGATTACTTATTATCACTGCAAGCAGCTCAGTCTACAGTGGCTGGGTGCTTCATATTAACTTCAGAGGTTGACTGGACTATGTAGATGTTTACAAGGGCATATATAAGAGTAAATCTCCGAAATTTTACACACAAAAATAGAAGACACCCGTTTATTCTTATTATTTTCTGTAAGGTGGGCTGTCATAACGTCATGCAAAATCTTATTTTACAGAATATTTTTACAATATACCTCTATATTAATTGTATACCAAAAAGATAACATTCAACAAAAAATTAAAGTTTTTATTTTATTCAGAAGCTGAAATAACTAATATTTTACATGACCACATGAATAGAATGCACGATGAGGCTAGGGGACACACAAACTATTCACACGAGCGATCACTCGGATGATGACTCTGGACAAACGCTCGAACGAGCGTCTTTCACAAGATAACCTCAGTTGCAGCTTAGATATGGCTCAAGAGAGATGAAATTTACTACCAGTGCTTTGTTTGATTCGTTACAGACATACAAGAAAACGCAACAGAAGTGTATGGGTTTAGCCAAAATCCCAGAAATGGCTGGGCAAATACCAGGGGTTTCATGTGTCCTGACTCATCTCTCACAATGTACCAGAACTTCATCCATTGCTCGGATGGGCGATTGCCTGGACAGTGTGTTCCTAGCCAGGTGGCTTAAGGGTTCCTATCTGGACAGTGGCATAGGTCGTAATGCTAATTGTTAAGTCAAAGCCTAAACATGTGATCGGCGACGGGACAGCGGCCACTGCATACAACAAACAACAATGTTTGCAACTCTTGTTTGCATCAATATGTATGTACTATAGGTTCAGAAATTATATGTACTCTAGTTTGAAGGCTGTTGACTTAGAAACTAAGAGGCCTATGATAAATCATGGCCCTACTAAAATGGATTTTAGACCAACTTGTAAAAATTATTTTTGGACAATCACAATACTTTTTCTATGCTAACGAATATAGCAGAAAGTAAGAAAGAATATTATAACTTTGTAAAATCAGATTATTAACAACTTTGAAACAAAAGAATAAACAAACTTATTTCAGCTGGGTCACTTTACAACATTTTGCTAGTAAATTGAGCGTGCTCGTGTCTGCTCTGTACCTTCAGGCCTGTACAAGCTCCTGTAGTTATTATACCGGCTTAGAATTAAATCTATTTCACCGGCCAAAGAATTAATTCTATATTACAACTACAACTCATCTGGACACTTTCAAGATAAAAATCAATTAAAGTGTTGTTATACATCACCTATAATTAATAATTAAAGATTAAAATAATTATGTAGTTTTTCATTTTGACAAGAAAAAGTTAGTCGGCTGCTAACTTTTTTATTGTTTGGTCAGGGAAGTTTGACCAGCGGCAAAGTTGTAGGGGAGATATAAAATTAAATATAAAAAAATATTTAAAAATATAAGAGTGTAGGTAAATCCACCAGGACGGTGTACTTATTGCAGTAAAGCGTCAACGTATTAGCAATCCTTGCCGCGGCGCAGGTCCCAGTGAATAGCTAATGGTGTACAGAGATCAGTTAGTTATAATAATATGGCTTTTTAATATTTACGAATCGTTCTTGTCTAATTTAAATGTTAATCTTAAGTCTTATTTGTTTACCTGCTAATAATAATAAAGATAATGTTTATTGCATCAAACCTCAAATGAGGTATTACAATATATAATATAATAAATATAATAAAAATTGAGTTAAATCTACACATAAATTACATTGAACTTAAAAAAAATCTTCCAATGTTTTGTGAACACTCTTCTAATAAATAGTGCATATAATTTTTTTAAATTGTTTCATTTCCAGATTTCTTAATTTATAAGGTAATTTATTATACAATTTAATAGCCATAAATTCATGATTTTTTTTGTGTTGTTGAGTATTTACATTGTTTAATTTTCAGTTGATTTGAATTTCTTGTGTCGTACTTATGTATATTTTTGTTCTGAGGAAATTTATGTAAGTTGTTTTTGGTGTATAATAAGCTTTTGTAAATGAATTGTGAAGGAAGAGTCATTATTTTTAGTTTTTTGAATAGAGGTCTGCATGGAGTTTTAAAAGGTGCTCCACAAATTGTCGAATTACTCTTTTTTCAATTTTAAATAATTTAACTGAATTTGAGTACTGGCCCCATAATATTATTCCATAGCTCAATATGCTATGAATATGCGCATAGTAAATTTGTATTAGTATATCTTCACTCACATTTTACTTTAGTCTTCTTAAACAGTAGATACCTTTGTTCAGATTTTTTATTGTATAATCCACATGATTATTCCAAGATATCTTATGATCAAGGATGATTCCTAAAAATGTTATTGGATTTATTTTAAGGTCCACTCTTAATGCTAGGCGTTTTTCATCATGTTTGCAACTGTATATAAAATATTTTTTTAAATACTGTAAACCTAATGAAAATGGTACATATTACATATCATTATTTTCAGAAAAAAACATAGAATAAGAAAATATACTTATACAGGACTTATCTTTTCATGGTAAACTATTGCTGGATGTTATTCTTTACAAAGAAGAAAATATTTTTTCAATTTTTTAAATTTGAGTTCATGTATCAGTTCACAAAAGACATAAAATGAAAATCCAAGATAGACATATTAGAAGACTTAATATAAAAACACTAAAAATATAACAGTGTTAATAAGGATTATCTTATCAAACTCAGTATAGTAAAAATCTGGGAGTCATATAGTAATGTGTCTATGTAAAGAAATACTAATAATGGCTTAAGTATTACAATCGTTCTTTCATTGTAAATGTATCTAGTTTATTTTACTTTTAATAATCAAAAATGTTTATTCATCCAAATAACAATGAAATTAATATATAATAAAATAATAATTAATAAAAATTATATTAAATTTACAATAAATTACATTGACATTTACAAAGAATTTCCAAGTCTTGTAACTCTCAAATGTTGATTTTTTTTAATTGTTTATTTCCACATTTATATATTTATTGCAATTTAGCCTATATAATTCACTGATTTTTTTTGAGTTTTAATGTTTAATTATAAATTCACATGTCAATAACATATGAAATATAATTGTCTACAAATTTATGAATTGTAAAACAAAACATCCTAAGGAGAGTCATTTTTTTACAGTTGTATTGAATTTGTGGGTTTGAAAAGCACACAAACGTTCGAAACTAATTTTTCATTTTATAATTTAACTGATTTTGGATGCCCATATATTCCATAGTCAATATCTATGTATCCATAGTATTTTGTATTAGTATATATTCACCACTTTGTAATATTAGTCTTTTAAACAGGCCTTTGCGATTTTTAATAGAAATCCAGTATCCAAGATTCTTAGTCAAGTTATTTGAGTAAGTAAAATGTATGTCATATATTTTGTTTAGTTGAGAATTAATTTATTAGCATTGCACCAATTCATAACTTTCTTTGTAGTAAAAGAAATCACTTCTTCTAATTTGTCAAAACAATTTGATGTAAATACTAATCCAACATTGTCAGCATATGAGAAACATTTAATATTTGTGGATTTCATATTTTTGGGAATATCGTTTATATAAATATTAAAAAGTAATGGACTCAAAGGAGACCCTTGTGGTACACCATATTTAATTTCTTTATCTTCTGAAAGTTGACCATTAATTTCTACAAATTAAAATCTATATTCCAAGTATGATTTCAATCTTAGTGAATTACTATCAAATCCATAATAATTTAACTTTTGGAGAAGAATTTCATGGTTTCTACTATTAAATGCTTTTGAATAATCAAACATTCTTAAGAAAACAACTTTCCCACTTTCAATAATTTAAATGCAGTTAGAAGTTATACTTTGAACAGCATCAATTATTGTAGTTTTTTTTTTTTTTTTTTTTTATACCGTATTGTTTTTAGTAAATACATTATTATCTTCAAAATAAATGTAAATTTGTTCAAACAGTAGTGATTCAAATATTTTTGAAATAGCTGGAACAATAGAAATAGACCTGTAATTTTTGTATGTGACTTCTCCATTTTTATAGATAGGAATAACTTTTACTTGTTTAAATGTACTTGGATATATTTCTAAGTCAATACATTAAACATTTATTATATAAGCATGTAAATACTTGACGTATATCAACAGAAGCTAATTTTATGATTTTAGTATTCACATTGTAAATATCATAAGTTGAACTAGTTTTAATCTTGTTTATGTTCTCATATATCTTTTCAACTGTAAAATGATCAAATTTAAAGATTTTTCTTGAATGTGTAACATTTTTTAGGAGTGGAATAGAATTTAGTTCAATTGTCTGTAGTTATGGATAGAATGAGAGTTTCTTCAACAATTTCTATGAAATCATTATTGAATCCATCTGCTGAAAGATGATTAGGGATTGTGTTCTTTTTATAAGTTCCAGACTTTCACTATACTCCAAATAGTTTTACATTTGTTTTTACTATTTTGTATACAACTGTTATTATAATTTATTTTTGCAATCTTAATGTTTTTCTTATATTTCTTTTTCAATAATTTGTAGAGGTTGTTATTACCTTCATTTGTTGGATTTTCGTTTAATAAATATATCTTTTTACATTCATTTTTCATATTTTTTAATCTGGTAGAATACCATCTATTATTTATTTTAATGTTACTCGTATTTTTATAAAACCTTTTCCAAGGAAAAGAATAGTTAACTACATTCATAAAGACTTTTTGAAATTCATAGACATTATCACCAATAAACTGTTTAGAGTATATAGATAACCAATTAATCTGTTTTAATTCATATACAAAATTTGTTATATTTTTATCTGTAATTGTCCTTCTGAGTGCATGATGTGATATTTCAACATTTTCAGATTTACTTTAAATCTTTGCTGATAAGTGGGTAGCATTATGATCTGATTCAGGCGTGAATATTATTTTATTTTGTAATAATTTTGGATGAATTGTAGTAAAGGTGATGTCTATACATGTTCTAGTATTAATGGATACATGCTTGTGATTTCAGATTTGTTACTGTATTTAATGACAGGTGGGGCCGCTTTAGATTCGATTTGAGATGCATTAGATAGATTCGAGGTGGCCGTGAGTGGTCGAACTGGCGCTGAACTCTAAGAGTCATACGAACTCTTTGTCCAGGCGACACGGCTGCTGAAATCCCCTCTCAAAGTCGGGCGTCAAGCTTGTCTCGTAGATCCACAGGAAAGTGCGTTCTTTCCCCGGATCTTTGTCTTGAACGTAGACCACCCGAGCGAGTTGGATCCCGGTGTCACCGCAGTTCCCGGACCCGTGAAGAATCGGTATGCCTCACTGACTCACGGGAACGCCTACTCGCAGCCATGCCATTCTTCCCTGCGCTCCAAGACGTGGACATGCCGCTGCTCCTCCTCCTTATTCCTCGCTGGTCATCGGGCTTCTTGTGTGATTTCCATGCACAGGTTTTGCTAGACCCAGGCTCAAACAAGTGCTCTGACATTGATTGAGTTCAGGCATTGATTGTACAGCGAGCTCAATCTCCAACTCGTAGTCCCAAAGTGTGAGACAGGACATTCCTCACCTACAGAGGCAGTTTCCGATCTCAGTTCTCAGATCCCTAGTGCTGCTCCCTGGAGTTAAATTTATTTGCAGTATCTAACTCACATTACTTGCGTTGCTACCTATTTATTAGTTTAGGCTAAACACTCAATATTACTTTTCCTGTTCGAACGTGTTCATTTCATTTGTTTTTGTTTAACAGCCACAAATAAATTAAATACCTGCATTAGATTACCATTGAAACTTTCAAATACAGTATAGCAGAGCCCTACAATCAAATGAAAATAAAAACCATGATTACAGCCTTCCCATGTTAAACATTACTAAAAATCTAACCTTCTCAATATTACAAACACCATTGTTTACATTCCAATAGCTGTAAAAACTTTTTGAAATTTTTATTTACATTTGAAAAGCTATTACTTTTCGAATCATTAAAATCTCTCCCCATGTTATGTTTATGGCTAAAAAACATACTTTGAGGGCTTCCCATAACCTTCAGGGTTAAAATATTGAAGAAATAAGATCTTATTGCTAAAATACAAACGGAGGAAAGTTTTTAGACACCTCGACATTAGTCGAGAAATAAGGGAGGAGTTGCATTGACAAAAACCAGCTTCATGTATTACATATAAGGATTGCTGCAAATGCCACTAACTAGATTAACCAACCTGAGTAACTCGAAATGTATTTTGGACAGAACCGCCGACAACATATTTTCCATTGTAACTTGCAGTCATCTCTTTAAAAAGAGGCATGTGTTCTTCTTTCGCCAAGTATCCGTTATTGGCTACTAAATTATATTTATTCAAGACACTTTCATCTACATTTCCAATTAAATCCAGCATTGAGTTTCCCATTCCTACAACCATTCCTTTCCTAAAACATGTACAACATTGCAAATATAGTAAAGCATGATCAACAGAAGATTCATTCATCCATATAAAAACATGCTGAAATCTTATATTATTATTGTAGTAATAACTTAATATGAGATCATTTAAAGTTAATAACCTTAACCCTAACCCTGGGAGGTGAAAATTCCTTTAATGGCAGGCATTTTTATAAATTTTTTTAAAATCTATACAAAATATAATATTTATTGAGATGTATTACACATCGTCTTGCTAACAAATGTGAAGAGAATACTTTACTAAACAAAAATTGGCATGTTATAATGAATTATTTTTTTAATTTTAGTAAAATAATTAAAAGTATTGGTTTTATAAAAACAAATAAAACAGGGCATTGAAAAGTCTATAATATATAAAATTGATTTTAATAATATCTGCGTTTTTTTAATTTAATCTATTTTTAGAAAATATATAGTGTTATATACTACATATAATATATGTATTTTAGTACATTTGGTTGTCATATAATTGTAACAATGTGTAAACGCACTATTTTGTTTCGATGGTAACACTATTTTTCAACAATATATTATAAATATGTTTTTGTGTATTTGTTTATGTATTGCATATCATTTTACTCACAGTTGACAGGAGAAAAGTTTCCAACATAAAAATTGATATGTTAAGTTGGATTTTTTTATTTTACATAGTATTTTTATTTTGTTTTTTTACTGAAATAATATTTGGAGAATTTTCTTTCAAAGATATATATCTATATTATATTGCTGCTAGTAAACTTTTACAATAACGAAAAAGGTTCTAAATTTTATGAAAATATATGATTGGGGTTACAAAAAGCACCAATAAAAATGGTACGTAACATCAACAACAGTAGTACGTGAAAAAAACGAAATGTGTGATGACTCTCTGTTTACGTTAAGAGTTGCCAACGTGACAGTAATATACTCAACTGATCAACATTTCTCGCTCTATTCAATTGTATAAGAATTACAGCAACACACAGGTTTTAATAAATGAAATATTGGCCACGTATAATATTGCCCGATGTTTTGGGCGTTGCCAGTTTAAGCTCACTAGTTATCGCCGATTTTTTAGCGAAGCCAGAGTGACAGTTACGATACATTTTTAATAATTTTGTTGACTATTGCCATTTATTTTACTATACTGTCATTAAATATGTAGGCCTACACCTATAAAAAAAAATCTATGTTCTTCATTATTTACACAAAATATGCTGTACATAATTAAGACAGATCTTGGAATCTGTGTACATCCTAGGGTTAAAAAACACATGCAATCTTGTGAAGGACAGGTACAGTAGGGCTTTTGCTGGACTGGAAGCACTTTCTGGTGAACTGATTACTTGGTAGAGAAAGAAATTATGTAGAAAGTGCCGAGAGATTTTTAAGGTAACTTTAATTAAGCATCCCACATTTGGCCGATAAATGAAATTCACTGTGAATGTAGTTTCTACAATCTTGAAAAATATTTGCCATAGACCAACAGTTTTCAAATTCGTGTTTACTGTAAAAAACCAATACAATTTAACTAACTGTCAGAAAAATCCAACCAAATTATGAAGGTACTAGGGTCTACAAAAAATAATACTTGTGTGTAAGCCCTTAAAATAATGTCCAATTTGTTCAGTACAAAACTAGTTGACTGCAACAGGTTAATAAATATGTCCCCAAAAATGTAGTACTGATTCTACCTAGTGGTGATAAAAAGAGACCGTAGCTAAGGTATTGGCTTGCCACACTACCAGTCCGGGTTTGATTCCAGATGGGATCAGTAACTTTATGCTCTGCTGCTAACGTGATTCAAAGTGACCTTAAGCCATTGGTCCCCAGGTTAAGGGTTAGAGAGGACTTCTTAACCCAAACTTCACATGGTGAAATAATAGATATATAATACAACTGGATTGCACGCTGTCAAAGGCTCCCGCTTCGCTTCCTGAGCGCACACAGTTCCGTGTTGCGGGTTGTATCTACTGGCATGTGCAACAGGACTGTACTGCAGGGCAGAACAGGAGCCTGAGTGCGCCACGCCATGATGCTGTTGCCAAGTGTCAGCTGCAAGTGGGCTATTTTAAAACTAAATGTAGTTGGATTAAATGTACATACTGTAGTATTTTGTTTGATGTTGCTAGCAATAAAAGTGAATTAAAAAAGTTAGGTTGTATTTTCTCAAACAAAACTTATTCAAACTTGATGGTATAGGCCATGACATTTTTGTGTTATAATGGACCCTCCACATATGCTTAAGATGCCAAAGTGCACTTGCAGAAATGGGGGTAATGAGTCCGAATCAAGGCCTGTGATATTCAGAGACATTAAATACCTTAATGATTTGCAAAAGAGTGAAGGATTATTAATGACAAATGAACAACACATGTATTTCAACAAAAGAAAAATTAATGTTAAACTTGCAGCTCATATATTTAGCTGTAGCATAGCTGATGCACTGGATTATTTGAATTTAAAACAGTACGCAAAGTTTGTGAATTGTAAACCTACTATTAGATCTATTATAGTTACGTAAGTTTATAAATTATTGTTATAACTTTGAATAGTAGGGATCCATTTGGTAAGGATTTTAAAGGCCCAATTAAGTTAGATAACAAAGATGAGCTAGAAAAGATGTAGTTAGAGGCAGATAATTACCTGTCAGGACTAAGATTCAGGAGACCAGCTGTTGTTACAAATTTCGAGGAAAACCTTTGGATTAGGTTTTGTAAGTAATATTAATAGCCTTCTAATAAATAGGCTACTAGCTGCTCTAGATTATTTTAGATATGCATATGTATTGATCTACAAGTTTCCTCAAGATCATTCACAACTGTTTTTCTCCTGTATTAGGAAGCAGGGGGTGGGATTAGCAATAACCCAATTTTCAAACAATTTACATTGTCGTTGAGAAAACTCATGCTTAGGAACAGCATAGGGCCTTCTGACATGGCAATTACTCTTAGTTTGACTGCATTCATCCAACTGCAGTAATACAGCTGTTGAAAAATGATTTTGAAAAAAATTTCGAAGACAATAACATTGATGAGGCAGCTCATATTATGATGGGTCATTACGAATTTTCTAGACTTAAAGAATGTTATGTATTACTGTAGGCCTACATCTGTGAAGTTATCGTTAGAAAAGTTGATACCAGCCTAATATTATTAGGCTGCCTACATGTTATGATTGTAGTTCAGTGCTTCATGCTTACACTTTTGATTAAGATACATATTTTACAGATTTTATATCAAAGGGGGTTTAGTTAGGTTTCACAAAAGATTTGTTAAAAATTGTAAAATTTGCTACTCACTCAAACTATCAATAATTGACAAAAATGAAAGTTCCCACAAGTTGATGATATAAGTATGCAATAATTTCAGTGAAAGTGTATTTATATGTATTCATCATCTAGCAATGATGAATTTCAAGACCACTCCGTATTTTTCATTAAATCTATTTGTAAAAAATGTTTCAAGATTATTTCTTACCACCTAGCTAAGCAAAAGTCAACTGAAGCTATAAAAACCACAAGTTTGTGCATAAGGCAACAATTAACAAAGGTTATTTTATTTTAAAAAAAAAACATAAGTTTGTTAATGTACATATGTTTCCAAATGTTAAACACTGTTAAAAATCTAACCAATGTTTCATTCATGTTATCCTACCACAGTATTAACCAAATGGATTTGTTAAAACAATACCAATATGGCAAGTGCTGAATAAATTTTGAATTTATTCTTATAAATGACAAAAATAGGGTATGTCAACTGTATATACATCATTATACAAACTTCCTGTAAACTATTCCAAATAGATAATATGTTCTTAATGTAACTGCCATATTATATCTTAGGCAAAGGCATATTTGCAAAGTATTTATATACCACAAGTAGGCATCGCGAGGCTGCGAGGTGCGGTAGCGTGAGATCTTACCCTTAGAACCTTTAATAAGTCATAAAGCAACCATCCGCCGAAAGCAACCTCAACAACTGAGACCTAACCAGCCGCTACAGTTGAATTATATCACTGGGTGAATTAACCCTCTAGGTGATTTTCGCCCGAATTCGGGCGATTGTTTTTGTCGCCCCAGTGTTTTTCGCCCGAATTCGGGCGATGATTCACACACCTGTTTACGCACGTATAATTTATAGTACAATCGATCGATTCGGAAAAACGCATATCGAACAATTCTACGACAACATTGTTGTTGGGAATTTGCAAAACCAATCCATATAGATAAATACAACCAATACATGGGAGGGGTTGATGTGAGTGATAAAGCTGTTTACTATCTCTCTTGCAGCCGCCAGACAACTAAATATTGGAAACGCATTTTTTACAATCTCTTGGACATTTTTCTATACAATTCTTATATTTTATACACCCTAAATACAGACAAACCTATTGATAGAAGAAGGTATTACATTAGTATTGTTGAAACCCTGGCATATACCAGAGACATAGCTCCTGTTGCTGGCCCTTCAGGTGATACTCCGCACAAAATAACAATAATTCCTAATAAATCTAACAAATTGTGTCCTATTTGCAAAAGAAAGGCAACATATTGGTGCCCAGAATGTAACTGTGGGGTGCATAAGGAATGTTTCCATAAGCTGGATCATTTTTGGAGGCCACCAAAGGCTCGAAAGAAAAAGAAGACAGTGCATCCTCAATAAGAGCTCACAAACAGTGATTTTAGCCAGTGTAAATATTTTAGTTTTTTGTGTTTTTTGACAATTTTAATTGTAATAACTGTACATATTCTTTTTCCTTATAAAATTTTGAACAATATGTATATCTTGGATTTTTGGTATTGTGTATATAATTAAGTTTCATATGTCTGGTCATGAACAGAAAGATAAATTTAAAATTTTTCAAATTTGGCGTAAAGTGGATCTCATGTACATAAGGTAAGAGAATTTAACCATACACCATTAGATAGCACATTTACTGTACTTTTAGAAAATATACTAAATGAAACCACTAAGTCAATTTTTATATTTTTTTTTGATTTTTGAATAAAATTCTGCAAAACGACAAAAAATCGCGTAACGCTAAGGGGTTTTTTAGTGCGACACCTAGAGGGTTAACAAAAGGTCCTAGGCCTATATAACATTTTATTTTGATGTCAAGATTTGCGAAGCATCTACATAGTACATGAAACAAAATGTTACAGGGATAAGATAGAGGCTTACTTCAGTAAGCAATTAGACCTATCCAAATTATATTATGTCTAGTAATAATAATTCATCAGTAGGCTAATAACTTACTTATATTAATATAGGCTTTGGTTTACAATTGATGGTTAGATTAGTTCATTTTTACTTTCACATTGTAACCTACTCCAAATATACCAACTTATGAATATATTTTTAAGGTAGGCCAATTATTGACTAGTAATTCTAACCTCAACATCTTGAAGTTTCGAATAAATCCAGATATAATCTTGGAAATAGGTCCTTAATTTGTAA
Source organism: Stictocephala bisonia (assembly GCA_035578905.1). Classification (NCBI taxonomy): domain Eukaryota; kingdom Metazoa; phylum Arthropoda; class Insecta; order Hemiptera; family Membracidae; genus Stictocephala; species Stictocephala bisonia. Next base: position 79,133 of record JAQJVL010001405.1, on the reverse strand, counting down.
TGTAAATAAGGTAGATCAAGTATTTTCTTTCGAATGGTTACATAAGAGATTAATTACTTATTTCAAGGCCCATTTCATCAGATTATATAACAAATAGAATAGTACTAATAATTTTAAGTCTACTTAGTTAATGAGTTTGAACTTTGGAACAGGAATAGAAATTAACCATTTCCAAACCAATGTTCCCTTTCAAGCAAAAAAATAAAAATCATACCACTCAATTGAAAAAACAAAATAATAGTATTTTTTTCTGAAATGAAAAATATATTTAGTGTTTATACCAAAGCCTTTAATTATTGATTTGATACATAATATAAACAAGGTTTTAATTTATTTCAATATTGTAAAATATGATCCACTCAGTACTAAACTCCAGCCGTTATATCTTTACCTCTAAGGGGAGTACAACATGGCAACATAACATATCTTAAACGCTTGGCTTCTTTCTGTCCTAATGCTAATTTGTTTCCGGTCAAGATAAATCAAAACTAGGGCCTGGTAAAGTTATTTATTCGATAGACTTAGTTTTTTTTTTTATATATTTATAAACAGTAAGAAAAGTACTTCCGATTTGAACAGAATTACTTGGGCTCAGGCATAATTTGCATTTTTTCATTCTGTATTTTCTTTTGGAATCAGGCTCTGGAGTCGAGCCACACCATTAGTACCCACAAAATTCTGTTGCTGCAAAAGAGGGTAATTCGCCTTATATCTGGTGCTGGCTGGTTGGACCACTGTAGGCCATTATTATTTGTACAAAATAGAGTCCTAACTGTGGTGAACCTATATTGTGCTTGATTGTATTTTAGAGATAAAGAGAAGAGAAGGATCCCTAATGTTAAACAATAATGTATACTCCCAGTGTACTAGAGGTAACTACAATATTTTTATGTGTAGACTTAGATTGCATAAATCCTCATCTTGTTTTCCTAGAATATTAGTATAAAAACCCAATTTTGTTACTTAGCCTTTTAAAAAGTTTTAATTTAATTTTTTTTTTTTTTTTTTTTTTTTTTTTTTATTTAGCAGTGACGAATAATTAAATATATAAAAATAAAAATAAAATTACCTCTGTCAACAGTTCAAATATTTTATATTTGAACATTCAACATTATAATGTCATCTTCAGATATAAGTAAATAAATAAAGGTTATAAACAAAAATTTTATAAGTTGACATTTTAAAAATATAGAAAGATGTGTTAATAAACAGTTTTTGAATAATTAAAATAAAGCCACTCCATTGGATTATCGTCGAAACTCTAAAAGCTCTGAGCTTCATACCTACAAAACCACGCTTAAAACCTTCTCCAGAAAAAAATGAATAACTTCTTATAGTTTCATGATAATAATTCGTTTTTACACTGAATATATCAAACTTCTACTAAATACAAACTTACTCTCTGTAATACTTCCGTACTCGTAAGATTGATTCCACACCAATAAAGAGTGGAATCATCTGACAACAAACTGCCCCTAAAATATTGTTCCATAAAGATATCATTGGACTGATATTTGTAAATTAATAACAGCTGTTTTGTAAATAAATAAACATGTTTATTTTGCATGTTTTACATTAAAATGATGCCACCACGGCAACACAGAACAAAGCTGCTCTGTGATTGATGCAGTTTTAATATACTATGAGTTTAGTATTCAGCTGTTAAACAAAAACAAATAAAGTAATTATAATACCGATATTAGTGTTTTATACTGTGGTAATACGGTGTTTTATACTGTGGTAATACGGTGTTTTATACTATGATAATACCATTGGGTATTTATACTAATGTCCACTCAATGGTTGCCATCGACGTGAACACTACTAGAGAAGTCTGGAGTGTTCATGTTAGATGGTAGTCAAGGTTCGGATGTTGTGTAGGGAAGAGAAATGAGTGTAAAACTTGTCAGTTAGCTGAAAATCAGACCAACACTACGTGGTTCGAATTTCACGTAAAGCTGTAAGTCCCTTAGTTGCCCTGGCTGTTGGGCTATTAATAAATTGCCCTTTCTGAGGAACAGTTGAACTCGGTTAGTAACCAACTACACTCATCCATACTCATCCTACACTCATATTATCATTCATATTCGGCTTAAAATACGCACAACGTTGTATCGGCATCACATATGTAAGAATGTAAATAGGTATTATAGTAATAATAGCAACGTAAATAGTGTGAATGAGTTACTATAAATAAGTTTAATATTGTGATATTACGTACACAGTTAATCTACTACTACTTGTAGTCAAAAAAAGTCACATGCACAGACCAAAGTCCGAAGTGTATCGAGCGCAGCTAGCGTAGGGGTTGGCAAATGAAGCGTGCAGGGGTGTCCCCTAGTGTATATACCGTACTGTATAAGGACGAAGTAAAGGTGAACCAATTTCAAGTAAACACAGAAGATTCGGACGGCTCGTTTTATAATGTTTGTTTTTGGTGTCTTGGCAGATAGGTTTCTGAATTCCTTTTAAATATACAAATTAGTACTGTTGAAACTTTAATATTTGCTAGTTTGATCTTGTCCTACTCTCAATCCAATTAAGCTTATACCTACTGTCATTCAAAAGTGATGTTGCTGATTTGACGCTGACAGTGATGTGATAGCTTTGAAAATAAACGCCTGATACAATTTACATAAATATTGATTGTTTACACACTGAAAATATTTCACTGCCTAAAAGTCCTTAACATTCTTTAGTTTTAAACATTTTATCTAAATACAGTAATAGTAAATTTCCAAAGGTACATGAAAAACAATTGGTTTATGTTTTAACTGTCTATATTTTCAGAATTTACATCAATGAGTTTGTTATACTTAAGGTGACCATATTTGCAATGACCTCAAAGCGGGACACACATTAGGGGGGTCAGGGGGTTCTCCCCCCAACCATGTTAAAGGTATTTTCAAAAATTGACAGAAATAAACGTCCTAAACTCATTATTTTATCTATTTTTGCACTTAAATTCACAGAAATTAGCATAGGAAAAACTTGACTGTTCATGTAGTAAAAGTAACACAATTACACTAATCGTAATATCAGTTAAATTAATTTATTAATAATGAAACAAACAAAAATACACATTTAACAATTGAAAATATTGTAAGTTACACAGAAAAATCAACTGAATGAACTGTTTACTGTCCGAGAATAATTGGAATACTATGTAGACAAGTTTGTGAAACATCTTCTTTTACCAGACTTGTAAAAAGGTTAATTGGCAAATTGGTAAAGTTTAAATTTTCAATGCAATCTCAACACATTTCAATATAAAAACAAGAGTGCATTATGTCCACTAGCTTACACGTTCACTCATTGGCATACTTTTTTGATGAATGTATGTCTTTAAGGAGAGCTGGTTCTCCTTTTATTTTGTCATGAAACTTATCACAAGTTAGTCCAACATTGTACTTCAGCATAAGCATTGCTCTTAAAGTTGGAACGTTCAATTGAGATTTATTTTCATTCCATATATTGTTCATGTTAGTAAACACTCGTTCAACTGGAGCATTAGTTCCTGGCAGACACAGAAGCAACTCAGTGATGTAACGTAAATTTTCGTATGGAATGTTCTTTTGTTCACAATGGAGAAATACCTCTACCCATCTTTGGTCGATCGAAGTTTTCAGCTCACACCATTCTGACAACTGTTCATTTGTGACATATTTTTTTAGACAGTTTATTTCATCAAATAGTTTGTTGTCATCAATAATGACTGATTTCAGCAAGTTTGATAACACTTCTACTCCGTTTATCACCGACTCCCATGCTGGTGTTTCTCTCAAACTAAACCAAGACAAGATTTCCAAGGATCGAAAGTGGCAAGCCCATTCATTAAGATACATGAATGAAAAACAAAGATGTCTCATAAAACACCTGTATTGCATTTAAAATGGGAGTTTTATCAAGCACTTCCTCATTGTTCTTCAGACAAGATTTAACTGACATTGGAAGGAACGAACTGTTCTTCCTCTCAACATATTTCTCTCTCAAATCAGCTAAAATCAATGCAACTTCAACTGCACTGATATTTTGACCTTCTGCCTTCAGTAATGCATCATGAAAAATCGCTGACTGGCTATGAATAAAATTTAACCGAAGTTCTGCAGCTGGGTTCTCAAAAAAATCTTTGATAAGTCTAGGACACTTTTCATTGGTCAAAAAGTACTCTTTGAGAGGCACAAAGAGCTGGAGCACCCGCTCCACAGCTTGCATAAAAGCAAGCCATCTTGTTTTGCTGTAGCCTAGGAGTTTGTGATATTGTACAGAGGCTTCCTCGCAAAATTCCTTAAAACTTCTCTACCCGTACTGTATATAAATAAAAATGAGTGTATACTTTCACAATTACAGCTTCAATATCCACGGGCAGTTCATCTGCAGCTGTTTGGATCGCATTGTGAATTATATGGGCTGGACAACCATTGCCAATAATGTCTTTATTCAAAGAGTCTTTTAAGTTTGAAATATACATTTCGAGTACCCTTCGAGCAGACCCACCAAAGTTAGTGTTTGTGTTGTCTGAACAAAACTCCACAACTTTATCAGTAATGATCTTATTTTGAAGAACCCTGATTAAATAATTTGTTATTATTTCTGACGTTTCTCCAGGTAAAACTTCAAGTTCGAGTAGTTTCACTTGTACACCTGTGGATGGGTGAAAATATCAGACTAATATAAGAAACAATGTTATGTCTTTGTGATTTGATGCATCAACATATACTGAGACAAATCTAGTTTGTTCAAGCTCTGATTTAGTAGAATTGTCTACATATGGCGCGAGAACATCGACAACTATTGCTTCTGTTTTTGTGCGAGCACAAGTGAATTTTGGCTCAAAAATTGTCTGCACTAACCTTGAAGTACAGTCTGTTGATCTGAAGCTATGGTTGTGGCAAACAGTATGGTAAGACACTGTCCCTTCGGCTGCCGTAATTTCCGCTTCTTTCCCTCCAACTTTTTCATTTTTAAAAAACGTACTTAAGTTATTGCCTTTGAAGAAGATGCAGATTGAAGAGCTCTTTTGTGTCGGTCACTGTTTATATGTTTCGTTATATCAGACCTTCCGCCGTGGGAAACACTAAACTCTCCATTGCACACTTCACATCGGACATCAGAGTCTCTTTTAGTTTTCTTTATAAACTTAAATTCCTTCTCTAAATCCGCGTTAAACTTACTCACACGCTTGGGCATATTAACACTGTGAAATAATTTTCTTACTGTTCCACAGACTAGATAACGTGGATTTAACCCACTATCAAATAAACGACTACCATTTTCAATTCATTTTTTTCTTATCGCAATTATCTTCCTAATTTTTGATATTGGACTGTCACACTGCTCGACTAAGACTGGCTCAAACTAACACAACAGAAGCATTTTATATACTACAAGTCTTCTAGAAGTTTCTATTAGTAATTAATTAAACACTATAGTGTAAACAGAAACGGCTGATATGTCTACTTGGAATATACTAGATTACTAGAACATTCTAATGTCAAATAGAAGGTCCTGGAACGTTCTCATCGTGTACACAGAAGAAACTAGAATACACACAAAGACGCACAATTGTTTACTTATTTCCGATAATGTCTCCAACTATACAAACAAACAAAGCCGTGGTGCCAAACTCACTCTCTTGTCTCTTTCTCTCTCTGGTCCCTAGGTCACTCCCGTAACAATACAAAGATAACAAGTAGCGAACTCACTCACTGAGATAACCTATGCTACACAAAACTACAAACTATCCAAAACTACAAAATTCCCCGATGCAGGTATAGTTTACAAGGAACCAAATAAACAATACGCTTAAATATTTAAGTGTATGCAATGTCCTTGTTGCTTTATATTGTGAAAGAGTCAGTCAAGAACATTTTATTTTGGGATATAATATTAGATAATATTTAAAGCGGAACGTTTATTCGTTTATCTTTATCCTGCCAAAGTGGGACATAATAGCGTCCCCCGAGTAAATCTGGGGACAGCGGGACACTAACCTAAAAAGCGGGACTGTCCCGCCGAAAGCGGGATGGATGGTCACCTTAGTTATACTGCATGAGAAATATAATTTATTCTGTACTAAGGTTTAGATGCTCGCATTAATGGTTCACTGCCAAGACTGAAAAGTAATTAAATTGACAACAACAAATTACAACTACTCGAAAGTCAAACATAACCAACCAAAACACGATACTGTAGTCAAACAATAACAGACAAAGATGAGAAAGGTGTTGAAGAGAAGGTAAGTGAGATAGGTGAGGGAGGGGGTTGTTTTTCAGAGGCGAGAAAGGTAGAATGCACGATCTGACCGGCAAATTGGAAATCTTGACTCACAGTAGGCCTACTTGTACTACGAAGTTTATTAGCCTAATTTTGTACAGCACTATAAATTCGCTTGAGAAGTGGATTGATTTTGATTGATTGAGTACGCTACTTATTTATAATTTTCTTTTCAATATAAATAATCAATAACTTTGCTTTGAACAAATTTATTTTTAAATAACTATGGAAAAAAACAGTGTGGAAGCACCATTCCCGCTCCAGTACACCCTTGATTTTAAACCAACTATTTTTTAAACCAACTATGCGTGTCTCTGATCCATCAGTCCAAGGATCCTTTTGTATTTAAAATAAATAAACAGCCATTGTTGTTCTTCAAAGTTATGATTTTTTTTCATTCACATACAATTTATAATATATTTCTTATTTTTTGAATGTATAGTATTTGTTGGTAGTTAAGAGTTCTAAATTAATAAACCAACACACATTTAACGAATATTTAATGCCCCTCCTCATTAAAAGATATTGCTACTAGAACAAAGAAATTCTGATAGTATTTCTCTATTGAAATGAATGTATCTTAAACATTGCACAGGATCTTAAGAAAACTGTTAGTCTAGGGAAACGTAAAGAACGTAGTTATTGATGGTGCTATAACTTCCCATGGCTAAAAAGATAGAAAATTATAAAAAAATGGGTAATTCATTTTAATTTATTTTACTTTATTTAAGTGCTACACAAACAGCTAATGCATACTACCTTATAGCACTAATGAGAAAAAGAAACATTTAAAAAAAAAAAAAAAAAAAAAAAAAAGAAATAACAAGATCTTGTTGTCAGATGCACAACATACCACTGTTTTTTTAGTTCTAAAAAAGAAAGAAACAAGTCTAACATTCACTTCTTCCAACAGAGTTCTCAAAGCCGAAACAAATCGATAAAAATGAAAAACATATGGAATTGATTAACAAAAAAGATATAACTTAAATAAATATATTATTATAACAAACAAATAGCATTTATGGACACATAAATATATGAAACAAGGAACTATATTACCAGTAAAATTTAATAACAAAAGCAACAAAAGTAAATAACCAAATATTTTACAATAACAACGTGTAAATAAATATTTGAACAAACAACAACAACAAAATGAAGATATTAGTGATTAAGGAAAAAAATAATTAGGTAGGCCTACGGCTATTCTTTAACATTTCAATTAAAAATTGAATGACTTTAAATTATACTTAAATAAATTTATTTCATATGTGTTGCTTAGCCGACACATTGTGTTGAGAGGCGAGTGTTAACCAAGATTGGCGCGAGAAAAGCGAAGAGCAAAAACAAGAGAATTACGTGAATTAGGTGGAGGGACACAGGAATCAGGTTGAGCCAACAAGTCGCTATTGTCTAGGGCTCCGCTCACCAGCTTATGAAGATAAGATAAACAGTGAATTTTGCGTCTGTCCGTAAGTGTCGTCATATTAAACACGTCTAACAGTTCAATGTAAGGTACAGCGTAAGTACAAAAACCAAATATTTTGTAAGATAAAAATCTTAAAAATTTCTTTTGAATTTTTTCAATTATATCCAATAAATATATCTGATGAGGACACCATACAACATATGCATATTCCAAACGCAAACGTTGGTGTATTATGTATTCTTACATATGAGACGCCGACACAACGTTGTGCGTATTTTAAGGCGAATATGAATGGTTTTTTTATGAGTGTAGATGAGTGTAGTCTGGTTACTAACTGAGTTCAACTGTTCCTCAGAAAGGGCAATTTATTAATAGCCCAACAGCCAGGGCAACTAAGGGACCTACAGCTTTACGTGGAATCCGAACCATGTAGTGCTGGTCTGATTTTAAATTGTACTATAATGCATATAATGTGTTGTGGACAGTGTATAATCTAGTAAAAATGTATTGTATTTTGTATTTTTGTCATTAAACTGTGACAGCTATTTGTATAACTTATGTATTGAATGGCTTTAGGCTATTTGGATTCCTAGAACTAACTTGATTTCCTCATGCCATTGTATTTTGTTTTGATCAGCTGTACGATAACGGAATTTAACATATCAACAGTTCGCCAGCACACTTACTTTTTGCAGAATTTGTAATAAGTATCTACCTAATTACTATAAATTAAGGGGCATTTAAAACTTACATTTTTAAATTTGTTAGATGACAAAATATGGTTGGTTGGCCATGAAAGGTCATTAGTGGTGAAGTAATTTCACGCTTTGCCCACCGCTCCACGCCTGCTGACTTAACTTGTTAGTTACCTTAAGTTAATTAACGTTCACACCGGGATCTCAGTCGCAGGTTCACTGCGGTAGGAATCCCCCAAAGGGTCCTGCAACAATTTGTGGTTGAAGTTCACTAATCGTGGTATTATTTTTTAAAAGGAAACATTTTAAACATAAGCACTCAAATCATTGAATATGTTCACCAGAACCCTAGATTTCCAGTTAGTTTTTTGATGGGTTAATACGACTGTACGTGTAAGGGTGGGTAATTCAGTACCACTGTACTGTATACCTCTCAGAGAAGGCGAAGTAGGAATAGTTATCCAGAGCCTTCCAGCAAAAACATCATATGACATAGATTTCATGTCAACATGGCTTTTAAAGGAATCTTTTTACAACTGTTTACGATACTTGACAAATATATTTATTATCTCATTAAGAAGGGCACTTTCAATCAAGACTTAAACTATCCAAGGTCATCCCTCAATTACTATCTAACTAATATTACACGTATTATTTTTCTCATGTTGTAGGGCCTAGAAAACGGACAAAATGTCTTAATCAAAGAAACTTTGTTAATTTTTGTTTTGCCTGGATGAAGATTAACAAAAAATCTTGCTAAAGCCTTGTTAACTCAAAAAAGTTGCAAATACTTTTTTTAACTACAATATAAATAAAAAATCATAAATTTAAATAATATACAATACTGTAATTGAAATTGTAAGATAAATTAAATACTTGCTCTAATTTTTTTATTAGAATAGTTTTAGTTGTTGTTTCACCTCCTTGAGTCGATCACTCAATATACCTTTATAGGGGGTTAAAGTGGTTGGATCCACATTGGCGTTGTTACACCTCCTTGAGTCCATCACTCAATATACCTTTATAGGGGGTTAAAGTGGTTGGACCCACATTGGCGTTGTTTAACCTCCTTGTGTCCATCACTCACACTTGTGTCCTTTATAGGGGGTTAAAGTGTTTGGACCCACATTAGTGATGTTTAACCTCCTTGTGTCCATCACTCACACTTGGGTCCTTTAATAGGGGCTTATAATGTTTGGACCTACATTAGTGTTGTTTCACCTCCTTGTGTCAATCACTCACACTTGTGTCCTTTATAGGGGGTTATAGTGTTTGGCCCTACATTAGTGTTGTTTAACCTCCTTGTGTCCATAACTCACACTTGTGTCCTTTATAGGGGGTTAAAGTGTTTGGACCTACATTGGCGTTGTTTAACCTCCTTATGTCCATCACTCACACTTGTATCCTTTATAGGGGGTTATAGTGTTTGGCCCTAAATTAGTGTTGTTTCACCTCCTTGTGTCAATCACTCACACTTGTGTCCTTTATAGGGGGTTAAAGTGTTTGGACCTACATTGGCGTTGTTTCACCTCCTTGAATCCATCACTCACACTTGGGTCCTTTATAGGGGCTTATAATGTTTGGACCTACATTAGTGTTGCTTCACCTCCTTGTGTCAATCACTCACACTTGTGTCCTTTATAGGGGGTTAAAGTGTTTGGACCCACATTAGTGTTGTTTAACCTCCTTGTGTCCATCACTCACACTTGGGTCCTTTATAGGGGCTTATAATGTTTGGACCTACATTAGTGTTGTTTCACCTCCTTTTATTGATCACTCAAAAGTCCTTTATAGGGGGTTATATTGTTTGGACCCACATTGGCGTTGTTTCACCTCCTTGTGTCCATCACTCACACTTGTGTCCTTTATAGGGGGTTAAAGTGTTTGGACCCACATTGGCGTTGTTTAACCTCCTTGTGTCCATCACTCACACTTGTGTCCTTTATAGGGGGTTAAAGTGTTTGGACCCACATTGGCGTTGTTTCACCTCCTTGAGTCCATCACTCAATATACCTTTATACGGGGTTAAAGTATTTGGACCCACATTGGCGTTGTTTAACCTCCTTGTGTCCATCACTCACACTTGTGTCCTTTATAGGGGGTTAAAGTGTTTGGACCCACATTGGCGTTGTTTCACCTCCTTGAGTCCATCACTCAATATACCTTTATAGGGGGTTAAAGTGTTTGGACCCACATTGGTGTTGTTTCACCTCCTTGAGTCCATCACTCACACTTGTGTCCTTTATAGGGGGTTAAAGTGTTTGGACCCACATTGGCGTTGTTTCACATCCTTGAGTCCATCACTCAATAGTCCTTTATAGGGGGTTAAAGTGTTTGGACCCACATTGGCGTTGTTTCACCTCCTTGAGTCCATCACTCACACTTGTGTCCTTTATAGGGGGTTAAAGTGTTTGGACCCACATTGGCGTTGTTTCACCTCCTTGTGTCCATCACTCACACTTGTGTCCTTTATAGGGGAATAAAGTGTTTGGACCCACATTGGCGTTGTTTCACATCCTTGTGTCCATCACTCACACTTGTGTCCTTTATAGGGGGTTAAAGTGTTTTGACCCACATTGGCGTTGTTTCACCTCCTTGAGTCCATCACTCAATAGTCCTTTATAGGGGGTTAAAGTGTTTGAATCCACATTGGCGTGGTTTCACCTCCTTGTGTCCATCACTCACACTTGTGTCCTTTATAGGGGGTTAAAGTGTTTTGACCCACATTGGCGTTGTTTCACCTCCTTGAGTCCATCACTCACACTAGTCCTTTATAGGGGGTTAAAGTGTTTTGACCCACATTGGCGTTGTTTCACCTCCTTGAGTCCATCACTCAATAGTCCTTTATAGGGGGTTAAAGTGTTTGGACCCACATTGGCGTGGTTTCACCTCCTTGTGTCCATCACTCACACTTGTGTCCTTTATAGGGGGTTATAGCGTTTGGACCCACATTAGGCGTTGTTTCACCTCCTTTTATTGCATCACTCAATAGTCCTTTATAGGGGGTTATAGTGTTTGGACCCACATTGGTGTTGTTTCACCTCCTTGTGTCCATCACTCACACTTGTATCCTTTATAGGGGGTTATAGTGTATGGACCCACATTGGTGTTGTTTCACCTCCTTGTGTCCATCACTCACACTTGTATCCTTTATAGGGGGTTTTATTGTTTGGACCCACATTGGTGTTGTTTCACCTCCTTGTGTCCATCACTCACACTTGTATCCATTATAGGGGGTTATACAGTTTGGACCCACATTGGCGTTGTTTCACCTCCTTTTATTGATCACTCAATAGTCCTTTATAGGGGGTTATAGTGTTTGGACCCACATTGGTGTTGTTTCACCTTCTTGAGTCCATCACTCAATAGTCCTTTATAGGTGGTTAAAGTGTTTGGACCCACATTGGCGTTGTTTCACCTCCTTGTGTCCATCACTCACACTTGTATCCTTTATAGGGGGTTATAGTGTTTGAACCCACATTGGCGTTGTTTCACCTCCTTGTGTCCATCACTCACACTTGTATCCTTTATAGGGGGTTATAGTGTTTGAACCCACATTAGTGTTGTTTCACCTCCTTATGTCCATCACTCACACTTGTATCCTTTATAGGGGGTTATAATGTTTGGACCTACATTAGTGTTGTTTCACCTCCTTGAGTCCATCACTCAATAGTCCTTTATAGGGGGTTATAGTGTTTGAACCCACATTGGTGTTGTTTCACCTCCTTGTGTCCATCACTCACACTTGTATCCTTTATAGGGGGTTAAAGTGTTTGGACCCACAATGGCGTTGTTTCACCTCCTTGAGTCCATCACTCAATATACCTTTATAGGGGGTTATAGTGTTTGGACCTACATTGGTGTTGTTTCACCTCCTTGTGTACATCACTCACACTTGTATCCTTTATAGGGGGTTATAGTGTTTGGACCCACATTGGCGTTGTTACACCTCCTTGTGTCTATCACTCACACTTGTGTCCTTTATAAGGGGTTAAAGTGTTTGGACCTACATTAGTGTTGTTACACCACCTTGTGTACATCACTCACACTTGGGTCCTTTATAGGGGGTTATAGTGTTTGGACCTACATTGGCGTTGTTACACCACCTTGTGTCCATCACTCACACTTGGGTCCTTTATAGGGGGTTATAGTGTTTGGACCTACATTGGCGTTGTTACACCTCCTTGTGTACATCACTCACACTTGGGTCTTTTATAGGGGGTTATAGTGTTTGGACCTACATTAGTGTTGTTACACCACCTTGTGTACATCACTCACACTTGGGTCCTTTATAGGGGGTTATAGTGTTTGGACCTACATTGGCGTTGTTACACCACATTGTGTCTATCACTTACACTTGGGTCCTTAATAGGGGGTTATAGTGTTTGGACCTACATTAGTGTTGTTTCACCTCCTTGTGTCCATCACTCACACTTGGGTCCTTTATAGGGGGTTAAAGTGTTTGGACCTACATTAGTGTTGTTACACCACCTTGTGTACATCACTCACACTTGGGTCCTTTATAGGGGGTTATAGTGTTTGGACCTACATTGGCGTTGTTACACCACCTTGTGTCCATCACTCACACTTGTGTCCTTTATAAGGGGTTAAATTGTTTGGACCTACATTAGTGTTGTTACACCACCTTGTGTACATCACTCACACTTGGGTCCTTTATAGGGGGTTATAGTGTTTGGACCTACATTGGCGTTGTTACACCACCTTGTGTCCATCACTCACACTTGGGTCCTTTATAGGGGGTTATAGTGTTTGGACCTACATTGGCGTTGTTACACATCCTTGTGTACATCACTCACACTTGGGTCTTTTATAGGGGGTTATAGTGTTTGGACCTACATTAGTGTTGTTACACCACCTTGTGTACATCACTCACACTTGGGTCCTTTATAGGGGGTTATAGTGTTTGGACCTACATTGGCGTTGTTACACCACCTTGTGTCTATCACTTACACTTGGGTCCTTTATAGGGGGTTATAGTGTTTGGACCTACATTAGTGTTGTTTCACCTCCTTGTGTCCATCACTCACACTTGGGTCCTTTATAGGGGGTTATAGTGTTTGGACCTACATTGGCGTTGTTACACCACCTTGTGTCCATCACTCACACTTGGGTCCTTTATAGGGGGTTATAGTGTTTGGACCTACATTAGTGTTGTTTCACCTCCTTGTGTCCATCACTCACACTTGGGTCCTTTATAGGGGGTTATAGTGTTTGGACCTACATTGGCGTTGTTACACCACCTTGTGTCCATCACTCACACTTGGGTCCTTTATAGGGGGTTATAGTGTTTGGACCTACATTGGCGTTGTTACACCACCTTGTGTCCATCACTCACACTTGGGTCCTTTATAGGGGGTTATAGTGTTTGGACCTACATTAGTGTTGTTTCACCTCCTTGTGTACATCACTCACACTTGGGTCCTTTATAGGGGGTTATAGTGTTTGGACCTACATTGGCGTTGTTACACCTCCTTGTGTACATCACTCACACTTGTATCCTTTATAGGGGGTTATAGTGTTTGTATCTACATTAGTGTTGTTTCACATTTTTGTGTCCATCACTCACAATTGTGTCGTTTATACGGGGTTATAGTGTTTGGACCTACATTGGCTTTGTTACACCTCCTTGTGTACATCACTCACACTTGGGTCCTTTATAGGGGGTTATAGTGTTTGGACCTACATTGGCTTTGTTACACCTCCTTGTGTACATCACTCACACTTGGGTCCTTTATAGGGGGTTATAGTGTTTGGACCTACATTGGCTTTGTTACACCTCCTTGTGTACATCACTCACACTTGGGTCCTTTATAGGGGGTTATAGTGTTTGGACCTACATTGGCTTTGTTACACCTCCTTGTGTACATCACTCACACTTGGGCCCTTTATAGGGGGTTATAGTGTTTCGACCTACATTGGTGTTGTTTCACCTCCTTGTGTACATCACTCACACTTGTATCCTTTATAGGGGGTTATATTGTTTGTATCTACATTAGTGTTGTTTCACATCCTTGTGTCCATTAATCACACTTGACCTTGGTAGCCCGTAGGATGTCCTTTCGGTCACCGATCCTGAACTGTGCCCCCTCCCACAGTTTGAGAGAGGGAACAGTTGCAGCGATCCATGTTTTTGTCTCCTCGTTTTCGACGGAGACAATAAGAGCGCCTCTCTCCATGTAGGAGTTGGTGAACAAGGGGAGCTCACCACTGTCCAGCAGGCATATCGACTCAACCAGAGCAGTCTGGATGAGGTTGCCTTGCTCTTCAGTGAGCTTGCTCTCCGGATAATTAGGTGGCACAACCGCCACCTTAATGGACTTGAGAGCTTCCAGGAAGGTCTGAGAAGAGGTTCCCTGGGAACCTTCATCGGCCTTCCTTTGTCTCTTTAAATCTCTCTGAGCCTCCGAGGGAGAGGGGGTTGAGCCCTGCGGGCATGCGCGTTTAGCGCCACCTTTAGGGCCGTCACCCCTCGCCTTAGGAGTAGCTCCCCTCCCGGCCTCCGCAGGTGAAGAGGTCGAGCTCTGCAGGCGTGCGCTTTTGGCGCCACCTTTGGAGCTCTCACCCTCCGCCTTAGAAGTCGCCGAAGAGGCTTTCTTCAGGGGTTGGCGTTGTTACACCTCCTTGTTTCGATCACTCAATAGTCCTTTATAGGAGGTTATAGTGTTTGTATCTACATTAGTGTTGTTTCACATCCTTGTGTCCATTACTCACACTTGGGTCCTTTATAGTGGGTATAGTGTTTGGACCTACATTGGCGTTGTTACACCTCCTTGTGTCGATCACTCATTAGTCCTTTATAGGGGGTTATAGTGTGGACCTACATTAGTGTTGTTTCACATCCTTGTGTACATCACTCACACTTGTATCCTTTATAGGGGATTATAGTGTTTGTATCTACATTAGTGTTGTTTCACATCTTTGTGTCCATCACTCACACTTGGGTCCTTTATAGGGGTTATAGTGTTTGGACCTACATTAGGGTAGTTTCACATCCTTGTGTCTATCACTCACACTTGGGTCCTTTATAGGGGGTTATAGTGTTTGGACCTACATTGGCCTTTTTACACCTCCTTGTGTACATCACTCACACTTGGGTCCTTTATAGGGGGTTATAGTGTTTTAACCTACATTGGCCTTTTTACACCTCCTTGTGTACATCACTCACACTTGTATCCTTTATAGGGGGTTATAGTGTTTGGACCTACATTGGCGTTGTTTCACATCTTTGTGTCCATCACTCACACATGGGTCCTTTATAGGGGGTTATAGTGTTTGGACCTACATTAGTGTTGTTTCACATCTTTGTGTACATCACTCAAACTTGGGTCCTTTAAAGGGGGTTATAGTGTTTGGACCTACATTAGTGTTGTTTCACCTCCTTGTGTACATCACTCACACTTGGGTCCTTTATAGGGGGTTATAGTGTTTGGACCTACATTGGCCTTTTTACACCTCCTTGTGTACATCACTCACACTTGGGTCCTTTATAGGGGGTTATAGTGTTTGGACCTACATTAGTGTTGCTTCACCTCCTTGTGTCAATCACTCACACTTGTGTCCTTTATAGGGGGTTAAAGTGTTTGGACCCACATTAGTGTTGTTTAACCTCCTTGTGTCCATCACTCACACTTGGGTCCTTTATAGGGGCTTATAATGTTTAGACCTACATTAGTGTTGCTTCACCTCCTTGTGTCAATCACTCACACTTGTGTCCTTTATAGGGGGTTAAAGTGTTTGGACCCACATTGGCGTTGTTTAACCTCCTTGTGTCCATCACTCACACTTGTGTCCTTTATAGGGGGTTAAAGTGTTTGGACCCACATTGGCGTTGTTTCACCTCCTTGAGTCCATCACTCAATATACCTTTATAGGGGGTTAAAGTATTTGGACCCACATTGGCGTTGTTTAACCTCCTTGTGTCCATCACTCACACTTGTGTCCTTTATAGGGGGTTAAAGTGTTTGGACCCACATTGGCGTTGTTTCACCTCCTTGAGTCCAACATTCAATATACCTTTATAGGGGGTTAAAGTGTTTGGACCCACATTGGCGTTGTTTCACCTCCTTGAGTCCATCACTCACACTTGTGTCCTTTATAGGAAGTTAAAGTGTTTGGACCCACATTGGCGTTGTTTCACATCCTTGAGTCCATCACTCAATAGTCCTTTATAGGGGGTTAAAGTGTTTGGACCCACATTGGCGTTGTTTCACCTCCTTGAGTCCATCACTCACACTTGTGTCCTTTATAGGGGGTTAAAGTGTTTGGACCCACATTGGCGTTGTTTCACCTCCTTGTGTCCATCACTCACACTTGTGTCCTTTATAGGGGTATAAAGTGTTTGGACCCACATTGGCGTTGTTTCACATCCTTGTGTCCATCACTCACACTTGTGTCCTTTATAGGGGGTTAAAGTGTTTTGACCCACATTGGCGTTGTTTCACCTCCTTGAGTCCATCACTCAATAGTCCTTTATAGGGGGTTAAAGTGTTTGAATCCACATTGGCGTGGTTTCACCTCCTTGTGTCCATCACTCACACTTGTGTCCTTTATAGGGGGTTAAAGTGTTTTGACCCACATTGGCGTTGTTTCACCTCCTTGAGTCCATCACTCAATAGTCCTTTATAGGGGGTTAAAGTGTTTTGACCCACATTGGCGTTGTTTCACCTCCTTGAGTCCATCACTCAATAGTCCTTTATAGGGAGTTAAAGTGTTTGGACCCACATTGGCGTGGTGTCACCTCCTTGTGTCCATCACTCACACTTGTGTCCTTTATAGGGGGTTATAGCGTTTGGACCCACATTAGTGTTGTTTCACCTCCTTTTATTGATCACTCAATAGTCCTTTATAGGGGGTTATAGTGTTTGGACCCACATTGGTGTTGTTTCACCTCCTTTTGTCCATCACTCACACTTGTATCCTTTATAGGGGGTTATAGTGTATGGACCCACATTGGTGTTGTTTCACCTCCTTGTGTCCATCACTCACACTTGTATCCTTTATAGGGGGTTTTATTGTTTGGACCCACATTGGTGTTGTTTCACCTCCTTGTGTCCATCACTCACACTTGTATCTATTATAGGGGGTTATACAGTTTGGACCCACATTGGCATTGTTTCACCTCCTTTTATTGATCACTCAATAGTCCTTTATAGGGGGTTATAGTGTTTGGACCCACATTGGTGTTGTTTCACCTTCTTGAGTCCATCACTCAATAGTCCTTTATAGGTGGTTAAAGTGTTTGGACCCACATTGGCGTTGTTTCACCTCCTTGTGTCCAAGACTCACACTTGTATCCTTTATAGGGGGTTATAGTGTTTGAACCCACATTGGCGTTGTTTCACCTCCTTGTGGTTATCACTCACACTTGTATCCTTTATAGGGGGTTATAGTGTTTGAACCCACATTAGTGTTGTTTCACCTCCTTGTGTCCATCACTCACACTTGTATCCTTTATAGGGGGTTAAAGTGTTTGGACCTACATTAGTGTTGTTTCACCTCCTTGAGTCCATCACTCAATAGTCCTTTATAGGGGGTTATAGTGTTTGAACCCACATTGGTGTTGTTTCACCTCCTTGTGTCCATCACTCACACTTGTATCCTTTATAGGGGGTTAAAGTGTTTGGACCCACAATGGCGTTGTTTCACCTCCTTGAGTCCATCACTCAATATACCTTTATAGGGGGTTATAGTGTTTGGACCTACATTGGTGTTGTTTCACCTCCTTGTGTACATCACTCACACTTGTATCCTTTATAGGGGGTTATATTGTTTGGACCTACATTAGTGTTGTTTCACCTCCTTGTGTCCATAACTCACACTTGTATCCTTTATAGGGGGTTATAGTGTTTGGACCCACATTGGCGTTGTTTCACATCCTTGTGTCCATCACTCACACTTGTGTCCTTTATAGGGGGTTAAAGTGTTTGGACCCACATTGGCGTTGTTTCACATCCTTGTGTCCATCACTCACACTTGTGTCCTTTATAGGGAATTAAAGTGTTTGGACCCACATTGGCGTTGTTTCACATCCTTGTGTCCATCACTCACACTTGTGTCCTTTATAGGGGGTTAAAGTGTTTGGACCCACATTGGCGTTGTTTCACCTCCTTGAGTCCATTACTCACACTTGTGTCCTTTATAGGGGGTTAAAGTGTTTGGACCCACATTGGCGTTGTTTCACATCCTTGTGTCCATCACTCACACTTGTGTCCTTTATAGGGGGTTAAAGTGTTTTGACCCACATTGGCGTTGTTTCACCTCCTTGAGTCCATCACTCAATAGTCCTTTATAGGGGGTTAAAGTGTTTGGACCCACATTGGCGTGGTTTCACCTCCTTGTGTCCATCACTCACACTTGTGTCCTTTATAGGGGGTTATAGCGTTGGGACCCACATTGTTGTTGTTTCACCTCCTTTTATTGATCACTCAATAGTCCTTTATAGGGGGTTATAGTGTTTGGACCCACATTGGTGTGGTTTCACCTCCTTGTGTACATCACTCACACTTGGGTCCTTTTTAGGGGTTTATAGTGTTTGGACCAACATTGGCGTTGTTTCACCTCCTTGTGTACATCACTCACACTTGTGTCCTTTATAGGGGGTTATAGCGTTGGGACCCACATTGGTGTTGTTTCACCTCCTTTTATTGATCACTCAATAGTCCTTTATAGGGGGTTATAGTGTTTGGACCCACATTGGTGTTGTTTCACCTCCTTTTGTCCATCACTCACACTTGTATCCTTTATAGGGGGTTATAGTGTATGGACCCACATTGGTGTTGTTTCACCTCCTTGTGTCCATCACTCACACTTGTATCCTTTATAGGGGGTTTTATTGTTTGGACCCACATTGGTGTTGTTTCACCTCCTTGTGTCCATCACTCACACTTGTATCCATTATAGGGGGTTATACAGTTTGGACCCACATTGGCGTTGTTTCACCTCCTTTTATTGATCACTCAATAGTCCTTTATAGGGGGTTATAGTGTTTGGACCCACATTGGTGTTGTTTCACCTTCTTGAGTCCATCACTCAATAGTCCTTTATAGGTGGTTAAAGTGTTTGGACCCACATTGGCGTTGTTTCACCTCCTTGTGTCCATCACTCACACTTGTATCCTTTATAGGGGGTTATAGTGTTTGAACCCACATTGGCGTTGTTTCACCTCCTTGTGTCCATCACTCACACTTGTATCCTTTATAGGGGGTTATAGTGTTTGAACCCACATTAGTGTTGTTTCACCTCCTTGTGTCCATCACTCACACTTGTATCCTTTATAGGGGGTTATAGTGTTTGGACCCACATTGGTGTTGTTTCACCTCCTTGAGTCCATCACTCAATAGTCCTTTATAGGGGGTTATAGTGTTTGAACCCACATTGGTGTTGTTTTACCTCCTTGTGTCCATCACTCACACTTGTATCCTTTATAGGGGGTTAAAGTTTTTGGACCCACAATGGCGTTGTTTCACCTCCTTGAGTCCATCACTCAATATACCTTTATAGGGGGTTATAGTGTTTGGACCTACATTGGTGTTGTTTCACCTCCTTATGTACATCACTCACACTTGTATCCTTTATAGGGGGTTATATTGTTTGGACCTACATTAGTGTTGTTTCACCTCCTTGTGTCCATAACTCACACTTGTATCCTTTATAGGGGGTTATAGTGTTTGGACCCACATTGGCGTTGTTACACCTCCTTGTGTCTATCACTCACACTTGTGTCCTTTATAGGGGGTTAAAGTGTTTGGCCCTACATTAGTGTTGTTACACCACCTTGTGTACATCACTCACACTTGGGTCCTTTATAGGGGGTTATAGTGTTTGGACCTACATTGGCGTTGTTACACCACCTTGTGTCCATCACTCACACTTGGGTCCTTTATAGGGGGTTATAGTGTTTGGACCTACATTGGCGTTGTTACACCTCCTTGTGTACATCACTCACACTTGGGTCCTTTATAGGGGGTTATAGTGTTTGGACCTACATTAGTGTTGTTACACCACCTTGTGTACATCACTCACACTTGGGTCCTTTATAGGGGGTTATAGTGTTTGGACCTACATTAGCGTTGTTACACCACCTTGTGTCCATCACTCACACTTGGGTCCTTTATAGGGGGTTATAGTGTTTGGACCTACATTAGTGTTGTTTCACCTCCTTGTGTCCATCACTCACACTTGGGTCCTTTATAGGGGGTTATAGTGTTTGGACCTACATTGGCGTTGTTACACCACCTTGTGTCCATCACTCACACTTGGGTCCTTTATAGGGGGTTATAGTGTTTGGACCTACATTAGTGTTGTTTCACCTCCTTGTGTCCATCACTCACACTTGGGTCCTTTATAGGGGGTTATAGTGTTTGGACCTACATTGGCGTTGTTACACCACCTTGTGTCCATCACTCACACTTGGGTCCTTTATAGGGGGTTATAGTGTTTGGACCTACATTGGCGTTGTTACACCACCTTGTGTCCATCACTCACACTTGGGTCCTTTATAGGGGGTTATAGTGTTTGGACCTACATTAGTGTTGTTTCACCTCCTTGTGTACATCACTCACACTTGGGTCCTTTATAGGGGGTTATAGTGTTTGGACCTACATTGGCGTTGTTACACCTCCTTGTGTACATCACTCACACTTGTATCCTTTATAGGGGGTTATAGTGTTTGTATCTACATTAGTGTTGTTTCACATTTTTGTGTCCATCACTCACAATTGTGTCGTTTATACGGGGTTATAGTGTTTGGACCTACATTGGCTTTGTTACACCTCCTTGTGTACATCACTCACACTTGGGTCCTTTATAGGGGGTTATAGTGTTTGGACCTACATTGGCTTTGTTACACCTCCTTGTGTACATAACTCACACTTGGGTCCTTTATAGGGGGTTATAATGTTTGGACCTACATTGGCTTTGTTACACCTCCTTGTGTACATCACTCACACTTGGGTCCTTTATAGGGGGTTATAGTGTTTGGACCTACATTGGCTTTGTTACACCTCCTTGTGTACATCACTCACACTTGGGTCCTTTATAGGGGGTTATAGTGTTTGGACCTACATTGGTGTTGTTTCACCTCCTTGTGTACATCACTCACACTTGTATCATTTATAGGGGGTTATATTGTTTGTATCTACATTAGTGTTGTTTCACATCCTTGTGTCCATTACTCACACTTGACCTTGGTAGCCCGTAGGATGTCCTTTCGGTCACCGATCCTGAACTGTGCCCCCTCCCACAGTTTGAGAGAGGGAACAGTTGCAGCGATCCATGTTTTTGTCTCCTCGTTTTCGACGGAGACAATAAGAGCGCCTCTCTCCATGTAGGAGTTGGTGAACAAGGGGAGCTCACCACTGTCCAACAGGCATATCGACTCAACCAGAGCAGTCTGGATGAGGTTGCCTTGCTCTTCAGTGAGCTTGCTCTCCGGATAATTAGGTGGCACAACCGCCACCTTAATGGACTTGAGAGCTTCCAGGAAGGTCTGAGAAGAGGTTCCCTGGGAACCTTCCTCGGCCTTCCTTTGTCTCTTCAAATCTCTCTGAGCCTCCGAGGGAGAGGGGGTTGAGCCCTGCGGGCATGCGCGTTTAGCGCCACCTTTAGGGCCGTCACCCCTCGCCTTAGGAGTAGCTCCCCTCCCGGCCTCCGCAGGTGAAGAGGTCGAGCTCTGCAGGCGTGCGCTTTTGGCGCCACCTTTGGAGCTCTCACCCTCCGCCTTAGAAGTCGCCGAAGAGGCTTTCTTCAGGGGTTGGCGTTGTTACACCTCCTTGTTTCGATCACTCAATAGTCATTTATAGGAGGTTATAGTGTTTGTATCTACATTAGTGTTGTTTCACATCCTTGTGTCCATTACTCACACTTGGGTCCTTTATAGTGGGTATAGTGTTTGGACCTACATTGGCGTTGTTACACCTCCTTGTGTCGATCACTCATTAGTCCTTTATAGGGGGTTATAGTGTGGACCTACATTAGTGTTGTTTCACATCCTTGTGTACATCACTCACACTTGTATCCTTTATAGGGGATTATAGTGTTTGTATCTACATTAGTGTTGTTTCACATCTTTGTGTCCATCACTCACACTTGGGTCCTTTATAGGGGTTATAGTGTTTGGACCTACATTAGGGTAGTTTCACATCCTTGTGTCTATCACTCACACTTGGATCCTTTATAGGGGGTTATAGTGTTTGGACCTACATTGGCCTTTTTACACCTCCTTGTGTACATCACTCACACTTGGGTCCTTTATAGGGGGTTATAGTGTTTGGACCTACATTGGCCTTTTTACACCTCCTTGTGTACATCACTCACACTTGTATCCTTTATAGGGGGTTATAGTGTTTGGACCTACATTGGCGTTGTTTCACATCTTTGTGTCCATCACTCACACATGGGTCCTTTATAGGGGGTTATAGTGTTTGGACCTACATTAGTGTTGTTTCACATCTTTGTGTACATCACTCACACTTGGGTCCTTTATAGGGGGTTATAGTGTTTGGACCTACATTAGTGTTGTTTCACCTCCTTGTGTACATCACTCACACTTGGGTCCTTTATAGGGGGTTATAGTGTTTGGACCTACATTGGCCTTTTTACACCTCCTTGTGTACATCACTCACACTTGGGTCCTTTATAGGGGGTTATAGTGTTTGGACCTACATTGGCCTTTTTACACCTCCTTGTGTACATCACTCACACTTGTATCCTTTATAGGGGGTTATAGTGTTTGTAACTACATTGGCGTTGTTTCACATCTTTGTGTCCATCACTCACACATGGGTCCTTTATAGGGGGTTATAGTGTTTGGACCTACATTAGTGTTGTTTCACATCCTTGTGTACATCACTCACACTTGGGTCCTTTATAGGGGGTTATAGTGTTTGGACCTACAATGGCTTTTTTACACCTCCTTGTGTACATCACTCACACTTGGGTCCTTTATAGGGGGTTATAGTGTTTGGACCTACAATGGCTTTTTTACACCTCCTTGTGTACATCACTCACACTTGGGTCCTTTATAGGGGGTTTTAGTGTTTGGACCTACATTGGCCTTTTTACACCTCCTTGTGTACATCACTCACACTTGTGTTCTTTATAGGGGGTTATAGTGTTTGTATCTACATTATTGTTGTTTCACATATTTGTGTCCATCACTCACACTTGGGTCCTTTATAGGGGGTTATAGTGTTTGGACCTACATTAGTGTTGTTTCACATCCTTGTGTACATCACTCACACTTGGGTCCTTTATAGGGGGTTATAGTGTTTGGACCTACAATGGCTTTTTTACACCTCCTTGTGTACATCACTCACACTTGGGTCCTTTATAGGGGGTTTTAGTGTTTGGACCTACATTGGCCTTTTTACACCTCCTTGTGTACATCACTCACACTTGTGTTCTTTATAGGGGTTTATAGTGTTTGTATCTACATTAGTGTTGTTTCACATCTTTGTGTCCATCACTCACACTTGTGTCCTTTATAGGGGGTTACAATGTTTGGACCTACATTAGTGTTGTTTCACATCCTTGTGTACATCACTCACACTTGGGTCCTTTATAGGGGGTTATAGTGTTGGGACCTAAATTGGCCTTTTTACACCTCCTTGTGTACATTACTCATACTTGGGTCCTTTATAGGGGGTTATAGTGTTTGGACCTACATTGGCCTTTTTACACCTCCTTGTGTTCATCACTCACACTTGTATCCTTTATAGGGGGTTATAGTGTTTGGACCTAAATTGGCCTTTTTACACCTCCTTGTGTCCATCACTCACACTTGTATCCTTTATAGGGGGTTATAGTGTTGGGACCTAAATTGGCCTTTTTACACCTCCTTGTGTACATTACTCATACTTGGGTCCTTTATAGGGGGTTATAGTGTTTGGACCTACATTGGACTTTTTACACCTCCTTGTGTACATTACTCATACTTGGGTCCTTTATAGGGGGTTATAGTGTTGGGACCTAAATTGGCCTTCTTACACCTCCTTGTGTCCATCACTCACACTTGGGTCCTTTATAGGGGGTTATAGTGCTTGGACCTACATTGGCCTTTTTAAACCTCCTTGTGTACATCACTCACACTTGTATCCTTTATAGGGGTTATAGTGTTTATATCTACATTAGTGTTGTTTCACATCTTTGTGTCCATCACTCACACTTGGGTCCTTTATAGGGGGTTATAGTGCTTGGACCTACATTGGCCTTTTTAAACCTCCTTGTGTACATCACTCACACTTGTATCCTTTATAGGGGTTATAGTATTTGTATCTACATTAGTGTTGTTTCACATCTTTGTGTCCATCACTCACACTTGGGTCCTTTATAGGGGGTTATAGTGTTTGGACCTACATTAGTGTTGTTTCACATCCTTGTGTACATCACTTACACTTGGCTCTTTTATAGGGGTTATAGTGTTTGGACCTACATTGGCGTTGTTACACCTCCTTGTGTACATCACTTACACTTGGGTCCTTTATAGGGGTTATAGTGTTTGGACCTACATTAGTGTTGTTTCACATCCTTGTGTACATCACTTACACTTGGGTCCTTTATAGGGGTTATAGTATTTGTATCTACATTAGTGTTGTTTCACATCTTTGTGTCCATCACTCACACTTGGGTCCTTTATAGGGGGTTATAGTGTTTGGACCTACATTAGTGTTGTTTCACATCCTTGTGTACATCACTCACACTTGTATCCTTTATAGGGGTTATAGTATTTGTATCTACATTAGTGTTGTTTCACATCTTTGTGTCCATCACTCACACTTGGGTCCTTTATAGGGGGTTATAGTGTTTGAACCTACATTAGTGTTGTTTCACATCCTTGTGTACATCACTCACACTTGTATCCTTTATAGGGGTTATAGTATTTGTATCTACTTTAGTGTTGTTTCACATCTTTGTGTCCATCACTCACACTTGGGTCCTTTATAGGGGGTTATAGTGTTTGGACCTACATTAGTGCTGTTTCACATCCTTGTGTACATCACTCACACTTGGCTCTTTTATAGAGGGTTATAGTGTTTGGACCTACATTGGCGTTGTTACACCTCCTTGTGTACATCACTTACACTTGGGTCCTTTATAGGGGTTATAGTGTTTGGATCTACATTAGTGTTGTTTCACATCCTTGTGTACATCACTTACACTTGGGTCCTTTATAGGGGTTATAGTATTTGTATCTACATTAGTGTTGTTTCACATCCTTGTGTACATCACTCACACTTGGGTCCTTTATAGGGGGTTATAGTGTTTGTATCTACATTAGTGTTGTTTCACATCTTTGTGTCCATCACTCACACTTGGGTCCTTTATAGGGGTTATAGTGTTTGTATCTACATTAGTGTTGTTTCACATCTTTGTGTACATCACTCACACTTGGGTCCTTTATAGGGGGTTATAGTATTTGTATATACATTAGTGTTGTTACACCTCCTTGTGTACATCACTCACACTTGGGTCCTTTATAGGGGGTTATAGTGTTTGGACCTACATTGGCGTTGTTACACCTCCTTGTGTCCATCACTTACACTTGGGTCCTTTATAGGGGTTATAGTGTTTGTATCTACATTAGTGTTGTTTCACATCTTTGTGTCCATCACTCACACTTGGGTCCTTTATAGGGGGTTATAGTGTTTGGACCTACATTGGCGTTGTTACACCTCCTTGTGTCCATCACTTACACTTGGGTCCTTTATAGGGGTTATAGTATTTGTATCTACATTAGTGTTGTTTCACATCTTTGTGTCCATCACTCACACTTGGGTCCTTTATAGGGGGTTATAGTGTTTGGACCTACATTAGTGTTGTTTCACATCCTTGTGTACATCACTCACACTTGTATCCTTTATAGGGGGTTATAGTGTTTGGACCTACATTGGCGTTGTTACTCCTCCTTGTGTACATCACTTACACTTGGGTCCTTTATAGGGGGTTATAGTGTTTGTATCTACATTAGTGTTGTTTCACATCTTTTTGTCCATCACTCACACTTGGGTTCTTTATAGGGGGTTATAGTGTTTGGACCTACATTAGTGTTGTTTCACGTCCTTGTGTACATCACTCACACTTGGGTCCTTTATAGGGGGTTATAGTGTTTGGACTTACATTGGCCTTTTTACACCTCCTTGTGTACATCACTCACACTTGGGTCCTTTATAAGGGGTCATATTGTTTGGACTCACATTAGCGTTGTTTCAATCTCATTTGCTTTAAATAATAACTTACTTAATTTGCATGGTATGTTAACTATAATGCATATACACTCGCCACATAAATAACATTTATATTTAGGCTGAGGACTAATTGAATAGTATGTAGTTTTGAGGAATGTTTGGATCTTATTAACATAAATATGTACAGTTTATCTATTTATCTCTAAAACGCCGATCGTAGAGATATGGGCAAATATGAAGGGTGAGTGTGATGAGTGTAGATGAACGAGTTTAATCATTGTTACTATCTGAGTTCGATCTAGCTCAGAAAGGACTTTTTATTAATGGCCCAATAGTCAGCGAAACTATGTTACCTACAGCTTTACGTGGAATCCGAACCACGTAGTGTTGGTCTGATTTTCAGCTAACTGACAAGTCTGACACTGAGTTAACCCCTTCACAACATCTGAACGTAGAATACCATCAAACATGGACACACCAGACTTTTATAGTAGTGTCCACGTCGATGGCAACCATTGAGCGGACGCCGTGTCGGACCAAGCATGAAACATATCTTCTATAATCTCCCAAACACTTTGTCCCCAATTAGCTGGGTTACAACACTTATTTGATCAAACTCTAAAGAAAATTACTACTGTTTATAAACGGGGTCCTCAGACACAGTTTTAGCACAAAAGAATGCATCAACATCTTAAAAACTTCTTAACATAATTCAGATTTCAATCATCTCAACACATTGAAGATTTGTCAGTTTTTTTTTAAATACTTTTTTATTGGGTGTACTGTTTTATTATGAACTTACTGATGCAATTAACACATTAATATGAATGTCTTAGCTTATTTTAAATGTTACATTTCAATAAGCATCACTTAGCCTATTACAAAAGTGTTCATTATATTTATTTTTATCTAACAGCTGATAGTGTCAAATAAATAGAGTAACTATTACATTATCATTGAAACTTTAAAGGCCACTGGGATGGAGCCCTTGAGTTGGAAATGAATGAAACCACGCCAGAAACCTTCCCGGGAGTCATTCTACTTACCTAAGTGTCATGTCGAACTAATGAGTAGTTTAGTAATTCATAAAGAAAAAACACACTTACATTCGTTAATATATAGATTAACTATACACTTTAAAAGTCTAAAACAGTCCAAGACCCCAGTGAACTGCATATATTCCAGTTTTTATATCACCTTTTATCATGTTTGAAAATATTTAATTATTATTGTCAATACTGCCTTGCCCGATCTCTCAGAATTTCCGGGAATCTTACCATCCTCATTGGACCTAGGCCTATGTCCATAAAAAATAGTCTATGTTCTAGAAACTATTCTCTGTTAGTATAACGATTAATTGAATTTATACAAACACATATATTTATCATCCTATGTTTAATTGTGTCTCAAATTAGCAGCTGTTTTGTCTATTATGAGGCGCTAGTGTATTCCCATTTAAACATAATGCAGTTTAAAACGTTTGTGGTTGCAGACCTCACTAACTAACCAAAGTAGAGGCACAACCTGTTAGATGAGATAAATATTGTAGGTATATATAATCAAGTATATAACTGACTTCATATTCTCTTGAAGTTACATAGACATTTCCATCAGAAAAACAATACAAACTATGCATGTCGGCATATTGTGTAAGAAATGAACTATACTTAATAATCATCTGGTCAACAATAAAACATACACTTCAACAATAACAGATGATTTTGTTCGTGTGTTATTACAAATATTTGTAAAGGAATATTGAAGCTTGAAACTAAACAATTTAAATAAATAGGTGTAAAGGATTTAAATACTTATTTACTTAACGAAATTGTGTTTTACGTATTTTGGTACACAAACTTTATTTAATAGAATTCACTTAGTTGGTTTATCATTTTCATATACGAATCCTGTATTAAATTAACATGTTAAGGGCATTCACTTATAATAAAACTTTCTTTAAATACACTACTTAAAAATAGTTAATATTACTTTACTAAAGATCAGTCCTGACACTAACTGCAACTATTGTTGTATTTCTTATTACTTCACTAAAGATCAGTCCTGACAATAACTGCAACTATTGTTGTATTTCTTATTACTTTACTAAAGATAATACCAATAATAATAATAAGATCAATAGCAATGTTTGTGTATGGGTGGGCGAGTGGGTCAAAACCAATGTTCGTGTAAGAGCGGGCGGGTGGGTCAATACCAATGTTCGTGTAAGGGCGGGTGGGTGGGTCAATACCAATGTTTGTATAAGGGTGGACGAGTGTTTTCTTCCACCAGATTTATACCCACTCCCTTAAGTTTGGTGGAAGAAAGGACTTAATAGTCCTAACTCCGCCTAATAAAGACAATTTTCATTTCATTACATATCCTGACACTAACTGCAACTATTGTTGTATTCCTTATTACTTTACTAAAGATCAGTCCTGACACTAATTGCAACTATTGTTGTATTTCTTATTAGTTTACTAAAGATCAGTCATGACACTAATTGCAACTATTGTTGTATTTCTTATTAGTTTACTAAAGATCAGTCCTGACACTAACTGCAACTATTGTTGTATTTCTATTCATTGTAAGTATTGCCTTTTCCATTATTGAAAATAAATATTTGTTATCTCTTATTGAATTTTCATTAGGCAAATCTTGACGATTGCCTTAAAATTCATAATAAATATTGTTGATTGTACCAATATTTTAATTAATCCCTCAATCCGCACACATCATAAAATAACCCTAAATAAATCAAATGTTAGTCTTTAAAAATCTTAAATTTATATAATCTAGTCTTATATTAAAATAGTAGGTACTTAAAACACAAACATCGTTGAAATATTGTGCGTAAATCAAAATATGGCGTAATCGGTGTGTAAATGAGTGAAAGATACTAGTATTATTACAGTGGCATATCAGTTTATAAATTTATAAAAGGAACATTTTTTAAAAGGTTTTAAATCCAAATTATTTCACTGTTGGTAGCATAAACAGGACTGGCTACTTTCGAAAGTTCCAATTAAGGTATATACTTTTAGAAAAGGTTTCTTATTATTTTCCTAAACATCTGCCGGTTTAGTTGAATGTCAGTTCCTCATAAAAAGCACAATGCAATTAGCTGGCGAATTGTGTGATGGAGACCCATTGTGCGGCTGAAATAATGGAACACGTTGGGGGTCATGCTGAGTACAATGCAAAACAAGGAGAGTATTAGGATAAAAGCCTTCGTCAACTGCGTAGTAGTTCTGACAGCTTGAAGACAAAGGAAGGTCTTCTGGCATTGTCCTTGACCACGTGATCATTATGTAAGTAAGTGATCCACCAACCATCCTCTTTGTGTTGTAATGCCATAAAAATATGGTAAAATTCAGAAAATAAGAGTTGTGTTTTAGCTCCTGACTGGGTAATTCGTATAAAATAATTGGACAAGAAATGAAATGGGAGAATTTATGAAATATAAAAAAAAATTATTGATATTGATAGGCCTATAACTATTGATTGACCATATTTTTTATTTTTTCCATCATTCAATGACAAAACTCTCCTCTGCGATCCTCAGCCAGCTATACCAAGATGGATTTTACGTTCTTTGTACTTATTCATAGTTAATTTTAAAGGAACCTCTTTGATAACTGGTTAAGAAAGTTCTTAAGAAAGCACAAATTGTCTCAAAATTGAGTTAGTTTACCCAAGTCCATTTTCATCAATATACTATAACACTTCCATACACTGTTTTACTCCGAAAGGTGGTTCCCACACACCTATACACCGGAAGGTCCTTCCAATGGCCAACGAATGTTAGTTTAGCTTTAAAATTCCCAAAATCGCCCTGATTCGCAAACATGCAAAATGTTATAAACACTTGAGAAATTAAATGCTGCATTCGGCATTTTCATAAACCTGCCAGTAATGTAAAATCAATGTTGTAAAACATGTTTGTAGTTGTAGCAAAACTGATCATAGGGTCACATACTCTTAAACTTGGGCAAACAAGAATTTCTTAAGCGAAAAGTATATTCTGGAACTCTTCCACTGAAGCAGAGGGGCTATGAATCACTCTAAAAAAATAACGTCTTTACATTATTATGAGTTGATAAGGTTGATAAGTTAAGCTCACATGCGCTTCCACTTCTTTTAACTCCTGAACCTTTGTCGTAATTCACGAGAGTCCATCGGGACGGCGCAGACTGCTACGTGAGTGTATACCCAGTCTATTTTCTAAATAAGAATGGCATGCTAAAGTTGAATCAAAGACCTTTACAGAGTGAAACAAGAGATTAGGTAATTGAAATATGTGACACCTGACAAACCTAAAAATCGACAAAACTTTTGATTATCTATCTCTTCTATTATCTACAATTTCTCAAAAGTATTGAATGTCATGCAGTTTTGTCTTCAGAATTTTTTACATGTAGGCTACAGGTACTATAACTACAATTTAAAGACATATTTTTGTTATTACAGTATATATATATATATATATATATATATATATATATATATATATATATATATATATATATACATATTATTGTAATAAAATATTTAATGAGTAGCAGTACTGTAGTAAAACATACGAAATCTATTAGGATTAAAAAAAAATATTTTTTGTATATATGCTTGCCAATAAATATAATGTAAAAAACACAATAACATAACACAATAAGAATAATATATGAAGCATGTCATGGATGAAATAATCATAAGCCTGATAATTAATTACTAGCTTTTGGCTAAGTGTTACCCTTAATTAACGTGTTCATTTCTACCATAATATACAATTAAACCAGTAATTACTGTCTAGTTCACCAATGGTAAACAATGGTATATGTACACACACCATTGTTATATAAAAAAGTTTAAAAATTGATTTGTATAACTAACATAAGAAAAGCTTTGAAGAAGCATTGTTAAAACAAAATCCGAACAAAAATCTCCTAGCTGTACAAAAAGGTTCACCTTAAGATAGCGGCAGGGGACTCTATTGTTAAGTGAGTTAAGTGTGGAGTTAGGGAAGTTATTAACTTGGCACTGACTCCAGGCCACTTGGGATTTTGGGAAGAGTTATCTCAATTTATCTTCTATAGTTAGTTAAGACTTTCTCGTTGTTAATATTATCTAATAAAGAAAAAACACACACACACACACACACACACACACACACACACACACACACACACACACACACACACACACACACACACACACACACACACACACACACGAACGCACGCACGCACGCGCGCGCGCATGCACACACACAAACTTAATAGTAAAACAATAAATTCAATTGTTCACTAACTGGTTTGATTAAATAGAATTAGACTTAACTGAAAATGTTCTCATTAATCATACATTACGTATCATTCCTTAGTAAAATGTAGGATACTTTATACAAAATTGAGATGAATTACAAACTATTTTGAAGAAATACGTTTAACAGCTATTTATAAATGTTTAGAAACATTCGAGATTCTTAACATGATACATCTCGTCTTTGGGGATTCTTTCCAAACCTATTGATTGTATATTCCATATTTTAGCTTTACGAATCTCATGGTAACTTTAAGCCAATGACTTGTAAGGAGTTAACTAGTTAGTTGGTCATTAAAATGGCTGGCAATCAAATAACACCTAGTTCATCCTAGACTTGTGTACAACACAATTTAAGTATTCAGAAAAAGTCAACTTAGAATCTATGAGTACACCAAGATCTGGAGAACACGCACTATTTTAAATCAAACGCCTCTAGTGAAATTAAAAAGAAGGATGGATTTTTAATATGAATGAAAGAAACTGCCACCATTTTGCTGCAAATCATCCGAATACTTGAATGAAGTACAATAACAAATCTCTGTATTTTGTTCAAATGGTCTCTGTAGAGATTTCATTGGCATATTTTCTCTCAGTCATTTTTAATTTAGTTTGACTTTTCTAGGTTAGTTCTTGAACAACATATTTTTTTTCATTGTCTGTAATTTGTTTAACTCTTATTTCCAATTTGATTTTTGAACAGAATGGAAATCATTGAATAAATTGCATAACTCATTGTCAAATCGAATTAGATCAATGTAACCACACAATTAACAAGTTCTCGTGTACTTAACTCTATGATAAATAAGGAATGTCAATACTGGCCAGATACTGTAATTAGTATAAAAAAATACTTCAGAAATAAGATATTACGACCTAAGCTGGCAAAGGCTAAAGGTTATGGAAATTCATATTATTTAAGATTTACAAAATATGTTGGTTCTTTTTATTGTAGTCATTCAGAATAGAGTAATAAAATATCTTTAATTTTTGTATTTTATTGTTTGCACCAATACATTAAAAAAGATAGTAACTGTCATTTTAAACTCGTGAGCTGCCCCTTAAATTATGAATTTTGGTTATATAAGCTTAGTTTCTATATGCTCAAACAAATATACCAGTTAACAGTAAAGGCCCTATTTCTTGATTACTGTGAACATCAAGTATAATTTTTTTTTTCAATTCGTCCTGAAAATTTACTCTTCGTGGAGTTTAATTACACTATTGGTAGATTCTAATATCGAATAAACTAGACTAGATCATTCGACAAAGGGCTAAATCCTGATAATTTCAATATACTCTACTTATAAACACAAACAGTACAGTCCATCTACCAAAAACGTGAAGTGTAAAAATAAAAGACACATAGTGATTGATTACTATAGTCATTTTCACTGCTGGATACTGGAGGTGAGCTCAGGCTGAAGAATAAATACCTTGTCTTAGAAAGTAAACTTAAGAGTTTTACAGAGCGAAAAGAATCCGACAAATTTTGACTGCCACAAAAACATTATATGTCTAATCAATACTCTCATATTGTTGTTGATTTGGTAAACGTAAGCAACACGTAAGAATTTTAATGTTTGAACTTTTTTCTCTCTTCTTGCTTTATAAAGTATCTTCATTGCTCTTGCTTACAGAAATCCCATATCATAGTAGTAAATCTAGTACTGTACATGATATTTACTCATTGTCTGAATATTAAAATTGATTACTAAACTATTCTGGAACGAGATATGAAGTTTAAATATTCTAAAACCAGTAAATCTGTGGTCCTACGTTAAATAAAGAAATGCTTTTAAAAATGTGACTTTGAAGGCAGAGTTTTGAAACATTATTAGGCCACTTATAATATAGATTACATTAATAACAACGTGAGTTATTATATCATAGCATTATTAGTTATAACTAGAAAGCTTGACGATTATATTTTAGTAACAAATTGCTAAAGAAATCTACGAGTCATCTTGGAAATTTGGAGAAACTACAAAAATAGTAAAACAGTACTACAGTAATATCCAAATCCAATATAGTTTACACGACTCTTACTCAATAAGGCCGTGTGGACAAGAAAGAAGTCGTAGTGTATTAAAGGGGTAGCCAGTGAAGCCCTAGACCCTCAGATCAGGTGATGTACCAGTTGTTGCGTAACTCGAGCAGTAATCGGAGAGGGCGATAAACGTGTCGAAGTCTTGACCTACTTGGGTATGAGGGTTTACTTCTCGATGCCTGAGTTTATTAAAACTATTATTCATACTTTAGCTACAAGTGGAATTATACAGTAAACTTAATAAAGTTCAACTAAATAGACTACACAAAACACAACTTTGTGAAAGAATGTATTTGACAGTAAAATGATGTATGTTTGACCGCTCCTGGTCATTACACACTTTAGTATGTCCGTCACGAACTTGGGCACACGTGATTTTCAGTTGGATGGGTCTGACCCAGAGCTAAATAACGTAACCCACATCTCTTACAAAGAATAATGCTAGGGTTGCTTTAATAATTTGATAGTGACGTTGTTTTGTAATAATATTAATATACATTTGCACATACATTTTTCAATAGGAGTGCACACATTACGCACTGTTAATTGTGTCAAAATAATTGTAATAGACAATTACGAAAGAAGACAATGTAGCAGTGTCGGAATGCAAGAATGGAGATTGGTATTAAAGTATTTATGTTTTAAATATTTCAAATAATTGGAACATTCTTCCTATGGTATCATCAAGGATAACTATCATCAATGAAACTGTTATCCTATAGGTTAACTATTAATATTTTTATATGAAACTCTATATCTACTTATAAGGTACATTTTACTAGATACATAGTTTTATAAACATACACAATTGAAATGTATAGAAAATAAGTTGAAAAGTTTTAATTCCTAGAGCTGCTATGTATAATAAAGTTATAATGTAAAATAACAATTGAGCACCCTTAAACATTTTATTAAATCATCACCGACCGATTTCAGCAATTATGCCATCTTCATAGGGGTTTACTTTTCAAAACTGTTATAAAACAAATAAAATGAAATAAATAATTATCATAAAGAAAACATATGTTAAATTGGTAAATATTTGTGATTTGGTGGTTAGTTGTCATTGTGTGTGTTGTTTCTTATATGTAATAATTGTTTCGACTATTGGGTTTCTTTTTTGTATTAACATGGTGTTGATTAAATTGTTGGGATTTTCTTTGTTGGATTTACAAATTTCAAGTTCTTCTTGAGAATGTAGTATTTTGCTTTTTGAAAATAAGTTATATATGACAAGTGATTGATATTGCTAAATAGCTGGAGATTGTGTCATGTATGCGAGTTCACTAATATAAATGAGCTGTTGATTTAACACGAAACAATCTTTTCAGACGCATACAATGGTTGTTCGATTTCGTATTCTCTTATTAAGATGTTAATACAAAACTTAACTTACGTCTAAAGAAACTTTTTAAGTAGCCACATTGTTGGCCATTAAACATTTTGACATTAAATTTGATTTAAATATATGATCTTAGTTTCATGACATCATAGCTTCATCATAACAAAATCTTATTACATACTTTTGGAATTTAGAAACAGGTTTCTACACCAGTTTTATTTCACTTCATAGCTGTTCTTTGAAATAAAAAGTACCATTTTCAGCTTCTCTGGGTCTGAGAGTCTAATTATTGTCAGATTCAGTTCACAGTTCTCCAGTTTCCAGGGTGATAGATGAGTTGCCATTACAATGCGAATCATATCTCATGGATCCATTGTTTAGGCCAGAGCCACTTAAGTCCCTCTCTTGTCGTGGAAACCCTTTACACAGAGGGTTGTTTGTTGTTCTAAAGAACTTATATCAGATACATTTTTATAAATTGAAGAATTTATTAACTAAAGGGTATTTTTTTAGTGTTACTAAAATTGTTGGATGTAAATTAGCCTATTTACTTCAGGTTAAATAGTACATTGTTTTATTGTTAAGTTCAGTAATTGAATATATTATGTTAACAATTATATACATAAGTGAACTCTAAATAAATATAAAAAAACATATATAGGTATTTAAAAATTACTTCTAAATCAAACAGCTCCAAAAGAAAAAGGAATAAATATTGTCAAAATATTTGATAAAATGGCATAAATTAGTTTTTCGCCGAATTTGACTTCAAGTTGTGTCTAATTATAAAACAGGAAATAATAAAAATTAATGGGTTCTTGTAAATAATTATAGTTTCTAGTGTTTTAATTGTTTTTTTTAATAAATATTTTTGACGTCATTGTTACTATTAATGGTTTTCAGCGTTCAACCAGGTTTTGTGTGAAATGATGGGTGTTAGCCACGATCAAAAATATTTAATTTAGTTCAGCATGTTTTAACCTTAATACTGAGTGATTTAATAATTTAAGATATCTGTTGTTATCGGAGAGGATTAATCGATTTATTTCGGATTTTATGAACTAAGAGGGTTGATTTTTAAGAAATATCTAAAACGTAACTCATTAAGAACGCCGTATTAGATTTTTAACACGATATTTTTATGATCACACTAAATTTACAAAATACAAATAACCAAAGTACATTACTTCCTATAGCTTATGATGTGATATATCGACATTTGGTGATCTGATAGTGTCCACCTGCAGCAAACTCAGATTCTTATGATCAAATTTTCTAACTCTCAATGCGTGAACGTCATGAATGCCACGACAAGTTTCCTCTTTAAGGTATTTAACAGCCTGTGACTAGGCACATCGTCTTTCGACATCGACATTTGAAGACGCTTGTTTACGTCAATATTCCAAAGACCTTGTAGAGGAAACTCTTTGTACTGTAAATGATATTCAACCGGAAGTATGTGTTGGTCTCGTTATGTTTTTAATGATACGTTATTAAATATATGAACAGGTTAGTATAGTATGGCCTAGAAGTGATTGAAAACCATGCTGCAGGTGGGAACTATCGGACACAGTATATCATAAGAATGTCCAAGTAATGTAGGACTTCAAGATTTAAATGTCATTTTGTTAGTTTATTATGGAGGTAAATGTTATATTCACAATTTAAATATGATGTTCTTACTGGTATTAATTTTAAATTCCCCTCATAAATATTTTAATTTATATCCACTTATATATTGCATATCTGTATTTAAATAACACACACATAATTAATAGTGATGTACAATTAAATATTTAGGACAACGTATTTAAAGACATACGCACATTTATAAATTAAATTGTAGGCGTTTGAAAATAATTGTAATAATAGTTTTCAGTTTAAACTATGAAAACAAATATAAAAACTACTATAAATGAACAAGAATATATTTTTATTCTTACATATGAGACGCCGACATATCTTTGTACGTATTTTAAGGCGAATGTGAGTGTAGGATGGGTGTGGATGAGTGTGGTTGAGTGTAGCATAGTTACTAACTCGACTGTTCCTTAGAAAGGGCTATTTATTAATAGCCCAATAGCCAGGGAAACTAAGTGAGCTACAGTTTTACGTGGAATCCGAACCACATAGTGTTGGTCTGATTTTTAGCTAATTGACAAGCCTGATATTCAGTTATATTCCCTACATAACATCCGGACACTGATTATTACACGACAAGGACAACCTAGACTTATCTAGTAGTGTCCATACCGATAGCAACCATTGAGCAGACGTCATGCCGGTATTAACAGGGCCGAGTATAGAATCCATCGACTACATTTTCCACAGCATTTTGTCCCTAAGTAGCTGGGTTACAGCATTGTGCCACCATTATACACATTTTAGGCCACAGTATCACCTTTATCATGCAGAGGTAAAAATAAATAATTTTCACATTGTTACTCTACATCTACTGAGATAAAATTCGATAACGTCAAGGATGCACTTAGCTTGATCTTCATAATCTTAATCAAAACGTCAAAAGCAATTCGACTCCACTTCATTAGGGCGATATTTGTTTCAGTGATGGCTCTGAGGAAGGTATCATTCGCTGGAAGTTAATTCCTGATAGCGCATTCGTTTGAAATAGGGGGAGTGGGAGGGGAGGGGAACTTTCTTATTAACATATCAGAATGACTGCGACAAAAATCTGAAGTACTCGGAAAGAGAAGTTTAATTTTAATTTTCTATTTAGTGCGCCACAGGCTGCCGAAAGTGCGCCTAGGGAGTCAAAGGGACAGGGAGATTAGAGAGGGTACCATCACGCATGGTGCATTGTGTGGGTGGGGGTGTTGGGGGTGGCTGGGGAGAGCGAGGGGTTGGAGCGGCGCAGTCGTGTCCATACTGGCGTGGCGATAACAGCGTCGCGGCGCCTGTACCCTCCGTCGCGCTCTACCGAGACGCTCCGGAACTGTTTGTGGATAGTGGGCCTCTTTCGGATTTATTTGTGACTTTTCTGCTTATTCAAAAGGTAAGAAACTTACTTAATAACTCTTTCACCGTTTAGTGCTGGTTTTATTATTCTTTAAACCGAAAAAAACCTTAAGTAAAGCACCAATAAAAAAATATAAATCAAGTTAAGATAAGTTTATGTTAAAACATATTAAAATAGGTCTAAATAATAATTTAACATTCCTGAAATTTGGCATAACTTAAACATTTAAAAGCAGTAAACTAAGAGAACTGATTATGTTCAATACAATCGTTGAACAATATAATATTTAAAATTGGAAAGCTAAAATAAAAAATAAGGAGCTAGAAGAAAAATATAAAAGTGAAAGTTATATTTATCAATTCAATAACACTAAAAACTAGTATTTTAGTTCCCCTATCAATAATTGACGCTAAAATTTGATAAATATAATTGACTGTTACAATCAATAATTGACTGTTCGAAACTTGACATCAATTGACAGTGCTACTAAATGTATGTCGTATATTTAATTTTGTGTAGTTTCTAGTGTTTATTAGTAGTGTATATGTAAGTAAATGTACTTAAAACCTTACTTTATACGATTAAGCCTAAGTTCTAAGATTACTTAATACTTTCAATGATTTAGAAACGAATAATTTGTCCGTTGGAAAACAGCGAAGCCACTACTGGTGATCTAAATTAATTGACATGGCTTGAAGCCTAAACTAATGAATGCAATCCAATCTTTATTCAATCTTTGTATTCATTTGATTAAATTAGTTTTTACGTAAAACTGGTGATTTTAAATCGGCAGATTGTTTGCAGTGAGTGCTTGTTTTATTAATTGGACTAACTGTTCATTAAAAATAAATTATCTTGGTGCAAAATACTACCATTGTTTTGCTGGTTTATTGAAAAGTATTTTTCAAATAAACTTATTATTTGATATTCTTATTCTTTATCGATTTCTACACCAGAAAGTAGATATGTCTTGGATTTTAAATATATGACTTGGATATTAAATATATGACTTGGATAATAAATCTATATTCTGGTTAAGGGCGCTAAAGATTTAAATTATTAGAATAAACACTGATAAAAATAAACAGAGGTCAGTTTCTTATGGCTGCAGGGATCGCCTCAAAGGCAGTATTAACATATTAAAACTAATTCACATCTGAACAAATTTGAAATACTAATTTCTACTTTATCCTTGGGTATTTGGGGGAGTAAGGAAGGTACTGACAAAGTGCTGGCCCTTCCATACGCCTGGCAAAATGGAGATCTAACTACTCGACACACATTTAGCACACTGTTGAATTCGACGTGTATTTTCTTCCTCTCTGTGCCTTCTTCTCTGTGGATTGAATTATTAAAAATCTGTTGCAAGAAAAAATGGAAGAGTACGATTCCTCTTCATTTGTGATTGAAAATTCATATACATACAATTGACTAATATTAGTTTTGTTTCGATATCTTAGTTACTCAAAAGTAGGGGCTACTCCTTATATGCTTTGCAGCCCTCAATCGTTCTCCTTAATAC
The DNA here is from genome assembly GCA_035578905.1 of Stictocephala bisonia. Lineage (NCBI taxonomy): Eukaryota > Metazoa > Arthropoda > Insecta > Hemiptera > Membracidae > Stictocephala > Stictocephala bisonia. Next base: position 39,323 of record JAQJVL010001405.1, on the reverse strand, counting down.
TTCCTTAGCCACTTTATGCATTCCATGCAATGCTTTAAAGAAACAACTAATAGCCAATCTTGCTTATCAAAGTCAACACATATATTTAGTTTCTTCCCATGCCAAACACAGCTTCGTCGGAGGTCCAAATATTTATGCTCATACAATTTCTATAATCCTACCTTTTACAATTCACATCAATCCATACAATTCTTGGTTTTCTGGTCTCTTCACATTTTATACGTCATGGAAAATAAAATCACTATATAAAATTCGTTTCCAGGTCAATGGGCTACAACATTTTCTATCGTCCTCAAATAATTTCTTTTCTCCAATCCAATCTTGGTGTTTAGCTTCTTTTACAAATCTAAAAAGTTTTACCACTCTTGAGTAAAATTGCTCTGTTTAAGAGATGTCTCGGTTTTCACCACCGATCTACTCATATCCACCAATATGGATTAATATCCCTTGGTGCCAACTTGTCAACCTATTTCGGCACTGTGGCATTTTAAATTCAAGGTGTTCAGCTTCACATATTCGTAATAGAAGCAAGCTTGCTCTACCTTATGCATCTATAATGTAATTTACACATTGTTATGGAGAAATCATTATTTGATAGCTCGCAACGTCATATTTATACGTCAGTCCACTTATTTCAACTAATCTGGTATCATTATCATTATCATGTCGATATCAGTTTAATATTACATTGAAGGGACCGGTAATCAGTGTAATGTTGATTTCAAATAATTCTGATCGCAGGCTCTTATATCTGATCGCAGGCTCTTATATCTGATCGCAGGCTCTTATATCTGATCGCAGGCTCTTATATCTGATCGCAAGCTCTTATATCTTATCGCAGGATCTTATATCTGATCGCAGGCTCTTATATCCTTCGTTTTTTATACATGTTAGTAATTGATGTTGAACTCATTCCAACCATTTCATACATTTTTTAAATAACAGTCAACTTAAAAAAAAATTGGAATACAGTTGGTGAGTTATTCAGGGGTTTTTTACAAACAATTATGCATATAGTAAGTTGGTGCAATCGGTTTTCGGGGAGTTGATTATTTTCCAATTTTATAATCAAAATTAGTTAATGTACCTTCCATTGAGACAGGAAAAATAAAAAAAATTAAAAAACTTTTTTAATCATTACATTAGAACTTGTGTCCCTATGAAGTGGTGAATTTAGCTGATTTTAAATCAAGCTTAAGACAAAACCGTTAAAAGTACAAGTTTAATTTTATATAACTATATTTATTGCACATAGGGGTTAACGTGTTAACGTTTTAAAGGGGTTAACGTGTTTAAATTTTTTTAAGAGTACAAATTTTTATAATTTTAAAAGTTAAAAAGAGGTATTTTTTAAAATTATAAATATTTTTACATTAAAAAATGAAAAACACGTTAATCCCTTCAGTTATGTACAATAGACGTAGTTATTCAAAATTAAACTTGTACTTTGAACGGTTTTGTCTTAAGCTTGATTTAAAATAAGTTAAATTCACCACTTTATAAGGCCATACGTTCTAATTTAGTGGTTAAAAAGGTTTTTTTTTTGTATTTTTCCTGTCTCAAGGGAAGATACATTAACTAATTTTAAGTAAAAAGCTGTCATATGACAACGACAACGCGGGAATATTCTCTACTTTATTGCTCGGCATTTATTTTGATCCATGGCACATTTCTGTAAAATGTGTACTGTTTCTACTTACACATTGTTTGTTGGAAGGGAATATGTAATAGAGTATTTATTACGATTAGATACTAAACTACAGGTTGGCAGCGTAGTTGGTTAGTCCAGCTTCATAAGCTAAAAGCTCTCAGTTCGATTCCAACCACAGTTATAATAAATGTTGAAAGAGGTCAGCTGCTAAACCACCGGCTCTTCATTTGTCATTAGGCTATAGTTAATGACAATTTCTAAAGAATAGTCGACATTAATTTGTAATAGTGACTACATTCGCTCATGTACACATATCACGAGCATTCAAAATCCATTTCGCCCATATCTTGCTTGACCTTCAATTATTATTCAGTTCTAATTTTTTTCATTCTATTGATGCATGTTTTTTGCTAATATTTGACATATATTACTGAATTCATATAAAACAGGAATGTAGCACTTTTACAATGAAAATATATTAATACCTAGTAAGTGGTACTACAAAAATGTTAAATCAAATTGGATGAATTTTTAAAATTATTTATTTATTCTTAAGACGCCGATCGTCAAGATATGGGTGAATATAGATTTCGAATGAGTTTGATGAACCCTTTCCACTCCAATTACTGGGAACCCAGTTTCCCTATCAGCTCCATTTACTTTTAAGCAAAGATTGCCTACTACATTTGTTCAGTGGGAAAAACATATTTCTGATAGTTCCAAAAAGCTGATGTATTTTTTCTTTGTTTCTTCTATGACTAAAGTATAGATTAATATAAAATAAAACATATATTTTTATTTAAAAAATTTTTTAATTATATATATTCATTGGAACAAAATTGAATTTCTAACAAAAAAACGGATTGAAGAAGAATTTTTGAAAAATTTTAAATAGGAAGAATAGTATTTGTTGTTTGTTTTTTGTTGTTTGTATCCTTACAAACAAAAAAAAACCATTTTCAAATATTTTGGACTAAATTATACATTAAAAAAATATATAATTATAAAACCGAATTTTTTTGAAAAACAACATTTTTACCAAAAAAATTATTTTCACTGCAACTAGTAAACAATTGCTCCGTAAATTTTATTTTATTGCTTAGCAACAGTCAAAATGTACATAATTTAGAACAAATTTGTAAGTAAAGCTTTTTCAATAATTCAAAACATGTTATCAGCTAAAAATATAAACAGACAAAATCTAATAGCCTACCTGCAACGCTCTTTTATTCGACAGGAATCATCGTCGTAAAATAAAAATATTATGAATAAACAGTAAAACAACAACGATAACCTAGCAACAATAATGCGTTTTATAAGCTCATTACGAACGATAACATATGACGGAACAAAGTGAGTGCAGATAGCTGTTGCAGTCAGCCAGCTGTTTACGGAGCAGCCACAGACGACAAACATTACATTTCATGAGGTTTGTTTACCGATACTAAACTCAAACGGTTCCGAAAAAATTCTACAGGTAGCAGCACATATCAAACAACAACCCTAGCGGTCAATAATGTAACTACGTCAGTCTAAATACAATCATAGAACGTTTTTATAGAGACGTCGGGCCCGGCCCGACATTGGAGTTAGTGCGGTAAGTTGCGTGGCGGGGCTGCCCCGCCACTTGAGTGGAAAGGGTGAATGTAGATGAACGAGTGAAGTTATTGTTACTGTATAAGTTTGACTTAGGTCAGAAATTAATATTTATTAATAGCTCAATAGCCAGGACAACTGTGGGACCTACAGCTTTACGTGGAATCTGAACCACGTAGTGGTGGTCTGATTTTCAGCTAACTGACAAGTCTGACACTCAGTACTCTTCCCTACACAACATCTGAACCTTGACTACCATCCAACCACATTACTTGGTCAGTCTTAGTCTCTGAAAGTCGGTGTCAAGAATTGAAAATCTCAAAACCACATTACTGTTCATCTGTGTTGTCTAGAGATCTAGTCTATGCAACTCAAAATTCAACGTGAAAAGTCAAATTGCTGGAAATTGTTTATCGCGAGTTGATCAAAATTATTTTTATTTTATTTTTATCAATTAATAGTATAAATCACTAAAATATTAATGAGTTCGCCTGGATTATGAGAGTAATGGAGTTTTAATCGGTTAACGGTGAGTTGATTATTTTCCAATTTTCATGCAGCTGATAGGTGTAATATTCTCACCTAACAGAACAGTGGACGTCTGATCTGAAGAAAAACGTCGAAGCGTATTTCTCAGGTCTCATCTGTTCTATGTCATGCAGCTGACACGTTTAATCTTCTCACATGACAGGACAGTGGACGTCTGACCAACACGTCAAAGCGTATCACTTGGGTCTCATCTCTCCTATGTCATACAGCTAACAGGTGTAATCTTCTCACCTGACAGGATAGTGCACGTCTGGCCTGACCAACACATCAAAGCGTATCACTCAGGTCTCATCTCTCCTATGTCATACAGCTAACATGTGTAATCTTCTCACCTGACAGGACAGTGGACGTCTGGCCTGACCAACACGTCAAAGCGTATCACTCGGATCTCATCTCTCCTATGTCATACAGCTAACAGGTGTAATCTTCTCACCTGACAGGACAGTGGACGTCAGGCCTGATCAACACGTCAAAGCGTATCTCTCGGGTCTCATCTCTCCTATGTCATACAGCTAACAGGTGTAATATTATCACCTGACAGGACAGTGGACGTCTGGCCTGACCAACACGTCAAAGCGTATCACTCGGGTCTCATTTCTCCTATGTCATACAGCTAACAGGTGTAATATTCTCACCTGACAGGACAGTGGATGTCTGGCCTGACCAACACGTCAAAGCGTATCACTCGGGTCTCATTTGTCCTATGTCATACAGCTAACAGGTGTAATATTATCACCTGACAAGACAGTGGACGTCTGGCCTGACCAACACGTCAAAGCGTATCACTCGGATCTCATTTCTCCTATGTCATACAGCTAACAGGTGTAATATTCTCACCTGACAGGACAGTGGATGTCTGGCCTGACCAACACGTCAAAGCGTTTCCTTCGGGTCTCATCTGTTTTATGTCATACAGCTGTTTTATGTTCACCTGACAGGACCGTCGACGTCTGTTCTAAACAACACGTCAAAGTGTATATATCGGTTTTTATCTCTCCTATATCATATAGCTGACAGGTGTAATATTATCACCTGACAGGACAGTGGACGTCTGGCCTGACCAACACGTCAAAGCGTATCACTCGGATCTCATTTCTCCTATGTCATACAGCTAACAGGTGTAATATTCTCACCTGACAGGACAGTGGATGTATGGTCTGACCAACACGTCAAAGCGTATCCTTCGGGTCTCATCTGTTTTATGTCATACAGCTGTTTTTTGTTCACCTGACAGGACCGTCGACGTCTGTTCTAAACAACACGTCAAAGTGTATATCTCGGTTCTCATCTCTCCTATATCATATAGCTGACAGGTGTAATATTATCACCTGACAGGACAGTGGACGTCTGGCCTGACCAACACGTCAAAGCGTATCACTCGGATCTCATTTCTCCTATGTCATACAGCTAACAGGTGTAATATTCTCACCTGACAGGACAGTGGATGTCTGGCCTGACCAACACGTCAAAGCGTATCACTCGGGTCTTATTTCTCCTATGTCATACAGCTAACAGGTGTAATATTCACACCTGACAGGACAGTGGACGTCTGGTCTGACCAACACGTCAAAGCGTTTCCTTCGGGTCTCATCTGTTTTATGTCATACAGCTGTTTTATGTTCACCTGACAGGACCATCGACGTCTGTTCTAAACAACACGTCAAAGTGTATATCTCGGTTCTCATCTCTCCTATATCATATAGCTGACAGGTGTAACCTTCTCTCATGACAGAACAGTGGACGTACTCTGAGCAATACGTTAAACTGGAGATAAAAGGTCTTTGCAACACGCTGTGAACCCTTGAATGAACGTAATCTTCAGTTGTCTTTATAAAACAGCATTTTCCACATATCATTGGGTAAAATTGCTTGTTATTCTGTTATATCAGGGGTTTACTAAGTGTATAATAATTTTGGAATATTTAATTGTGCTTTAGTTAACCTGATTCAGTTACGTATGTATTTCAAACTGCTACATATGTATTGTGGAGAATAGTTTCCTGAAATATTTAGAAATAACTAATATTAAGCTAGCTATCACAGTAAGTAGATTGATTGGTTTATTTAAAGAAATATTGGAAAACAAATAGCATTGCATTGGAACTCTAATAGATATTCGTAATACAAATAACAGCTATCATCCACAGATTGGCGCTTTGCAATATCAAAGCGAATCTAAATTCGCAAATATTAATACGGTCTCATGATGGATTTGGTTTCAATTATGCATATAATTTCATATCGTTAAAAGCTATATCGTATTAGGTAATAAAAATATGTGTAACGCAAACGTAATGAAGAAACTGTAAAACTTATTTAGTAAACAATTAATTATCTATAAGATTATGCTTTTATTTAGATGAGTTTTATAAATGTATAGCCAACATTCTACTAAGAATTAATATTGTTGTTTTAAACTAAATTATAACTATATAAATGAGATAAATAATCCCTGAATATTAATTGTATCAAATACACAAAATTAATATTTAGTATAAAATAGAACGTTAAAATATTAGACTTAAAAAAAAAAACCTGAAATGGTAATCAAGTATTGAAAATGCCGTATAGAAATTGTTTCCGAAAATACTAATTAATTACACATAGTTATGTTTAACAGCCAATTAATATATCACCAACATTAAGGTAGGTTTTTGGCAACAAACTTCAGACAGCTAAAATAAATGCATGTTTGAAAGATTGGTTGAAGGTAAAAGAGGAAATGTGTACTCAATTGGTTTTGTAAAGAATCTCTTCAGACAAGAACGATCAGGTTAGTTAACCTCATATGCTTCTACATATATATAAAAATAAGTTTTAAACGTTTTGTTTAAAAAAACTGCCAATTCACCTTATCTTTATATAAAGTAAAATGTACCGAGAAATAATATTTATAATTAATTAGTATGTTTTAAATTAAGTCAAATTAAAATTAATGCAGACAGTTGGGAACAATTTAATTTATTATTTTGCCATTATATTTCATCTCTATTAGATAAAAATTAATAATGATAAAATTTTAACTGACAATAGAAGAGAAGTTGAGATAACTTGACCAAAAAGCCCAAGTGGCCTGGAGTCAGTGCCAAGTTAATAACTTCCCTAACTCCACACTTAACTCACTTAACAATAGAGTCCCCTGTTAGTATCTTAAGATAAAGTTTATTGCACTCTGGAAGATTTTTATTTAATAAAACTTCTACAAGCCGTTTTCTTTTTAAATTGTGTCTAAATCAATCTACAAATTATTTAAATATTTTTTATATAATAATGTTTTATTTAAATAAATGTACGTTGTTAATGTTGTTTAATGTTTTCATTGTACTTTATGGTAAAACATGTTTCCACTGCGGTTGCACTGTCTTATGAGTATGACAACATCTGAGGATAAGTAGGTTTTTGTTCGATTTCCTCCAATTTCAGCAACATCACAAAGTGCTACGCGAAAAATTTAAAGATCGCAGCGACAGCAGGAGTGGCGTGTTTAAAATAAGTGTTTTCCTACAAATCTGTTATTGCTCAGCGTGACAAGCAGCTCATCAGAGTAGTGCTCTGCTATGGAGGATCGAAGGAAGAAGTGTTTTGCAGCTATGTTGTTTAGCGTTTAGAAGAAGATGAGATAGATGAAGATGTGGACCTTTTCATGCCTCTATTACCAGACTGAAAAATCATGCAGTGAATTGAAATAAGAGAGAAGTCATACGGATGATTTTAATATTCTTATCAATAATGAATTTCAAAGAGCATTAATATTTGACACGGACGCAGTAGTCTAGAAGCAAGCACGCACCACGATGCGAAGCAAACCCCATCACGTGACAAGGCCCCTTTATGACTTGAAATTACATATCTAGGGTTAAGTATTTGGCATCTTATTTTATAATGGAATATAATAAAACTGTTGCGTGGGTCTTCAAAGACCACTGTTAGGAGCGGCCGTAGATAAGGGGCTAAGGCACTGGCTTGCCACGCTGACGGTCCGGGTTCGATTCCCGATGTGACCACCAATAGATTTTGCCCTGCCGCTCCCGTGGTTCGGAAGTCACGTAAAGCCGTTGGTCCCCAGGTTAAGTGTTAGAGAGGGCTCCTTAGCCCTAACTTCGCCTGGTAAAATAGGACAAACTTTAACTTTAACTTTAGGATAGTATTTAATATATGACAAGGAGAGACGGCACTTTCATGTAAATGTGCCTTAAATATACGTTTATGAATAGTTTGGCCAAAACACATTACTATACGGCTGTTGCTTTTAGGCAATTTACTATCAAAGAAAACAATATTAACTGTTCACTCGTGATGTAATCTAGACTCTTATAACATGTTACAATAATTATAGAAATGAAAAAGATACAGAAATTAAAAATATACACACGCAAAGATATTAATTTGTGTATGTGCACAAAGCATTAGTCCAACATTTAATTTTCAAGACACATATCCGATTGAAAGTTTGAATGTGTATTTAATAATAATTTACATAAAATGTTATGCTCAAATGTGCATAATAGATAACTAAATTAAAAAACAGATAAAAGCGTAAATCTTAAACTGGCTAACAAGGTGTGACATTTATTTAACTCGAACAAATCTATACACTATTGTTCATAAATATATAATTAATGACCGTCAAGGATGGTCTTTAAGAATGCAAGATTGGAGTCAATCCTACCAGGTGGGAAATACTATTTAATAATCGTAGTGTGTTAAACGGAGGATTGATGTTTTAACTTGATAGATATTTTTGTAATTGGTTGTAATTGCTGGCTGAGACCTTAGTAGAGTTAAAAAAAACTGATCAACCCCATTTACCTCAGGATGTGTGGTTCATTGCACTAGAACATGATTATAATGTTTTAACATGAATTTAATGTAAATCTCACATTCAATTTATGTCGAAACATGAAAGTCAGGAACATGCAATGAAGGAACTTGCCCTCGATTACGGACGGCGATTAATATAGTTTGTTGACCATTGTTACCGCTTGACGAAAGGAGCGCTGCGGTCACGCCGGCTGGTATCTAGCAGTCGGTGAATGACATAACCTAACTTTATATTAATTACATTTTATATTGGTTTTAAGCTTCACACGTTGTCTACATTTTGTGTAGCGAATAGTGATTAGTGAATGGAGTGACTCACGTACATTTAAATTGTAAAGAAGTATTTTCTTAGTTTTAATTAATAAATCTAGTAAGAACTGAATATCTGCTAGTTATACTTGGGAAAACAACGTTTGGAGCAGGTACAACATTAGAATATTAAAATGATTTAGAATTAATTTGTTAATACAACTACTAACGGATAATGATTAAAACTCATTTACATATACAACAAACACAAAATAATGTAAACAAATAGCGAACGTAAATATAATTGACTAGCAGTAGGCTATGTGACTGTGTTGATTAGTTAATTGGATGTGGTTAGAAATATATATATATATATATATATATATATATATATATATATATATATATATATATATATATATATATATATATATATATATCGGTTAATTTAGTTAAATAATGAATACCATTTTTTTAAATTTTAAGTAACAATAGGCCGATCCTATTTTTAACCTTACACTGCCCATTCCTCATAGACTATTGATGTGTACGATTTATTAAAAATATGCCTTGGATATAGATAGGATTGAATGGTAGAACTATGAAGGTCCTACTAATGGTGGATGTTCCACTAACGGAGGCTAGACAATAATCTATACACTTATATTTACTTTTTTGATGAACTATTTGTAAACAATTTATGTATGTATGTGTCAGTATTACTAATTTGTATGATTATTGAAAATATTAATTAAAAATTCATAATTATAACGTATATTTAATTATTTTGATTATAACCTTTTATGCTACATAATTAATATATTCTTGAAAGTTTTAAGCTAAACAATAGAAATATTTTTTAATAGTTTTATTAAATGTAAATTGATAAAATTTATTAAATTTATGTTTACAAACATATAATATTTAATATAAATGCATAAATATTTGTATTTATACATACAACTATTTATATATATATATACATTTCCAAGTCAAATAAAAAATACCCAGTTTTCGAATATGGATAGTTCATACATATATATCTCGATCAGTTCTATTCTGTTAAATATGTATAATTAGTGACACGAATACTAAAATTAGATAATTGAAAACATTTAGCTAGCTATAACACGAAATAGATTTGGTCATTGGAGCTCCATCAACCTTACAAATAACAGCTTTCATGCACAGATTGGTGTTTTGCAATATCAAAGTAAATATAAATTCGAAATATTGGATGGCTTTCAAAACGGTGTCATTATGGATTTGTTTTCGATCATGCATCTAGGTTTATCTGATTATACTCTAAATTGCATTAATGAAAGCAAAACCAAGTAATCTAGTGTTGTACATTACACCATACTGTATATACACCTATACACCTAACCAACAGCAATATGTACTCGTATTTACATTGTTTACAGTAGTAAGTTTAGTATCAGTTACAATGCGCATGCAGTACAGATTTGGTACTACCGTGCAAACACAACAAATCATCAACAAGTAAACAACTGAGAATGCAGCGGCACATATTAAGATTTGTTGTCCAAAACCTGTTAATATAAATCCCATTGAGCTAATTTTTATAAGAAATAATTTTAACAAACACACATAACTCATGTTTATTACAAAAGAGGATATTGTTTTCCATTCAAACGATTATTTTCACTTGTTACATTTCTAGTTATCTCTCCTCTTCCATCTCAATATTTAACACTTTTCACCCACCAAATAAAAAAAAATCTGTGGCATCTATTTTTTATGTAAATTATCGGGATACCAAGATTCGCTCCGTTGAATTTTTGAAATTGAAGAGTTAGCATCCATATCTCTCAGAGGATACTGTGGATCGTTTGTTCAATCTCTCAGAGGATACTGTGGATCGTTTGTTCAATCTCTCAGAGGATACTGTGGATCGTTTGTTCAATCTCTCAGAGGATACTGTGGATCGTTTGTTCAATCTCTCAGAGGATACTGTGGATCGTTTGTTCAATCTCTCAGAGGATACTGTGGATCGTTTGTTCAATCTCTCAGAGGATACTGTGGATCGTTTGTTCAATCTCTCAGAGGATACTGTGGATCGTTTGTTCTTGCTGAGGATAATCTGAATATTGTATTCTGAGTGTATCTGGCCCAAGGGACGTGCTGCATCTGCTCTGATTAAATATGCATTAGGAATAAATAAAATAAAAAAATTAATAAAAAAAAACTAGGATCTGTCATAAAGTGCAGAAAAAATTACTTATATAGAGTTTGCGTAAACATAAGTTTCAGATACAAATTTGGCAATTAACATCGAACAATTAAAATGAATGCAAGTTTGGACGATTCGTTAAAGGTAAAAGATACACTATACAATCGGTTCTTTAGAGGCTCAATAGAAGAAATTATTCTATTCTTCTATTCTAGGTTCTGTAGAGGTTCTCATCAGACAAGATCGATCAGATTAGGAAACCTCACATGTTTCTAAATATTTTCAATAACCTTACACGTATTCATTGCTCCAAATTCTAAAATATTTAAGACCCGCTTGAGAGACATACTGTTGTCCCAGGCTTTTTACAGCATCGGAGAGTTCCTAGCACACGACTGGGAGACCAACGTAATTGGCTAGACACATCCCGTTGACTTTTGTGGGAGTTTCAAACACTATTGGTAGATTTGTGTGAATGCCCTCCTTGTATGTATGTTTTTGTGTATTTATTGTTATGAATGATTGTTTAAATTAAAGCCTTAGGTTAATTAATTTTAATACTGACGTTTGCGATACAATATTTTTTATATTGTCCATGCAATAAAGGATTTATTATTATTATTATTATTATATTATTATTATTATCATCCAGCAGAGTTGTTTGTTTAAAATAACTAAGATTAATTTTTTTAAACAATTAATTCATTAAATAATAAATGAAACTGTAAAAATAAAATTAACCTTTCAATTTCTTGTTTAGTCATTTCATTTTAAATCTATTACATAAAAAATATGGTGAGGAACTCTTAACCAATTATTGAAGGTTAGTTTATTTAACTCTTCCAAAAAGCCCAAGTGGCCTGGAGTCAGTGCCAAGTTAATAACTTCCCTAACTCCACACTTAACTCACTTAACAATAGAGTCCCCTGCCGCTATCATAAGGTGAACCTTTTTGTACTCCTTGGAGATTTCTGTATGGGTTTGTTTTAATACTGATTTCTTCAGAACTATTCTTTTAAGTCAGATATAACAGTTGAAATACAAATTGACCATAATAGATTACTAAAGGTATAAGTAAATGAATAAATTATAGAAAGAAGCAGTCTTATTGTAACATTATATTAAATATAGTAAAGTTGTATTTGTAGTACATCATACGTGTAACCGATATAAAGAAAATAATGTATAAGATTTATTGCTTTTGAGAATTTATCAATGTATTAATAACCACGTGGATAGTCACAATGTTCTGCGTATTTTAAGGTTTGTAACATGTTGATGAGGGTATTTACTTGCAAATAAGTGCTGTGTATTTAAGTGCACGGTGAATTAATTGTATATTAGAGGAAATGTGGAATGCAATTTGTTTTACTCTGGAACCAAAGAACCACACTTCAAATATTCGTCTGATATGCGTAGGCCTACTTGGACATCGATTTTATGGAAATTTGTATTGAATATATGTTAAAACCAGAAAATTGATTGAAAGCCGTAAAATTAGGGACCATATTTTACAACGGTCCCTAAAAGATTTTAGCGTGTTATTAAAAGTTCGCTTTAATTAAAGATGGTTGGTCGTATCCATTAACTGATGCTGCTCTGTCATAATAAGAAGTGGTATAAAGTATATTTACGTAAATGTTATTAAATTTTACAACTATATGGCTGTTGCTTATAGGTTATTTATTGTTAAAGAAACATTTTTGAACGATAAGTATAAATTGGTAAAATCTATTGTGCATAAATTACAACAAAACCTTTTCTACAAAGCCTTGACCATCAAATTTGTTTAAGAAAGTTATCTAATTGCAAGCTGCAACTCAGATGTAGGGATAGAAAGGTAAATATTTCACTCGTTGAATAAAGGTCGGTACTTCACTCGTTGAATAAAGTTGACGCACAGGCCTGTAGGCCCATGTCAACTAGCGAGTGAAGTTTATTAAAAAAAAAAAAAAATATTTAACTGGTTATGAAACTATGAAATGTACCTGTCCCCAGCAATACTGAATAACATGTTCTGGATAGTTGCAATAATTAGTGTCATTAGTTAGTAAGAAGACTATTCCGTAATAATTAAGCCGAGAGACATTCCTATAAGGCCGACAAGAATATATCATAATCATAATTTAGAGATATGTATAATTAATTATATTTGTTTATAAATACATTACTCCTAAAATATAGTTTTGCAACTGTAATTGCTACTTTAGACTCGTGTATTCAGAACACTATTATTTGGCACCCACTATAGTAGATTCAAAAGTGAGTGTTTTGAATCTTAACACTCATTTATCTTCCATTGAGAAATCATTCAATAGCAAGCCCTCCATTGTGCAAGGTGATAAAATAAAGTTTGTTTCCGATTGTTGCCGCTTGACGAAAGGAGCGCTGCAGTCAGCGCGGCTAGTCAAGCAGATGCTGGTAGATAACCTAACCTAACCTTAGTTTATATTACCATTGATTATGTTCGACATTACTGTTATTGAATGTTTATTTGTTTTGGATTTACTTGTCACTTACAGATTGTGTTGTGATTAGTGAGTAAATTATTGAAATGCATTTTAAATTGTGAAAAAGAATGTTCATGAGTAAATGAATAAATCTGTTTGATAAATAATTATCTGGTACAATGTATTTGTATGTAAAAAGACAGACTAGGCAGAAGTACAATGTTAAGAAGCAACAATGAAACTGATGATTGCTATGAATGTATTATGGTAAGGTATTTTGTGTTTATTTACACTTTGCTGTAAGTTTATACTAAAATTAAACTCATTAGGATCGCTTTTACTTATTTATACTCAAAGAAAACTTGGAAGACTGTGAAACGAGGAAAATGTTTTTTCTTGAAATACATAAATTAAGCTATCAATATATTCAAGCAATAAATATTAATTGATTGATTGGATGTGGTTACACAAATATGCTATTCTTTCGTTAAGATTGCAAATACCTTTTAACTATATATGAGGGAGGGAGAGAGGGCCTGGGAAAGAATAGTATTTATTTTACGAGGTGACTCAGGAATATATAGTTCTCTTCCAGCTAACCACTTCCACAGGTTCTGATGCCAAACCAAAGACAACATTTTACTATTCAACCCAATCATGTATTATTAGTAGACATTTACGCTGTAATAATGCAATTAGCCGACATTCTATTGTTATTGGATTAAACAATAGTTAATAGGACACTAGATAATATTTAACTGAATTTCGTATAAAGATCCTTTATATTGTTGGTTTATTTGTAAAACCTAATTAGTCTTAAGTGTTTAGGACAGATCTTAATATATAAATTAATATATAAATTAATAACTTGTTCTGTGAAGAACGGTTTGGTTTTATGTCAGGTAAAAAGACAATCAAAGCAGTATAAAATGTGGTGAATAAAGTTCTGGCAAATTTTGAAAATAAACTCTTGTCATCTGCGTTACTGATTGATCTGTCAAAAGCTTTTAACTGCATAAATCCTGAGATTCTTAAACAAAAGTTACTTTGCTATGGTATAAGGGACAAGGAGCTCAGTCTATTGATATCATACTTATGTGACAGGAAACAAATGGTTGTACAGGGAGAAGATAAATCTGTTTTTAGAAAAGTAGAGGTTGGAGTTCCACAGGGATCAGTCCTTGGGCCTCTACTTTTCATTATCTCGGTAAATGATTTTCCTTTCAATGTTCCTTGCCCTTCAATTTTATATGCGGATGATACAACGCTTGTTAATTGTAATAAAAATTTAGATAAACTTATTATTGAAGAAAAACATGCCTTAGATATAGCAACAGAATGGTTCCACTCTAACTCTTTGACTGTAAATGACCAAAAAACTGAAATTATTGTATTTTTGCTGGATTATTCTATTTATAAGGAATACAAGCCTGTTAACCTGTTAGGTATCCATATAGATAGTAGATTAAGCTGGGGCTGTCATATAGAGCATTTGTGTATAAAACTATCTAGAGTTATCTTTCTTCTTCGAAAACTAAGAACCTGTGTCACTCTTAACATGCTGATCACTGCGTATTACGCTTTTTTCCATTTCCATATGAGGTATGGGATAACTCTATGGGGTAACTCTTGTGGGGCAAAAACTATTTTTAAATGGCAGAAAAAGGCTCTAAGGGCAATTAAAAATGTATCAGCTAGGGAATATTGTGTGCCATTGTTTAAAGAGTATAAAATAATGACTCTCCCTAATCTTTATATTTACTGTTGCTTGATGGATATCAAGCAATCTTTGAAAAATCTTCCTACAAGACAAGAAACACATAATTATCCTACTAGGAAAAACTACCTTCTCGAAACAATACCTGTAAGATTAGAAAAGACAAAATGTAGTCATGTTTTTATGAAAATCAAATTATTTAATAAATTGCCAAAAGAATTATGGTGTTTGCCCTTGAAGCAGTTTGAAATAAAAGTAAAAAGGTTTTTAAAGGAAATTGTTTTTTACTCAATAGACGAATATTTGGCCTATGATATTGATATTAGCGTTGTAAGTAGTTTTTAGAGGATCCGAAAGTTGTCTTAATCTTATTGTTTATTTATTATTCATTACGTCCTTGTTGTTATAGTTTGTTATTGCATTGTTGTTTTAATTAATTTGTTTATTATATTGTTACTACCTCATTTATCTTTACTATTGTTAATTTCTTAAGCATGACTTATGTAAGTTTGACTTTTAAAAAATAAGGCTTGACTTTGTTAATTACACATTTTGTGTTTAAAGACAATAAATAATTCTTGATTCTTGAATAAAAATCTGTTGAAATGAAAATTAATTAATATTTTATTCAAATTATCAGTGACATTTACTTTTGTGGTACAGTATAGTAATCAATCCACTCCTATCTTTGTATATTTACATGCATATTTTAACTAAAGTGGTTACCCATGATGAAAAATAAAATTGGAATGTTCTGTGTTAAAAATCTTCAGTTTAATGTCATTTCAATAATTAAGTTCAGGATTTCTGTCTCATAATTTCTTTAAAAATAAAGTTTAAAGATTTTAATTCTTCCCATAGTAACTTATAAACACCGAGTTTCCACTTACCTAGAAAAGATTAAAATTTACCGTTTATAAGGGGTTTAAAATGAGTTATTTAATAAGAAGAGATTATTTCATCGTGCGGAAAACTCACTTTTTCCAAAATGGAGCTTTTTAAAAATTGCTATATAAAAAAAATCATTCAATATAATTTTTCTCTGAATATGAATATATCATTGGTTTGTAAAAAAAAGAATAGTATTCTCATCTATAAAAACACTGATCATAAACTAACCTGACGTAACCGAACTTAACATTATATCCTTCACAACAATTCAAGAGTTGTGTTAAATACGGGTGTTTGTGGTTCATAGTCTGAGTTTATAGTAATAATATTAATAATAATTTATTTTCTCAAAAAAACACATATACAATTCATGCAACACTACTGTACAAACCAATTCAACACACATTTTACATACAAAATAAACTATTACTTAACCTATTTAACACACAGAATAATGCATATCTAAAGGTTTATCGAAGTACTAGTCCATTAAGAAAATAAGTGAATACTATCCAAGGCAATGCCTGAGTGAAGATAATTCTATACAACATTAAAATAAAAGGTTTTATGACTAAATTATTCATCATAATAACATTCTACGTTTTTGTATTTCTTGTTTACTGTAGGACCTCACCGACAAGTTTTGCATAACTTGGCGAGACCTACATTATGTACACTTAATAGTAATAAATAAATAAAAATACAAGAAATAAAAAAATTTAATTACCTGTATTACATATATAGGGCAGGAAAAAAAATATGAAAACATTTTTACAAGAACGTTACTTTTTTTCATAGATAATTTTATAATTAAATTTTTTGAAAATAATTGTGTTATTTTTTTATTACAATAATCTACTTGAAACCGTTAAATAGCAAATTATAATATTATTCAAATTATTTAGTTTGAGATTCAAATGACCACTACTCTATAAAGGATAAAATTTTCGATGTCCGGTTTGCGGCAGTTAATTTCTCTTAAATATACCTTTCATTTTATCCCAAACTCGACGTAGGTTTACGTTGAAGATTTTCGTTTAACTCCTCGAGGGCCACCCCCTGAAAAGATCAAGTGTGTTACAAATGGCGTCGAAAAGTGTGTTATTTGTAACCATGATGATGTACAAAATTTTAATTTTACAAGTGAAGTCATGCAAAATTTGTATGACGGATGGTCTTTGGACCAACTATGAATTTGGAATCATAGCTTAGTTCTTAAACGATTTCATATTTCCCTAGATCACTAAATAAACATTAAACATTTAATTGGCTATCCCGCTATCAAATGTAAATGTATCAGGCCGCAGTCCAGAGCTTCGATAGAGGTGATTACTAATAACAAATATTACATTTTGATGCCACCTACCATGCACTAATCTGTTTTTAGCAGCTCAAAGCAATGTAAATATCATCACTGGATAGCGCGTGTTCTCTTCAAGTCTAATTAATTTGTGTTACTGTATCACAAATCTAGCTTATTTATTTAATTTTTTGAATCTACTGTAATTAATACTTCTTTACAAAACAAAAAATCTTTAAATAATAACGTAAAATGAAATAAATTATAATTAAAATAATCAGAAAATAATTAATGAATGATGTTGTTGTATGTTCCATTACCAATATTTTAAATACCATAAATGTTTCTTATTACGGATAAATTAACGTAGTATGATTCTTGATATACGAAGATATTTAATAACACATTGCTATAATTTCAAACAAAGTAAGTATACAGTTTTGTTTATGAAAATAAATCAATATTATATACAAACCAACCGTATACGTTAAGAAGCCAACTCCGAACAGTTGAAGTGGCTTGGATCAGTGCCACGTTAATAACTTTACAAACTCTACACCTAACTCATTTAACAATGCAGTCACACCACCGTTCTGGTAAGGTGACTTACTGCTGAGCTAAAGCACTGATTTGTTAAGGTGACTTACTGCTGAGCTAAAGCACTGATTTGTTAAGGTGACTTAATGCTATGCTAAAGGACTGATTTGTTAAGGTGACTTACTGTTATGCTAAAGCACTGATTAGTTAAGGTGACTTACTGCTATGCTAAAGCACTGATTTGTTAAGGTGACTTACTGTTATGCTAAGGCACTGATTTGTTAAGGTGACTTACTGCTATGCTAGAGCACTGATCTGATAAGGTGACTTAATGCTATGCTAAGGCACTGATTTGTTAAGGTGACTTACTGCTATGCTAGAGCACTGATTTGTTAAGGTGACTTACTGCTATGCTAGGGCACTGATTTGTTAAAGTGACTTACTGCTATGCTAGAGCACTGATTTGTTAAGGTGACTTACTGCTATGCTAAGGCACTAATTTGATAAGGTGACTTACTGCTATGCTAAGGCACTGATTTGTTAAGGTGACTTACTGCTATGCTAGAGCACTGATTTGTTAAGGTGACTTACTGCTATGCTAGAGCACTGATTTGATAAGGTGACTTAATGCTATTCTAAGGCACTGATTTGTTAAGGTGACTTACTGCTATGCTTAAGCACTGATTTGTTAAGGAGACTTACTGCTATGCTAGAGCACTGATTTGTTAAGGTGACTTACTGATATGCTAAAGCACTGATCTGTTAAGGTGGCATGCTGATATGCTAAAGCACTGATTTGTTAAAGTGACTTACTGCTATGCTAAAGCATTGATTTGTTAAGGTGACTTACTGCAATGCTAAAGCACTGATCTGTTGAGGTGACTTACTGCTATGCTAAAGCACTGATTTGTTAAGGTGACTTACTGCTATGCTAAAGCACTGATCTGTTAAGGTGACTTACTGCTATGCTAAAGCAATGATTTGTTATGGTGACTTACTGCTATGCTAAAGCACTGATTTGTTATGGTGACTTACTGCTATGCTAAAACACTGATCTGTTAAGGTGACTTACTGCTATGCTAAAGCACTGATCTGTTAAGGTGACTTACTGCTATGCTAAAGCACTGATTTGTTATGGTGACTTACTGCTATGCTAAAGCACTGATTTGTTATGGTGACTTACTGCTATGCTAAAACACTGATCTGTTAAGGTGACTTACTGCTATGCTAAAGCACTGATCTGTTAAGGTGACTTACTGCTATGCTAAAGCACTGATTTGTTAAGGTGACTTACTGCTATGCTAAAGCACTGATTTGTTATGGTGACTTACTGCTATGCTAAAGCACTGATTTGTTATGGTGACTTACTGCTATGCTAAAGCACTGATTTGTTATGGTGACTTACTGCTATGCTAAAGCACTGATTTCTTATGGTGACTTACTGCTATGCTAAAGCACTGATCTGTTATGGTGACTTACTGCTATGCTAAAGCACTGATCTGTTAAGGTGACTTACTGCTATGCTAAAGCACTGATCTGTTAAGGTGACTTACTGCTATGCTAAAGCACTGATTTGTTATGGTGACTTACTGCTATGCTAAAGCACTGATTTGTTATGGTGACTTACTGCTATGCTAAGTACTAATCTGTTAAGGTGACTTACTGCTTTACTAAAACACTGACCTCTTAAAGTAACAAACTGTAATGCTAAAACACTGCTCTGTTAAGATAATATACTCTAATACTAAAACACTGCCCTGTTAATGTAACATATTGTAATTGTAAAACACTACTCTGTTAAGGTGACATACTATAATAATAAAACAATGCTCTGTTAAGGTGACATACTGTAATGCTAAATTAATGCTCTGATAAGGTGACATTCTATAACTCTAAAACACTAATATGTTAAGGTGACATACTGCAATTCTAAAACACTGCTCTGTTAAGGTGACATACTGTAAAGCTAAATTAATGCTCTGATAAGGTGACATTCTATAACTCTAAACACTAATCTGTTAAGGTGACATACTGTAATAATAAAACAATGCTCTGTTAAGGTGACATACTGTAATGCTAAATTAATGCTCTGATAAGGTGACATTCTATAACTCTAAACACTAATCT
Organism: Stictocephala bisonia; assembly: GCA_035578905.1. Taxonomy (NCBI): domain Eukaryota; kingdom Metazoa; phylum Arthropoda; class Insecta; order Hemiptera; family Membracidae; genus Stictocephala; species Stictocephala bisonia. Next base: position 19,241 of record JAQJVL010001405.1, on the reverse strand, counting down.
GTTAAGGTGACATACTGTAATAATAAAACAATGCTCTGTTAAGGTGACATACTGTAATGCTAAATTAATGCTCTGATAAGGTGACATTCTATAACTCTAAAACACTAATCTGTTAAGGTGACATACTGTAATAATAAAACAATGCTCTGTTAAGGTGACATACTGTAATGCTAAATTAATGCTCTGATAAGGTGACATTCTATAACTCTAAAACACTAATCTGTTAAGGTGACATACTGTAATAATAAAACAATGCTCTGTTAGGGTGACATACTGTAATGCTAAATTAATGCTCTGATAAGGTGACATTCTACAACTCTAAACACTAATCTGTTAAGGTGACATACTGTAATAATAAAACAATGCTCTGTTAAGGTGACATACTGTAATGCTAAATTAATGCTCTGATAAGGTGACATTCTATAACTCTAAAACACTAATCTGTTAAGGTGACATACTGCAATTCTAAAACACTGCTCTGTTAAGGTGACATGCTGTAATAATAAAACAATGCTCTGTTAAGGTGACATACTGTAATAATAAAACAATGCTCTGTTAAGGTGACATACTGTAATGCTAAAACACCGCTCCGTTAAAGTATGACATACTGTAATACTCAAACACTACTCCGTTAAGGTGACATACTATAATGCTAAAACAATAATCTGTTAAGGTGACATTCTATAACGCTAAAACAATAATTTGTTAAGGTGACATACTGCAATTCTAAAACATTGCTCTTTTTAGGTGACACTGTAACGCTAAAACACTAAAGTGTCAAGGTGACATACTATAATGCTAAAACACTGTTCTGTTAAGGTGACATATTGTAATACTAAAACAATGATCTGTTAACATTACATACTATAACGCTAAAACACTAATCTGTTAAGGTGACATACCATAATACTAAAACAATAATATGTTAAGGTGACATAATGCAATTCTAAAACACTGCTCTGTTAAGGTGACATACTGTAATGCTAAAACACTGCTCTGTTAACGTGAAATACTGCAATGCTAAACATTGCTCTGTTAAGGTGACGAACTATAATCCTAAAAAAATAATATGTTAAGGTGACATACTGCAATTCTAAAACATTGCTCTATTAAGGTGATATGCTGAAATGTAAAGTATTTTTTGTAATTTTATTTTGATATTTTCTGAGTTTATTACTACTACTTTCACAAATCTATTAAAATATGTGGTGAAATATCTCTACTGAGAGTTTTAATTAGGGATTTGCTATTGGCGATGTGATGTTCTAAAATATCTCAAACTATGCAAAGCATAACAACTCTCAGTTGATAAATCAAAGTAAGTTAGTATGTATTTTAGTACAGTATTGCACTACTAACTTGCCGGCGTGGTGGCTCAGTGGATAAGGCTTCGGACTGCGGAGGGCATGTTCCAACTTTCGAATCCCCACTGAGCCAATAGTCGGTACTTCACTCGTTCAATAAAGTTGACGCATCGGCCTGTAGGCCTATGTCAACTGGTGAATGAAGTAAAAAAAAAAAAAATTAAGCATAGTTTCATACAGTTTTATGTTATACCAGAATATACATTGAGCTAGGTAAACTATTCTTTACTATTCGTAATTATTTTAAAATCAGTAAGGTTTATTTGCTTTATAATTCGTAGCATGAATTTAATTCATTGTCAGTATATCATACTGCTCGTTATTGGCGGCACAACCTCCCTGTCAATTCGATGTTTTACGTAATAAATTTGGTAGTAAAATGATTTTAACCTACTATATTGTTGCGTGTCTTGTTTAACATTGAATAATTGTAATGAACATACCATAGCCATAAATAAATACTTGAATAAAATAAATTTATATACAAAGACTTGTAGAAAGCATTTTTGTTATGTATCAGAATAGTAGGCCTATAAGCTGCGATTTCTTTAGAGTATGTGTGGATTTCAGGACTAAGGGTTACATTAACTATCATATTGATAAGAGATTGTTCATAATTTATGTAAATGTTACCAAACCTTAATGTTTCTATATTTAATGTATACATTACTATGTACAGATGAACATGTAAGTAATATCCAACAATGACTAAACACTTAACTAAGGAAAACACGCAACATTTATCCATCCAGCGAGGAAAAACAAAAAGAAGTATTTTGTGTCTTAGTCGTAAAGAATTACGACTAAATTTGACCTTTAAAGATACAATGAGGCCATAAAAATAGAAATTAGTTTTCACGAATGTGTGTTTTGGTAGGCTACCACAACAGTTCAGATAAAGTTTTCACGAATGTGTGTATTGGTAGGCTACCACAACAGTTCAGATACAGTTTTCACGAATGTGTGTATTGGTAGGCTACCACAACAGTTCAGATATAGTTTTCATGAATGTGTGTATTGGTAGGCTACCACAACAGTTCAGATACAGTTTTCACGAATGTGTGTATTGGTAGGCTACCACAACATTTCAGATACAGTTTTCACGAATGTGTGTATTGGTAGGCTACCACAACAGTTCAGATACAGTTTTCACGAATGTGTGTATTGGTAGGCTACCACAACAGGTCAGATACAGTTTTCACGAATGTGTGTATTAATAGGCTACCACAACAGTCCAGATACAGTTTCCACGAATGTGTGTATTGGTAGGCTACCACAAAAGTTCAGATACAGTTTCCACGAATGTGTGTATTGGTAGGCTACCACAACAGTTTAGATACAGTTTCCACGAATGTGTGTATTGGTAGGCTACCACAACAGTTCAGATACAGTTTCCACGAATGTGTGTATTGGTAGGCTACCACAACAGTTCAGATACAGTTTTCACGAATGTGTGTATTGGTAGGCTACCACAACAGTTCAGATACAGTTTCCACGAATGTGTATATTGGTAGGCTACCACAACAGTTCAGATACAGTTTTCACGAATGTGTGTATTGGTAGGCTACCACAACAGGTCAGATACAGTTTTCACGAATGTGTGTATTGGTAGGCTACCACAACAGTTCAGATACAGTTTCCACGAATGTGTGTATTGGTAGGCTACCACAAAAGTTCAGATACAGTTTCCACGAATGTGTGTATTGGTAGGCTACCACAACAGTTCAGATACAGTTTTCACGAATTTGTGTATTGGTAGGCTACCACAACAGTTCAGATACAGTTTTCACGAATGTGTGTATTGGTAGGCTACCACAACAGTTCAGATACAGTTTCCACGAATGTGTGTATTGGTAGGCTACCACAACAGTTCAGATACAGTTTCCACCAATGTGTGTATTGGTAGGCTACCACAACAGTTCAGATACAGTTTTCACGAATGTGTGTATTGGTAGGCTACCACAACAGTTCAGATACAGTTTTCACGAATGTGTGTATTGGTAGGCTACCACAACAGTTCAGATACAGTTTCCACCAATGTGTGTATTGGTAGGCTACCACAACAGTTCAGATACAGTTTTCACGAATGTGTGTATTGGTAGGCTACCACAACAGTTCAGATACAGTATTCACGAATGTGTGTATTGGTAGGCTACCACAACAGTTCAGATACAGTTTTCACGAATGTGTGTATTGGTAGGCTACCACAACAGTTCAGATACAGTTTCCACGAATGTGTGTATTGGTAGGCTACCACAACAGTTCAGATACAGTTTCCACGAATGTGTGTATTGGTAGGCTACCACAACAGTTCAGATACAGTTTCCACGAATGTGTGTATTGGTAGGCTACCACAACAGTTTAGATACAGTTTTCACGAATGTGTGTATTGGTAGGCTACCACAACAGTTCAGATACAGTTTCCACGAATGTGTGTATTGGTAGGCTACCACAACAGTTCAGATACAGTTTTCACGAATGTGTGTATTGGTAGGCTACCACAACAGTTCAGATACAGTATTCACGAATGTGTGTATTGGTAGGCTACCACAACAGTTCAGATACAGTTTTCACGAATGTGTGTATTGGTAGGCTACCACAACAGTTCAGATACAGTTTCCACGAATGTGTGTATTGGTAGGCTACCACAACAGTTCAGATACAGTTTCCACGAATGTGTGTATTGGTAGGCTACCACAACAGTTCAGATACAGTTTCCACGAATGTGTGTATTGGTAGGCTACCACAACAGTTTAGATACAGTTTTCACGAATGTGTGTATTGGTAGGCTACCACAACAGTTCAGATACAGTTTCCACGAATGTGTGTATTGGTAGGCTACCACAACAGTTCAGATACAGTTTCCACGAATGTGTGCATTGGTAGGCTACCATAACAGTTCAGATACAGTTTTCACGAATGTGTGTATTGGTAGGCTACCATAACAGTTCAGATACAGTTTTCACGAATGTGTGTATTGGTAGGCTACCACAACAGTTCAGATACAGTTTCCACCTTGTTACTTATAGACTCATGTAAAACACTGCTCTGTTAAGGTGACATACTATAATAATAAAACAATGCTCTGTTAAGGTGACATACTGTAATGCTAAATTAATGCTCTGATAAGGTGACATTCTATAACTCTAAAACACTAATATGTTAAGGTGACATACTGCAATTCTAAAACACTGCTCTGTTAAGGTGACATACTGTAAAGCTAAATTAATGCTCTGATAAGGTGACATTCTATAACTCTAAACACTAATCTGTTAAGGTGACATACTGTAATAATAAAACAATGCTCTGTTAAGGTGACATACTGTAATGCTAAATTAATGCTCTGATAAGGTGACATTCTATAACTCTAAACACTAATCTGTTAAGGTGACATACTGTAATAATAAAACAATGCTCTGTTAAGGTGACATACTGCAATGCTAAATTAATGCTCTGATAAGGTGACATACTGTAATAATAAAACAATGCTCTGTTAAGGTGACATACTGTAATGCTAAAACACCGCTCCGTTAAAGTATGACATACTGTAATACTCAATTACTACTCCGTTAAGGTGACATACTATAATGCTAAAACAATAATCTGTTAAGGTGACATTCTATAACGCTAAAACAATAATTTGTTAAGGTGACATACTGCAATTCTAAAACATTGCTCTTTTTAGGTGACACTGTAACGCTAAAACACTAAAGTGTCAAGGTGACATACTATAATGCTAAAACACTGTTCTGTTAAGGTGACATATTGTAATACTAAAACAATGATCTGTTAACATTACATACTATAACGCTAAAACACTAATCTGTTAAGGTGACATACCATAATACTAAAACAATAATATGTTAAGGTGACATAATGCAATTCTAAAACACTGCTCTGTTAAGGTGACATACTGTAATGCTAAAACACTGCTCTGTTAACGTGAAATACTGCAATGCTAAACATTGCTCTGTTAAGGTGACGAACTATAATCCTAAAAAAATAATATGTTAAGGTGACATACTGCAATTCTAAAACATTGCTCTATTAAGGTGATATGCTGAAATGTAAAGTATTTTTTGTAATTTTATTTTGATATTTTCTGAGTTTATTACTACTACTTTCACAAATCTATTAAAATATGTGGTGAAATATCTCTACTGAGAGTTTTAATTAGGGATTTGCTATTGGCGATGTGATGTTCTAAAATATCTCAAACTATGCAAAGCATAACAACTCTCAGTTGATAAATCAAAGTAAGTTAGTATGTATTTTAGTACAGTATTGCACTACTAACTTGCCGGCGTGGTGGCTCAGTGGATAAGGCTTCGGACTGCGGAGGGCATGTTCCAACTTTCGAATCCCCACTGAGCCAATAGTCGGTACTTCACTCGTTCAATAAAGTTGACGCATCGGCCTGTAGGCCTATGTCAACTGGTGAATGAAGTAAAAAAAAAAAAAAATTAAGCATAGTTTCATACAGTTTTATGTTATACCAGAATATACATTGAGCTAGGTAAACTATTCTTTACTATTCGTAATTATTTTAAAATCAGTAAGGTTTATTTGCTTTATAATTCGTAGCATGAATTTAATTCATTGTCAGTATATCATACTGCTCGTTATTGGCGGCACAACCTCCCTGTCAATTCGATGTTTTACGTAATAAATTTGGTAGTAAAATGATTTTAACCTACTATATTGTTGCGTGTCTTGTTTAACATTGAATAATTGTAATGAACATACCATAGCCATAAATAAATACTTGAATAAAATAAATTTATATACAAAGACTTGTAGAAAGCATTTTTGTTATGTATCAGAATAGTAGGCCTATAAGCTGCGATTTCTTTAGAGTATGTGTGGATTTCAGGACTAAGGGTTACATTAACTATCATATTGATAAGAGATTGTTCATAATTTATGTAAATGTTACCAAACCTTAATGTTTCTATATTTAATGTATACATTACTATGTACAGATGAACATGTAAGTAATATCCAACAATGACTAAACACTTAACTAAGGAAAACACGCAACATTTATCCATCCAGCGAGGAAAAACAAAAAGAAGTATTTTGTGTCTTAGTCGTAAAGAATTACGACTAAATTTGACCTTTAAAGATACAATGAGGCCATAAAAATAGAAATTAGTTTTCACGAATGTGTGTTTTGGTAGGCTACCACAACAGTTCAGATAAAGTTTTCACGAATGTGTGTATTGGTAGGCTACCACAACAGTTCAGATACAGTTTTCACGAATGTGTGTATTGGTAGGCTACCACAACAGTTCAGATATAGTTTTCATGAATGTGTGTATTGGTAGGCTACCACAACAGTTCAGATACAGTTTTCACGAATGTGTGTATTGGTAGGCTACCACAACATTTCAGATACAGTTTTCACGAATGTGTGTATTGGTAGGCTACCACAACAGTTCAGATACAGTTTTCACGAATGTGTGTATTGGTAGGCTACCACAACAGTTCAGATATAGTTTTCACGAATGTGTGTATTGGTAGGCTACCACAACAGTTCAGATACAGTTTTCACGAATGTGTGTTTTGGTAGGCTACCACAACAGTTCAGATACAGTTTCCACGAATGTGTGTATTGGTAGGCTACCACAACAGTTCAGATTAAGTTTTCACGAATGTGTGTTTTGGTAGGCTACCACAACAGTTCAGATACAGTTTTCACGAATGTGTGTTTTGGTAGGCTACCACAACAGTTCAGATACAGTTTTCACGAATGTGTGTATTGGTAGTCTACCACAACAGTTCAGATACAGTTTTCACGAATGTGTGTATTGGTAGGCTACCACAACAGTTCAGATACAGTTTTCACGAATGTGTGTTTTGGTAGGCTACCACAACAGTTCAGATACAGTTTTCACGAATGTGTGTATTGGTAGGCTACCACAACAGTTCAGATACAGTTTTCACGAATGTGTGTTTTGGTAGGCTACCACAACAGTTCAGATACAGTTTTCACGAATGTGTGTATTGGTAGGCTACCACAACAGTTCAGATACAGTTTCCACGAATGTGTGTATTGGTAGGCTACCACAACAGTTCAGATACAGTTTTCACGAATGTGTGTTTTGGTAGGCTACCACAACAGTTCAGATACAGTTTTCACGAATGTGTGTATTGGTAGGCTACCACAACAGTTCAGATACAGTTTCCACCTCTGCAAATACGAAACCACCTTGTTACTTATAGACTCATGGGACCAATGGCGTGTGACTTGCGAGGGGGAAAACTTCACGGTCACAAGAAATCGATCTACCTACAAAGCCCCCGCCTTAGCCCCTGAGCTGAGACCACGCCAATAACAACATCGCGTTCTAGTGAATGTACTATGAAGATCGTGTTTACTAGGAGCGAAGTTAGGACTATATAGTCCTCTCTTCCTCCTACCCCACTACCATCGCAGATTGGTGACTCAGGCTCTATAAAATGACAACTGACAATCAGGGAACACTTGGGACCTGCGAACTATTAATTAGCATTTCGTTGAATGTCAGACATTTTATATTGTTAGGCGTAATAATCACCTACATCGAATGGTTTTTAAGACCAAATAGTACAAATTACAGAATATGTCCACTTTGAATAGTTAAACTTAATCATTTAACAAACCAATTATGTGTGTGGCTGGTAGTCTAGTTGGTTAAAGCCCAGTTTTATGAGTTAAAGGTTTCCAGTTCAATCCCTATCAGATTGATAAAAAATTTTGAAAGGGATCAGCTGATAACCATCAGGGGCCTATTTCATAAAGCTATAATTAAATGCTACAGGTGAATTTCTCAAAAATTTGTAGAAATTGTAGTTACGGGTGTTTCATAAAGGACAAGTTACAAACTTGTTACAGTTTTTCATTTGTCATTGTGCTATCAATTACACCTTCTAAGGAAAAGTCGGTCTTAGTTTGTAACAATGACTACATTTTCTCATCTACACTCATCACACTCATTTGAAATCTTTCAATTTCAACAATCTAAAAATAAAATTCGCGGTTATGGATGGTTAAACCAAAGATAGTTGAAGTGGAATGTGTGTATATCAATATTTACATACTTTCCATATATATATATATATATATATATATATATATATATATATATATATATATATATATATATATATATATATTGTATATGAAGTGGATTGAACAAGTATTAAATACGGTTAGCTTCAAGGACGTAGCCAGAAATGCAGAAAGGGGAGTTCACATGAAACATTTGACTTGAACACCCAAGGTTTTAGAGGTTTTAGAGTATGAAAAAAGTAATATCAAAATATACACACCAAATAATTTTGTTGTTAATCCATGAATATTCATCTTACCAGTTAACAGGGACACAGCCAGACATTGCGGAAGGTGGGGAAGTCTGACTATTTACCTATCTCGTTTCGCTTCTTATATGTCTGTATTAATTGGTAAAACTAGCATTGACCACGATCAGCCCCAAGAGGACTGCTTTTTGATTCGCAAAGGCCTACTCGTCTCTCTATTGCACCGGAAAGAGACTTCCGGCCTGCGTCGGTAAGAAGGTATTACTACTAAATGCGTTATCGACTTATTATGATAATCAGCAAAATGTATACTTTCTCAAGAAGTACCTAATAAGTAGGCCTACTAGCACAGAATAAAAAGAGACTAAAGACAGCATAAAAATGTATATTTTTTGTCTGTGTTACTAGGCCGTGGCACCTGAAGGGGTGGACTCTTTACGTCCCTGTTAGCTAAATATTTTAAAGTTAAATATTTTATGTAAAAATTAATTTCAACTATTGATGTATGAGAGTTTTGAGAATACATTCAAAAATTTTATTCTATTTACCATCTGAGCAATAGAACATTTACATCAGCATTGAAGTTATGTAATTTGGTCAAAAATATAAAACTGTAAGGTTTTTAGGACATGATTTCCTTTGCTAAATTGCATTATATATTGGACTGATAAAGGGTTTTATGATTATTTTATTTAGTTAGGAAAATAATTGCCAGGACAAAAGTAGTTTTGATATTTTGCTAATAGACAAAAAACAAACGGAATCAACAAAAAAAAGATTAACTACTTGTTTCAAATTAAAATAAAAATTTCCATAATTACCATTACTTATACCAAGGAAACAATTATTTATATTGATCTGAATGTGTTCGTTTGAATGAACATATAAGATATATTTAGTTTTGTCACTAACCAAGATAACCAATTAATCTTAAGGAATTCTTTTTTAATTTGCAATTCGCAAGAGTTTAAAAATGTATTCTTTTACGAAACCAACACCCCATATTTTGATAACATAACACAAAAACTAAGCTCTAGAGCTACGCACACAGTTGAAAGGTGTTCGCCAGACTCAATAGCCTCACCGGCAACTGGTGTCTTCTCTGTAGATACTAAACCGCCCACCAATACACGTACAGTGGTATTGACCCACCCGCCCACCCATATACGTACAGAGGTATTGTCCGACCCACCCACCCATACACGTACAGTGGTATTGACCCACCCGACCACCCATACACGTACCGTGGTATTGAACCATCCGCCCATCCATATACGTACAGAGGAATTGTCCGACCCACCCACCCATACAAATACAGTGGTACTGACCCACCCGACCACCCATTGGCCTACACGTACCGTGGTATTGACCCACCCGCCCACCCATATACGTACAGAGGTATTGTCCGACCCACCCACCCATACACATACAGTGGTATTGACCCACCCGACCACCCATACACGTACCGTGGTATTGAACCACCCGCCCACCCATATACGTACAGAGTTATTGATCAATCCACCCACCCATACACGTACAGTGGTTTTGAAATATTAAATTGTACTAGATTACACATTAATCAGTATTGTTTAGAGTTTATTAAACACTAAAAAGTAGAAGATATTAGTAAGCAAATCTAAGTATTCAATTATATAATGGTACCATCAATTAACAATGAATAAATATAATTTTCAATTCCAATTACTTATTATTTCATATAAAAACAATTTTTATAAATTATCAATCTGGTAATAAAATTCAAATTAACAATAATTGTAAAAAATAATTGTTATCAGTAAAATGTACGATTGTAAATAAGAACTTACTTTGTGTAGCTCGTCTTCCTCATTTTCCTTTCTTTTCATAAATAATATTTATGTTTGTAGAACTCATTTTCACGATTGGTTTGCTTAGTTAATAAATATTAACTTGTTAATTATATTTAATGAGTAGAAATCTGGTCAATTATAAAACATAGATGAAAATAAACGTTTGTAAACTAGCCTTAACAATGATGAGCATCATTCAAAATGAACTAGTTTCAATAAGTTTAGTTAGTCATCATGCCATGAAATATGTCTAGCTAAGGTCAGGTTCAATAATAGTTTTTAACATAAATGAATTAAATATAATTCTTTGAAAAAACATCAACAAAGCCAATGTTACGACTTAAGAAAGTAGTAACGAAGTCGTATGCCCTTTGTTGTTTCGTTGTTTGTAAAAACAGTGTAATAATATCCACTTACTCACTTACAGGAATGAGTAAGTGGTTTTTCTCATTGTACTTACTTTGTATATATTAATGAGAAAAAAGTAAACTCCCATTCGTTTGATTTAATAATAAATCAATTTCAAACAAATATACGTTTGTTGATTAAAATTCGCCATTCGCATAAATGTTATTCGTTTATAGGTGTAGAGTATTTTAAATATCAAAACAACTATTCATTCATTTAGCCTCTCAATTACTTGTTAATATGTTTCATCATTGTTTACGTTAGATTTCATCTTCAATCAATATTATTTTAAACTACTTTAATACTCTAAGATTGCAAATAATGTCTAGCAATGTAACTTTTGACTGTATAATTTTAGCTGAGGTTTTTTGTAACGAAGATGAAATCATTCTTTTTAATATACCTTGTTATAAGAAAGTTTTCAAACTTAGAGAAAATAAGAAGGGAGGGGGCTTATCATGTTCTATAACACTCAGACCGTCAGCTTTACAAACATAAACATTGACAACATAAACACATATGAACACATCACAGGTGAACTGGAGCTGATTGATATGAAAGAGCCTTTTAAGTTCCTACTACATGCAATTTACAGACCCCCCACCTCCTCTAGCGGATTTCCACTCCCACAAGCCATACAAGAGATTAATTACGTTTTATCCAAACTGGGAAACCATAGAAATATAGTATTCTTGGGTGATACAAATATTAATATAAAGAATAAAAATGATCCTAATGTATTAAATTACGAGACAGTATTGGCAGAATGGGGCCTAGAAAAAGGAATATGGGACTATACAAGAGAAGAAATACGACTGGATAGTGTTACCAAATCATGTATAGACCATATTTATTACAAAATAGATAGGCCTATTGAACATATATTCACAGGTATTATTAAAACTAAAATATCAGATCATTACATTGTAAATATTCAAATGGATCTCAAAGGAGGAGGAAAAAGAGACGCAGAGGTTGAAAAAGTAATAAAAATACAAGAATCTGTATTGAGAAATAAATTAGACAGTGTAAACTGGAATATATATGAATCTGATTATGTAAACATTGGATTTGAATCGCTAATTAGTAAGTTTGCAGCAATCTATGAGGAGAGTTCAACTGATATAATATTAGGTCGGGGGAAAACTTACCATAGCAATGGTTTTTCCAAGTCACCACTGAAGGAATGGATGCACCCAGAAATATTAAACCTAATTAAAGAAAGAGACAGAGTGTTTAGGCTGTGGAAAGGGGACCCCTCCAACAACAGGCATAGAAATTTATATAAAAAACTCAGAAATAGAATAAATAACATAATAAAGTTAAGGAAAAATGCTTATTACAAAAATGTTTTTGAAAGCAACAGTCGAGACTCTAGGAAGATATGGAGAAACATAAACTATCTTCTAGGAAGGGGACAGAAAAGTGATGTGGACAGCACAATAGCCATTGCTATGGGTAAGTATATGGATAAAAAAGAAATTGTGAATGGTTTTGCTAACTACTTTATTAATGGAGTTGAAGCCCTTAAACATAGCTGTAACTATAATGATGAAATTGAAATCAGGGAAGCAAACTACTTAAAACAAAATTTCTATATACCCAAGGCAACGCCAGAAAAGATTAAGTCAATAGTACAAAAAATGAATATAAATAAATCACCAGGATTGGACTTAATAAGGATAAAATATATGAAAAGTGTTGAAAGTAACATTTCCAGCCTACTATCTCAACAAATTAACAAGTCAGTTACACAAGGTATTTTCCCGAACTGCTTAAAACCTCTGTGATAAGGCCTATTTACAAAAATAAATCTAAGAAAGAATTTCAGAACTACCGTCCACTAGCAATTTTGCGTGTGATAGGAAAGATAATGGAAAAATATGTGTTAGATTCATTGAATAAATATCTGACAGAAAATAACATTTTGAGTAGCAAACAGTACGGTTTTAGGAAAAATTGCAGCACAATAAAGGCCTTGGAAAATTTTGCTTACACTGCTAATAATATAATGAACAATAAATGTCATGGACTAGCCCTTTTCATTGATTTTTCTAAAGCTTTTGATACTGTAGAGCACAACCATATAGTGTCTGCTTTATACAAAATAGGGGTGAGGGGTCCCTACTTAAACTGGTTCAAAAGCTATTTAGAAAATAGAAAGTTTATGGTGAAAGCTCTAAACACAATAAGTGATGAAAAAAATATCAAATTTGGAGTGCCCCAAGGAAGCCAAATTGGACCAGTTTTGTTCATAATATACTTAAATGAAATATTAGAAAAAATTAAAAATTGCCATGTTTTTGCTTATGCAGATGATGTCCTGTTGCTGGCCGAACATAAAGATTTGAAAATAGCTGAACAATTATTACAAAATGAGTTTAGAATTTTTACCAAATGGGCTCATGATAAAGGTCTAGTTATAAATTTCAATAAAACTAGCCTCATGCACATATGCCCTAAAAATATGAAAATTGAAACAACTATAAACATTAAACATCATGATTGTGAATGTCTGCATGGGCTTAAGCAGTGTCAATGCAATGACATAAGAATTCTAGATAAAGTTAAATACCTAGGACTTACTGTAGACAGAAAACTGACTTGGAAAGATCATATACATACACTTCATAAAAAACTTAGACCATGTGTTGTCATGATGAACAAGCTAGAAAACAAGCTTAGTACAGCAGTAAAACATACTGTATACAAATCTCTGTTTGAGTCTATTATGAGATATGGAATTACAGTATGGGGAACTGCAGCAGACACTCATATTAACATTATTACTAATCTTCAAAAGAAATGTTTGAAAACTCTGTATAAAAATGATATTAGATTAGGTCTAGCCACAGTAGATAATAATCAGCAATACAGTGTTGTAGGAGAACTTTCTCCTAAAGGGCTTTATATGTTTTTAATGATACTTGAGTTTTATTCTAAGGATGAATTTAAAAAAGGAACCATAAGGCCACGTATTACTAGAAATGTTGTCAAATATGCTACACCTATCCCTAGAACAGTATATGGAGAAAGGTTACCAAACTATGTTGTTCCTTATTTATATAATATGTTGCCTAATGAGATAGAAAACCTAAATAACTACAATACTTTTAAAAAAGCTATCTATCAGTGGCTAATTACAGGAATAAATAGGCCTAACGATGATTGAAATACTGCTGTAATTGCAGCCTATACTAACATACCTGAGTAATAAGTTGAAGGCTCTGGTTGATCTAGCTCTGATTCTTTTACACTCACTAGGCCATATAAATATATTTTTTTTCTCTCTATTTCTCTGCATGTATTATCGTAATCATAATAACAGAACAACTCACTGACATATACATTATTTCCTGCTATTTCACATAATCACTTCACTATTACACCAAATCACTTCACTACAGAACAAAATCACCTTACAATATTGTTTGAGTAATGTAATTTCACAAATACAGGTTAATTTAGATTATTTATTGTGTTTCTTTTGTAATTTGATCATTTATTCTAACGGGTTTCTCTTGGAAGAAAAGGTGCACTGAAAGGGACTATTTACCATAATTACACAGCCTAGATAAACATTGACCCAGAAACGGGCAATCTACCAAGTAATAAATATGACATTAACACATCAAAGACACTGCACTGTTCAATAAATTTTACAAATAAAACATATATTCGTTTTTAGAATTAAATTAGTATTTTAGATAGTTAAATTACAGTAAGAAAACACGCTAAGGTTATATCACCTTGTGTTTGTTTACAGTACAACATATAATTCACCCACTGCCGATCCAAGTGTTGTTGTGGGAATAAGGCATAGAGTAGAGAACAGGAATGTTTTGGCAAACAGGATAAAATTATCTACAAACTTTCACCAGGCATATCTGGCGTAGCCACATTCTGCAGTTATTGTATTCATGCCTTCTATTGTAATGCATAGTTTTGTAATATTATAAGCTGCATTTTTCTATTTTGTAAAATAGGTGCCTGCCCTAAACCGCCAATAATTACTAATAAATAACACTATAAAATATATATAAGCATATATGAATGTATTTTTTGTACTGCGTTTTTTATTTCTTTTCTTATTTACTATAGGACCTCACCGACAAGTTTTGCGTAACTTGGTGAGGCCTTGATTTTGTATTCACTTTAAATAAATAAATAAAATAAAAAATCTCTAAAACATCGTTGGTTTTAATCCTATAAGAACAATGTCATTTGCGAATCGTATTTTCGTTATTTTTACTGACCAAAAGTTGTGTATGAGGTATAATTTTAAAAGTTGGTATATTGCGCATTAGGTTTCCTTTTAATATTTTGAGTACATACGCCTAGTCTTGAAAATAGGTGAAAATAAAAACGTCAAACTAAATATTTTTTATATTTTTTCTATAAATTAATTCAAAATTCGCAAAACAATGCTCACGGAAATTTCATTATTGATGAAATTTATTTATTTTTTTTGTTGAAAAAATCCATTAAAAAATAAATGTTCGATTTGGATAGGCGTGATCGTATTTTCAGTTCGAAAATAACATTGTCCTTATGGGATTAAAACCAACATGGCTGACATTCTCTTCAGACTAATAAGATATTCTCTTTTAAAGATGTTTTAAACGATTTAAAGTTGACATTGGGGACATAATCAATTTTAAGAATAGTTAATTAATGCAACGTTTTATGCCACTTGGTATTTTGTATGAAGAAGACTAAAGTAAAAGCCTCAAATATTTTTGAAACTAAACATATAAAATTCATATCAGTATATAATGTAATGAACTCTTCTGTGTACTTTGATGAAAGACGGGGATAAGTATTTCATTATTGAATTTCTACAGCCAAGGAGTTGTGGCTGACGGAGTAGGGCCTATACTAATGATGAGATTGTATCCCTTCAATAAACTGGGATAAGCCGACAAACAGGACCGGGACGGAGTAGAATGCTTCAGCACCGTTTCCTCAGTCGAGCGATTATCAGCACACAGTTGCTGGAACTTATTTAAGGAATTAAACGGTTGAATAAATCTGTTAATATTATAGTATATTTAATAAAATAGCAATAAAACACTTATTTAGTTGCAGTGTAATTTTAATAATTCTTTTAACAACCTGAATTATGTCAGGGTAGTTTCTTAAGTATCCTTAATGAAAACACAGCTAAAAATCAATGTAAGTTATTGGGAACGGAGAAGTTAAATTTTTTTGAATACTGTACAGATTTATGCATTTCAGCTAAATACTTATACTTAGAAACGTTATGTAACAGAACTCTGGACAAGGTTTAGTTCATTCACGTGTTATTAATGTACCTTTGTATCTAAGAAATAATACTATCGTTAAACCAACAAGCTATGATACTAGTCGTAAGTATAGCATTATATCATCAAAGTTAAACGTACCAAACGTACACTTTTTGTACATGTAGGCCTACGGTATATTATTATTTTTAATGACATTTTTACTTTATTTTTTCTTTAGTTTAATAAGTGTATAGAGTTGCTACAAAACTAAAAAAAATTTCATACCATAATGCTTGACAGCTCCAAATAAGGTAAACGATGAAATGACACATTACGTCTTTTACCTACTTTCCCAGATATACAGGGTGGATATTTTTAGGTATTGATTGTGGGTCAAAACCAAAACATAATATCATATTTAAAAATTCTAAATGACCTACGGTAACCGTACAGCCATCATTTTGGTATTTTTTATAAGTTATTTTTATTTTTAAAACTATATAACCTATAGATTTAACATTTGATATACACATTTCTAAAACTATTTTCTTACTGAAATAAAAAATCAGAAACCTTTTTTAATTATTTTCAAAATGGCGGCACTTTGAAGTTTTTTATCCTTAATAACGTTTGAAAGGTAACGAATAAAAAAATCACAATACTACATTTTTTGCAAATTAAATTTGTATTCCAAAAAAGTAAAGTTGAATGAAATCAAATGACAAACAATTAAGGTTTGAGTATTTTTGTATTTAATTTGAAATGTGTATAGCCATGGTTCAGTGCCGTGCGAGTCAACCACAACAATACAACAGCGATATATTCTGATTAGGCCTACTTTCATCCAAAACATTACAATAAAGTGTTTGGTGATGTTATTGTAATAAAAATGCCCCAAGCAGGCAACGGGAAAACATATGCAGACGATTTTAGTTGTTATTAAATTAAAAATTAATTTTAACCTTAAGTAGAGCCCTAAAAACTGAAATTGTTGTAAAATTTATTTGTGATACAAAGCAGTTAGTAGACATAAAACAAGTAAAATTAAAATAGCATTAGATTAAATTGAAACTTTAATTACATTTATTTTCACATTACGAACTATGCTCAAATTTGAGCTCAAATGCAGGAAATTGATTTCCTTCATTAATAATTCCAACAAATTCAACAATTCTACTAACCTAGAATTTATAACAATTTTAGTTTTTAGTGCACTACTTAATGTTGAAAATAATTTTTAGTTTAATAACAACGAAAATCACCTGCATATGTTTTCCCGTTGCGTGCTTGGGGCATTTTTATTACAATAACATCACAAATCACTTTATTGTAATGTTTTGGATGAAAGTAATCAGAATAGATCGCTGTTGTATTGTTGTGGTTGACTCGCGCGGCACTACACCATGGCTGTACACATTGGCCCGTAAAAGATTAAATACAAGAATACTCAAACCTCAGTTGTTTGTCGTCCGATTTCGTACGATGTTAATTTTTTATTGTTAATAAAATTTGCAAAAAATTGTTTGCCATCCGATTTCATTAAACTTTATTTATTTGGATTGAAAATTTAATTTGCAAAAAAGGTGCTATTGTAATTTCTTTTTAATCATTACTTTTCAAAAGTTATTAAGGATAAAAAATTTCAAAGTGCTGCCACTTTGAAAATAATTAAAAAAGGCTTTTGAATTTTTATTTAAGTAAGAAAATAGTTTTGGAAATGTGTATATCAAATGTAAAATCTATTGGTTTAAAAATTAAAAATAATTTGTAAAAATACAAAATTACGGGTAATAGAGGTGATTTGGAATTTTTGAATGTGATATTATGTTTTGTTTTTGACCCACAATCAATTCCTACAAATATCCTCAGAGAGTTCAGGGACACCCGTATATAAAACATTGGTTAGTTTTTTATCCGTCATATGAAACAAAAAAATTGAAGGACACTTCACAAACCTATACACACAACTTAAGATACACCCTACTATAAATCTATTCTTAACAATGCCAATGAAAGATATATTCGCAAGGTGGACCTTACTAAACAACCAAAATACAGAGATTTTCGATGGTCCCTACAACAATCTTCCTCACGAATTAATAATAAGAATTAATTTTTAAACGATCTATTTTAACCCTCAAGGATTTAGTAATTAAAGCATTGAAAAGTGTGAATCATTTTATACATGGTTTATACGGAAAACCCATAAAGTCAAGTCGCACTTGTAAAGGGAAATGCCCTGGCAAGTAGTCGTCGGTTGTTTTTTCATTTCCGGCCAATCCCTCCCCTCTCCATCATTTGTTGTACAGTTAGATAGGCCAAAGGGAAGCCCAGTTAGACTACAGGGGGCTGTTGGTAAGAGATCAATACACCGAAAATACTGTGTTTCGTGCATTAGGCTAATTTACTCCAAAGTAGACAATAAGTGGCAGTTTTAGGCTCACTTTGACCCAGTAGATAAATAAGACGTGAAATAGACTCACTTTGACCTTTGGACTTTCAAGATGGCGGCGGTCACGTGACCGGATCCAAGATGGCGGCCGGAACCGGATCCAAGATGGCGGCCGGAACCGGATCCAAGATGGCGGCGACCATTTCCCGCCAAATTTTCTAACCTCACTTTTCCTAACCTCAAATTCCCGCCAAATTTTCTAACCTCACTTTTCCTAACCTCAAATTCCCAAATTTCCCTCCAAATTCCCACATCATACTATATGAAATACACTGTTAACCTTGTTATACTATATAAAATACAGTCTTAACCTAACTTTTTCCATGTTATACTATATAAAATTCACTGTTGACCTTGTTATACTATATAAAATGCACTTTTTTTGTCCAATATGGCGTCTTTTTCCATGTTATACTATATAAAATTCACTTTTTTTGTCCAATATGGCGTCTTTTTCCATATTATACTATATAAAATGCACTTTTTTGTCCAATATGGCGTCTTTTTCCATGATATACTATATAAAATTCACTTTTTTGTCCAATATGGCGTCTTTCCCGCCCACAACAACTCACACCCCGTGGGAAAATTCCCTCCCCAAAATTCCCTCATCCAATATGGCGGACTATACACTATAATA